>JAWZYV010013211.1:0-469035 GCA_038373885.1 Cheiracanthium punctorium | reverse complement strand
CGTTATTTGTAATGCTCTAATGACGGACGAACATTGTTAAAATAGAAATATTTACCATAACGTTGAATTACTTAAAATGGCGGTACAATGCGTACTCACAGCTTCAACCTCACTTCATTATAAAGCTGTACCGATATTTACATTCGATCTAACAAATGATACTTTATAAGTTGTTTCAAAAGGATTATTAAGCATTCAACAACAAAAAGATCAGAAAATAGTAAAAGAAATAACTTACCCTAAATCGAATTCGAAGTAAGTAAACAAACACCGGTCGAATCGCTGGTCTTCCGCCCGTTGCCACTGAAAAGAAGTAAAATGTCCCAGATTCCGCAGCGCCATCTGTTAAGTAATTTCAAAGCGAATTTGGGCCGATGTCAAACCCTGGAACATCTGTGGCGAGTTTTTAAGTGATCGCCGGTCGATTTCGCCCCAAACAAATTCCGAAATCTGCTTATGATGTCGGAAATTTAGCATCGCAAGGCGATCTCGTGCCAAACAGATGACGATGTCGCGTTCTGAGGACAAAATTTTAATATCGGAAGCGATGATGGGCCAATGTTATTATGATATTCTTATAATATGACCTAACAAATCCCAATCAAATCGATGTTTGGCCAATCGTTTGCCATACAATCGTGCTGCTTGGGCAGTGTCCAACATTTAACCAAATCTTAACAACATAATTTTCAGCAAATAATCAGCAAATGCACTCTAATTAATAAATAATAGACATAATGAACAATTACACTAATAAGCAATAAATGTAATAAACAAATACACATTAATAAAAACCAATATTTTACAAATATGTACACTAAACATGGCGTAAGTAGTGAGAGAAAGAGAGTTGAAGAAAGAGGAAGAGAAGAGAAAGACAGGAAAGGAATGAGAGATGAATGAAAAGAGGAATTACGCCATAGTGACCATGGTCTGAGCTAATTACAACCGCGGTAGATGGCTAGCCGATCGTAATGCACAACTCTTGGCTTCGAGTTTGGTGACTTACGAATCCGTACGATGACGTCATTCAGCCGGTTTAGGACTGTGTAAGGACCGTCCCACGGCGATTGCAGCTTCGGAGACAGGCCTTTCCGTCGAGTAGGATTCCATAGCCAAACTTTGTCACCTGCGTTGAACTCGTGTCCCGTAGCCTTCGTGTCGTAGCGAGTCTTCATCTTTTCCGTGTTCAGGTTGATCCGCTCCCGAGCAAAATGATGTACATCTTCAAACCGTGCCCGAAGGTTTTCCACGTACTCCTCTGGCGATGAAGGCGCATCTGGAGGGCGGCCGAACACTAGATCGGCGGGAAGACGAAGATCTCTGCCGAACAGCATCTGGGAAGGTGTGAAGCCGGTAGTCTCATGGACGGCACTCCTATAGGCCAGCAGGAACAGGGGGAGTTTCTTGTCCCAGTCCTCTTGATTCCTAGATACCAGGAGCGAGAGGTTGTTCAAAATTGTACGATTAAACCTCTCCACCATGCCGTCAGATTGTGGGTGTAAAGGCGTAGTCTGGGTTTTGTCCATTCCGAGAAGTTGACAAAGTCCTTTAAAGACTGCAGAGGTAAAGTTCGTTCCTTGGTCGGAGTGAAGTTGCAGAGGGGTTCCATATCTGGAAATCCATTCTTGCACCAATACCTCTGCTACGGTCGTAGCTTCTTGATCGGGAATAGGAAACGCTTCGGGCCATTTAGAGAAGTAGTCAATGACAACTAGGATGTATTTGTTGCCATCCGAAGTTCGCGGAAGAGGTCCCAGGATGTCGAGGGCAATCCTCTCAAAAGGCGCTCCTACATTATAACGATGTAGTCTTCCACGGCTTCGTTTCTTCGGGCCTTTACGGGAGGCACAGGCGTCACAAGCTTGACACCACTTTTCGACGTCGCCTCGAGCCCTAACCCAGTAGAAGCGCTCGCGAACTTTCTGCAGGGTCTTCATTACGCCAAAATGGCCTCCAGTTAAGCCATTATGAAGTTCTTCTAGAACCTTCGGAATCCTCGAACGAGGGAGTACTAACTGCCATCGGAGCATCTTGCCGTCGTCCGACTCCCATTTACGATACAGGACTCCATTCCTCAGGCGAAGCGAATCCCATAAAGCCCAGTACTGTTTTGTTGCCGGACTGTAAGATGATATTTCTTGCCAACTGGGCTTAGCGCTGGATTTTTCCATAAATTCCACAATAGGTTTGATGTCGCTGTCTGCTAATTGGTCCGCCCGAACATTTTCGTCACTCCAGGGATCTTGGGATGGTGTCGATGATGTAACTTGGCGGACAACGGGATGTTTCAGATGGTAATTTTTCTCTGCCCTGGAGCAATAGCAACAGCTGTCTATACAGGGCCTTCTTGACAAAGCATCTGCATTTCCATGAGATGCCCTTTTCCGATGACGTATCTCGATGTCATATTCTTGTAATCGCTGTATCCACCTGGCTGTTTGGCTCTCTGGATTCTTGAAATTTAGAAGCCAGGTTAAAGAGGCATGGTCCGTTCGGAGCAGGAACTTTCGGCCGTACAGGTAATGATGGAAGTGCTCCACGGCTTTAATGATAGCAAGAACTTCCTTTCTCGTAACACAATAGTTACGTTCTGCCTTTGAAAGGCATTTGCTCCAGTAAGCAATGACGTGTTCTTGGCCATCTATCTCCTGGGACAAAACTGCTCCAACACTCTCCTTACTTGCGTCTGTGTCCAGGATAAATGGCTTGTCAGGGTGAGGATACGACAGGATCGGCGAAGATGTTAAAGCCGTCTTCAGTTCGTTGAATGCGTCCTCACATTCCTCAGTCCATAGAAATTTCTGTCCAGTCTCGGTCAATTTGTGAAGAGGTCTTGCAATTTGAGAAAAGCCCTTCACGAATTTTCGATAGTAAGTACACAGACCGAGAAAACTTCTTAAGTCATGGATATTCTCGGGACGACTCCAGTTCTGGACTGCGGACGTCTTTTCGGGATCGGTCCGGACTCCGTGGGCGGATATTATGTGCCCGAGGTAACGTACTTCCCGACGAAACAAATTGCACTTCGATGGACTTAGTTTCAAGTTCGCCTCTTTTAATTTCTGCAGTACCTTTCGAATGTTCTCGAGATGCTCTTCGAAAGTACTTCCGACAATGATGATATCGTCCAAATAAACGAGACATGCTTCGTAGGAAAGTCCTCTCAACACTGTCTCCATTAGTCGCTCGAATGTAGCAGATGCGTTGCAGAGTCCAAAAGGCATAAATTTGAACTGCCATAATCCTTGTCCCGTGGTGAACGCAGTTTTTTCACGGTCGTCGGGATTAATTTCCACTTGCCAGTAACCACTTTTCAGATCCAGAGTGGAAAACCATTCGTTTCCCGATAAAGTGTCCAATGTGTCGTCTATCCTGGGAAGAGGGTAGCTGTCTTTCTTGGTAATGTCATTCAGACGTCTGTAGTCAACACAGAACCGGGTGGAACCATCTTTCTTCCGGACCAAAACAATTGGCGAGGCTCACGGACTAGTCGATGGCTCGATGACGTCATCACGCTGCATCTCCTCTAAAAGTCTGCTCACCTCTTCTTGCTTAGCAAACGGCAGCCGCCTAGGATGTTGCTTGATGGGAGAATGGCTGCTTGTGTCTATTCTATGTTGCGTTAACCTCGTACGGCATAAGTCACCGGAAGTACGAGAGAAGAGGTCTTCAAATTCAGCTATTACTTTCTCTGCAGCGCTTCTCTGTTCTGCCGTTAACTCCACGTCTTGTAATAATTCGTTCGTCAGGCACTCGGAAGATTTAGCTGTCGTTTGGTTGATGTTCTTATTAATGCAGGTAAGAGGAGTGCATGTCGCCAACACTTCATTTTTCTTTATCACCTTCGACTTGTCCGTCACATTTACTACTCTAACTGGAATTTCTGTTCTCGACAAGTCCACAAGTGTTGCTCCCACAAGTACTCCTCTGATGGAATCACTATTGCTTGGGTGTTCGATTAATCCAAAACGGAATTTATTGCTTTCTTTTACTGTTCCAGAAATTATTGAATCAGTTCTGGAAGGTAGAGTGATATCAGTCTGGGCTATTATTTGCTGAACAGGCAAAACAGTTTCATTTCTAATATCGAACGCAGCTATTTCTTCTGAGTATGAACGAAGCTCATTATTCTTAAAGTACAAATTAAATTTGTGCGATTTTAAAAAGTCGAGTCCGAGAATAAAAGAGTCTGTAATATTGGCGACATATACCACATGGTCGTATCTGGCATTTCCAAACATGATTTCTACTTGCGCTTTTCCGCCAACTTCGATCTTGTCACCTGTCACAGTCTGGAGGGTCAGCGAGGACGGAGTCCAGATAATCTTCAAATTTAATTTCTTGGCCAGATCCGTCCTTATGATGGTTACGTTCGCTCCAGTATCAATCACCATGTGGCATGTTGAACCATTAACATATCCCAGTACGAAGAGTCCATTACTGCCGCCATTCACTGATGAAATCTGCAAGACTTTTAGGTGGGGCTCTTGACTATCTGGCCACCTCCGCCCCGCGAGATGGCCACCTCCTAGTTTCCCTCTTTCACGATCTTAGAGTTCTCTTGCTGGTCATGAGACTTTCGACCACAATGCTTTTGTACATGGCCTTCGACGCCACACTTCCAGCATTTCACTTTCTTTGGGCCATCTCTCGTTCTATCGGATCTTAATTTTCGTTCTATGAGATCTTCAATTCTCTTCAACCTGTTCTCGACGCTCTCCGTGTCTTTGTCAGCTCCCTCTTGGACCGTGACAGCTCTAACAGCATGCCGATCTTTCCTGACGGCCCGCTGAGCTGCTTCTAGCTTCATTGCGAAGACGAGAGCAGATTTCAAATCCTGATAATCTTCCAACATAAGTGACTTTTGGGTTTCTGGATCACGGATGGCTTCAATAAAATGACGCACCGCCATTTCTTCTCGGACATTATCAAGGTGGTCCATGTAAGCTAGATGACAAAGCCTATCTATGTCCGAAGCCAGCTCTTGAAGGGTCTCGCCAGATCTCTGCATCCTTGACTTAAGTTACTATATTCTTTCTCTACTATATTCTTTCTATATCTACTATATTCTTTCTGGCACTTCTCTCCGAATTTCATCTCCAAGGCACTGGCAAGGGCGTCAAAATCTCCTATCTTCGTCGCTCCGATAGTTTGCAATACATTAATTGCATCTCCGCTAAGGGAAGCGGCCAGTTGATTAGCTTTCTCGGACTCGCTCCAACCATTGGCTCTGGCGACGATTGAAAATTGGGTCTTGTAAGCCTCCCAGGGAGTCTTTCCGTCATAAGGCGTTAGTTTCACTGCTGGGTGGCGTGACGACAACCTGATATTTTCTGGTACCTTTCCCAGCTTTACTAAACTGTCCAGTTTTTCTTCTAGCTTGTGATCGATCTTTTCCTCAATCCTTTCCTCGCATCTCGCTTGACTTTCTTCCAGGAGTGATACTCTTTTCTCTACTTCCTCTAACCCGGTTTTCATCTCTTCGTGAGCGGTTTTTAACTCATCTAATCCGGTTTCTATTTTTCTTTGTCCATCTTCCACTTTCTTCTCTAGTCCGACCAATCCGGCTTCAATTTTCTTCTCTAAATCCGCCTTCATCTGTTCTTGTGCGGCTTTCATCTCGTCTTGTCCGGCTTTCATCTGTTCTTGTGCGGCTTTCATCTCGTCTTGTCCGGCTTTCATTTGTTCTTGTGCGGCTTTCATCTCGTCTTGTCCGGCTTTCATCTCGTCTTGTCCGGCTTTCATCTGTTCTTGTGCGGCTTTCATCTCGTCTTGTCCGGCTTTCATCTCGTCTTGTCTGGCTTTCATCTCGTCTTGTCCGGCTTCCATTTCTTGCATCATATTCATGAGCTTTTGAAGTTGTTCTTCCATTTTTTGTCTAGTCAAAACCATAAACTGGAAAATTAAAGTCTTTCTTTAGAATCCCACTTCTGACACCAAATGTTGCGGAATTACTCTGCTACTCCTGGGGTTCGTCGTTCTAAAGTCCAGTTGGTGTAAAAAGTTCAAGTAAAAAGTCACTTGTCAGGATGGAACACAAACTTTATTTCTTCTAGAACTTCGTAGAACAATCAGCTGCACACAATTCACAAGCACAATCTAGCAGTAACGTGCTTTTAACAATCCGCTTGGATCAGAAGCTCTCACAAATGCTGTATTTCTCACACAAAATAAGTCACTTTTACAGGCTAAAATTCCGTGGAAATATTCAAGGGATATAGTACACTATCCCTTAAGACACAGCAATGAAGAATTTACACGCAGCACTTTAAAAACAGCTTCACAAAGCAAGCTAAAATACAGCTTCTATAGCACTATCAGTTCACACAAAACAAGCGTACTGAGAGCTCTTCACACATTGAATGTTCAACTCGCACTGACTCTTCGGGGCGATGCACGCTTCTATAAATAGCCGACGCAGGAGGTACAAGAGGTTTCCAGAAAAGTCAATTTCTCGAGGGTTCTACATAAAGCGTGAATTTTGATTACGTCATAGAAGAGAAATGTTAGGTTATTATGCGTTTTTAATGCAGGAAAAACAACTTCCAGGCCCCATTTGAAAATCGCGCCAAATGACCAAAAAAGTCGCCAAGCTTGGCGACTTTTGGCGAAATATCGCCAAATTTGGCGCCAAAAATAAGTCCTCAAAAGTGAAGAGATCTAAGCTCTAGGACTAATATTTCTCGAGTTTTCTAGAAATCCCATATATTTGAATGGGAAACCGAAACCTCCGTATCTCCGGTTCTAATTGGCCGATTTTGATGCAACAAAAAGCAAAATTTATCTATTTGAAGCGTAGAATACGAATTTTAAACTATTTTAAGCCCCAGAGCAGCGGGTTGCCCCGAAAATTCGTAACAATATTAAATCGTTTTAGACTCAAGAAATATGGTGTTACTTCAGACATACGAAGAGCATTCTTGCAGATTAGTATAACTCCCAAAGATAGAAATTTCCTTCGATTTTTATGGTGGGAGGAAGGAAATCCCGAGAATTTGAAGATATTCAGGCATAAACGCGTCGTGTTTGGTCTGAACTGCAGTCCATTTTTATTAGCGGCTACTTTAGAGAACCTTCTTGAAAATTCACCTGAACATCTGAAAGGCGCGTCTTCTAAGTTGAGAGAATCATTCTATGTAGACAATTGTGTGACCAGCTTTGATTCTGTAGAAGAGTTGGAGGAATTCATCGAAAAGTCGAGGGAACTTTTATCTGCTGGCCAATTTGATCTCCGTGGTTGGAAATATAATACATGTGAAGATTTTATGGAAGAGAAAATTAAACCGGCCGATTTCTCAGATCCTTCTAATGAAAAGATAGATTCAGACGAAATCGTTTCACGCCTAGGATTGAATTGGAATGTCACAAAAGATGAACTCAGTTGTGATCTGAAGAATGCCAATTTTCTAGGTTGTGAACTTCTGACCAAGTGTTTGATTTTATCCACGGCGAATAAGATATTTGATCCCGTTGGATTTTTGACACCAGTGACGCTAACACCAAAGATTTTACTACAAGACTGTTGGCGTGCCAAACTGTCGTGGGACACTGAACTTACAGAGGACATTGCAAAACGGTTTCGAAGATGGTGGGACACTTTGAAAGTTCTGAACTCTGTGTCCATACTTCGTTTGCTAATTCCTCAGTATACTCCGTCAACAGAGTTACCATTTCACGTCTTTTGCGATGCATCGCAAGTTGTATACGCTGCTTGTATCTATCATCGAAGCAAGAATGAAAATGGTGTTTCTTGTCGGCTTGTAGTAGCCCGATCACGAGTTACCCCTATTAAAAAGGTATCGATTCCTAGACTAGAACTTTTAGCCTGCTTTATAGGAGCAAGAATGGCCAGTTCTGTGAAACAAGATCTTCATTTAGAACACATACCTACTTACTACTGGTCGGACTCTATGAATGCAATTTATTGGATAAAAACCAAGAACTCTGGGGTACTTTTGTGATGAACAGAGTCAAGGAGATAAAATCTTTGAGCGACCATGATGAATGGAACCATATTCCTGGGAATATTAACCCTGTTGATCTTCCTTCAAGAGGGTCTATCCAGATGAACTAGTTATTGCTCGATGGCTGGGTGGTCCAGAAGTTTTACGTAATGAGGAAGATAAGTGGCCAAAGATTGAGGTTTCTCCTTGTCCTGCTGTTGTGAACTCAGAAAAACGAAAAACCGTTGTGTCAAACTGCAACACTATTTTGACACCAGTGACGCTAACACCAAATCAAATTTGATTTTATTTCCAGAATTTCGTCATACAATAAGATAGTAAGAGTTATGGCTTGGGTTCTGCGCTTTTGTGAAAATATCAAAAAACGAATGGCCGAAAGAATTGCGGGAAACTTGACTGTAAAAGAAATAGAAAAGGCAGAAAAAATAATATTGAAAGAAACTCAGCGACAGAGTTTTGGAAAGAATGGAGAGAGAGGGATATCAAGGATGCAAATTTAATTGATTCAGACGGATTGATTAGGATGAAGACTAAAATTACAATGAGAAATGATTCAGAAGCTTTGCGCTATCCCATAGTTCTTCCATCTAAACATCATATTGTTTCCAAGCTTATTATGGCTAAGCACCGGGAACTTTGTCATGCTGGTCTTCAAATTATGATCTCTACTCTTCGTGAAAATTATTGGATCATGAAGAGCAGGAAAACGATACGCCAGGTTTTAAGAGCATGTACTACATGTCGGAGATTCAATACTCAGCCTATAGAAGTCCTTGCTGTACCTCTTCCCGAAGATCGCGTAAGAGATGCCTGGTATTTGAAGTTATTGGGGTCGATCTGTGTGGGCCCTTATATCTAAAAAATGGAATGAAGAGCTGGGTCGTGTTGTTCACATGTGCTGTATTTCGCGCAGCTCATGTTGAGTTAGTAACCTCTCTGTCAACTGACAGTTTTCTCCTTGCACTAAGAAGGTTTATTGTCCGAAGAGGTCGACCATCTATCATTTACTCTGATAACGGGACAAACCTAGTTGGGACCGCTAATGAATTAAAATCAATAAATTGGGAGAGATTGCAAGATTATGCTTCAATGAAGCAGATCCAGTGGAAGTTCAACCCCCCTTCTGCTCCCTGGTGGGGCGGGTTTTGGGAACGTCTTATCGGAATACTTAAGTCTATACTTAGGAAAATTCTCGTAAGAGCTTGCCTACAGTACGAGGAATTATACACCGTACTTTGTGATGCTGAAAGCATTGTTAATTCCAGACCTTTAACTTACCTGTCTGAGGGTAATGAAGATCTAATAGCCCTTACACCAGCTATGTTTTTGCAAGAGATAAAAGAAATAGGTGTTCCTGATCTCGATTTGATAGACGGAAAGAAAATGAATAAAGGATTTGCATACAGACAGAAGATTCGTCAAGACTTAAGAAAGCGATTTAGAATCGAATATTTGGCTCAACTGAGAGAATTTTCTAAGAAGAAGAAAGTACATGAAGTCAAAGAAGGTGACATCGTTTTAGTGGGTGATAGCAACATAAAAAGAACTAGTTGTCCTTTGGCTAAAGTTTTGGAACTATTTCCCGGAAAAGATGGTAGAATTCGCGTCGGGAAAGTTAAGACACAGTTTGGAGCTTTCCTTCGACCTGTGCAAAGATTGATTCCTGTTGAAGTTCTTGACCACTCACCTCCTAAGAATGATGATTGTGAGGATCCAGGCAGCCTTGTGAAGAATAGTAACGGGCAATCGGATACAGATGTTTCTCCCGTTTCTGAGGTCAATCGAGCTCATCTTGATGACAACGCCAGTGATGCATTTCCGAGGTCTCGATATGGACGACGTTTGAGACCGACTCAACGACTAGCGATTTGAATTTCTTGGTCTTCGCCTGCGAAACTCAAAGGTGGGAGGTTGTCGCGAATGGCAACAGCTCTGCCAGCGTAGCGCCACGAACAAGAACTGAACTGGTAAGAAGGACGAACGGAAGAATTGAAACTCGAGCGAGCGAGCTGAAAACTACGAAGAAAACCCCGCAACTCGGGAGTTATGTATAATATGATTTTTGAGTGTTAATTCGTTTGAATATTGTCATCTGTCTTGTACATAATTAAATATCGTTATATGTGAACCTGTCTGCTTATTTGTGAAATTGCAGCATTGTGAAATTGACCATTTAGCTTATACTTACAGCAGCCTCATAATAAGAACCCGTGAATCACGGCAAGGATTACCTGTAGAAAAGGTAAGCGATTGCATTTGTTTTGAACTTGAAATCCTTGTTGTGACAAATCTATCGAAATGAACAGACCATATCTCTACAGTTGTTGAAAAAAAAATATGTTCTATGTTTCATTTTATTTAACTGTTACTAACACATGAAAAGTTCAAGAACTTAATTGCATTTCTTTGACATAACGTACATAATAAAATAATAAAAACTTATATACATTATCTTTCATAACATAACATATACACTTAAAATACAGCAAAAGTTGTACATAATATTCCAGATGTTCTTGTTTGTCAAAGCAAAAATAAAAAGATTTCTTTCTCAATCAAAATTCTACAAAAGAAAAAAAAAGTTTTGCTTGCGTATGTACTGGAAATTGTGTGTAAAAAAAGAAAATGTAATGTATAAAAAAAATCGTGGAAAAGCAAAAATAGAAGTAGGCATGCTGACACAGCGACGCGCTACAAGATGCAAGCAGCTGCAATAGCTAACATGCGCCAAAAGTTATTCTTGACGTCCAAAAACGCGAGCGAAGACAAATATTCTAGGGAGGCAGGGGCGATATTGCTATTCGTTCAAGCTCTGACAGAATGGAAGTTGAATTAAAAGCAGTACCTAAATGTGATCTACAGTCAAAAATCACATGTCAAATATATCAATAAATTAAGTTGAACTTACAAAAGTGACTTCGCACTCAGAATAGAAGTTAAATCTCGTCTAAACCACGGGCTATTTGGGCTTTTTAATTTAGAATAATTTAGCTTCAGGGAAAATTACCATAAAGGGCCGCTAATTGACAATTAAAACGAATGAATTCAGACCCTTTTTTTTAAGCACAGAGATAAACATCTGGGTAAAGGCAATTATGAGAGTAAATTTTACCTTATAACTATTACAATTTTTTTTAGCATAAATATTGATTTGCAACAGAAAAAAGCAAACAAGAGATATATTGAAAACCAAATCACACGTCATACAAACCCCCAAGCTTGTGTGTGCACCCACAAACAAGGAACCAAACATACATTGCAAACATACACAGTATATCTAATGCCTAGTTCTTGAAGTATACCTAGAATGTCTAGCAGAAGACGTTAAAGGTAAATTATGAAAATTCTGTTGAATTTCAGTAAAAGTATTAAGATAACTATTTCTGGGCGGAGCTAACAGTAATCTATCTATGTGTAAACGTTCAGGGGTCATATGAGAAGCCTGATATCTTCTAAGTGTGAAAGAAACTGGAGAATGCTCAATTATGAGCTCATAAGGTCCTGTGTATTTAGGTTTAAATTTCACCAATTTAGGTATTTAGGTTTAATTTATCTCCATCTATTATTATTTGGATTTTTTGTAAACAATATCACCCTCATAAATGTCTCCGAGTTTAGCATGGAGATCATGTCTCATGAATCTGTTATCTTGAGCTTCACGAATGTTATTATAAGCACACCTATATTAAGGGTCCAAACCTATACACACCTATACCAGAGCAACAAAATTGACACAATCATTATAAATATTATGCGAAAAACATTTTCTAGTTAAGAACTCATATGTTTTTTTAAACTAAACTGAGATAAATGAAAAATTGCAAGAACTTTAGCTTTTAAGGTCTGAGGAACAACAATTACATATAAATAAGATTTCTTATGAACATTATATTTTTCACATACCAATAAACCAGACTCAGGATGAATAATGTAACTAGGAAATTTGTGATAAAAACCATTCTTTTTAATTTCATTAATAATAGTAGGTAATTCTGCATCAGCATTTTGTTCAACAAAAAAGTATTATTAGAAATTTCAAGCAGTGGTTTAGTGTCTTTTTCATTTTTAGAAATAAGATAGTGTACAAACTGATACTTTTGGTTATTCTCTTCATGAATTAAAGGCAAAACACATTCATTTTCATGTATTAATTCAGGATTGGTTTGCAGAGATTGTGTGTGATTTTCAAGATTATTACGAGAAAGGTAATCAGCTAATACATTTTTAACACCAGGAATGTAATCTCAAAGTTAAACGTAAACTCAGATAATTCCATTAACCATCTTGTAGTAATATCAGCTGGGTTAGTTGTTTTCTTGTATCCTTTCAAAGGTGCGCTGTCAGACAAAATAGTAAAATTTCTATTATATAAATAGTACTTGAATGCAGTGACTGCTTTATAAATAGCCATTAATTCTAATTTAATGGCAGGGTAGCTTTTCTCAGAATTTTTAAGTGATTTGAAAAAATAAGCAATATGGTGATTCCATGATACTACAGACACCAATGGCAAAAAAAATTCTAATAAAAGAATAATACTTTAGTCCCCTATGAAGTAAAAATATGTGAATTTCTATAAAATGCTAAAAAAGTTAGCAACACCTTTTTAAAGGTTTTATACACAATGTTTGGCAACTGTTGACAAATATTGTCAACATAAAAGGAGGGCGACTGAAAGGAATTGTTTTCGAAGAAAAAGATCGCGAATAAATATTTACTTAAAATTGAATAAGGAATTTCGAACAGTACTCACCCCAATCCAAAACGCTTCCAGACTGCAAACTTAAAACGAGAACTGGACACACGAATTACACAAATAACTAAAGAATAGCATTAGCACCTTTGGAATGAATAGATGCAATGATGAAATATATTTATTTGGAAATGAATAGATTTCGATTACGTTTTAGTTATCACCGCCAAATTGAATAACAAAAGATATGCATTACAAGTGCGTAATAATCAGTGCGAATCTGCCTTTTCGAATCCAAACCAGAGCTGAAACCTCTCGAGAAGGATTCTGGGAGAAAAACAGAGTTGCCACTTCCCTTCTCACAAAACTTTCTTCTCGGTAGTGTACATTTCACGTTGAACGAAAAACCGTCTATAAAATGAATATGCATTTCTGTCCGAACATTTTCCTGGGGGTGGGGGGCGAGGTCCTTGAAGGAAGGCGAGTAAACTTCTGGAACGGTCCCTGGAAGCTTCCTGGAGCAGTCCTCGGGGTGACCAGTCTCATGAAGTCGTCCGGAGCAGGCTGAGTGGTGATGCACAGGGAATATAGATATTTTCTTTTCCACCTCTGCCAGACAGCCAACTGCAGTTTTCCAAAAAAGTTAAACCTGAAAGAAAGACTAACATTTGGGTTAGCAATGAGTTCGGTAGAATGTGAGTGGAAGTGATGTAACTGAACCCTGATGAGGAAGTGACACAAGAGATGGAGGTTTAACGAATAGATCTGAATTATGGCATCTTGCGCTAATTTATGTAAAGTTTTAAGATAAGCAGAGGCACCAACAACATAACAGTAATTGTCCGAATAAATATCAGGCGGCCATCCATGTCGTGTCACACACCATTTCAAAGTGCAAATAAATGCTTCTGTGAGTGACTTTTCTGGATGCGATTTGGTTAGGATCATTTGATGTTTTACAGCTTTACAGGCCTCGGAGAGTTTGCTGTCATTTAAAGGGCCCGTAACTTTCGAAAAGGAATGAGCATTATGTCCAAACCGCTTTATCCATGCGACGACTCTTATTTTCGTACAAGAGAAACGACTGAGTATGTTCCAGTTTTGCAAGCTTGATTGTCACCGGATGAACTTGGACGATCAGGTTCCTCGGATACATCTTTTGCAATGACCACATTTATGAACGAAGGTGCGTCTGATGATTCGAACCACCATTGGGGACCAGACCCCCAAGTGTCGCAGCTCTTTATTTGATGTGGATGGAGGCCACGAGTTGCGCAGTCAGCGGGGTTAAATTTACCGGGAAGATGACGACAGTCTGTTGTGATTGTCAAGGTTCGAATTTGGTTTGCTCGATGTTGAACAAACTGGATGCCTTTAGCTGGTGGATTTTGAATCCAGATAAGAGTAATTGTCGAATCGGTCCACAGAAAAGGTTTATGGATAGTGAATGGTAGGATATTTTTATCCGCATTGTTCAAGTCCGCCAAAAGAAGAGCTTTACAAAGTTCCAGCCTTGGCATTGTAACGGGAGAGAAGGGCTCAATTGCGGTTTTAGCAGCAGTCAATATGACGTGACCTGTATTACTCAAGATTGTGAGATCACTTAGCTCTGCAAATGCATTAGTCGTCGTATTACAGAAGTCATGAACATGAATGTTTACCTGCTGGGAACAGTTTATAAATCGAGTAATGGACATGGTTTTGAATGACTGTATTTGGAAGCAGAATTGCTTCCAGTCAAGATCTGAAATTTGCTGGGAAGAATCGGTGTTTAATGAATGCGAGGCTGTTTGAACTTTAAATGAGTCAGGTAGATGCGATATAGAGTCTTGCCAGTTCGACAAACATTTTCTTAAATGATAGTCCCCTGATTTAAATGACTGTGGAGTCTCAGAATTCAGAGCTTTCGTGGAATCAACTGAGGAAGAACCATCATCGACATGCATGTTATATTCTACTGACTTGACAGCAGGCAGAAAATGGTTCTCATCCGTAGAGTCTGAAACTGGTAGGTTCACAATGGGCTACCGATTTTATTTCAACGACTTCTTGCAGTTTTAAAGCATGACAACTGACTGACATCTGAGTACGAGACGATGGCTCTTGGGAAAGACTTCTGATTTTCAACGCCAACATGTATCCCAATCTAATGGGTATGGCGAAAGGTTCACCAGGCTGTCCTTGCATTGCTGGTCCAATAATTAAGGATCCGAATGCATCTGCTTCTAAGAGCAGATCAATTTCGCACGTTGTCTGAAAGTCTGGGTCGGCTAATTGGAGATTACGAGATATGAGGCCAATTCGCTTTGCATAACTGGAAGTTAGGAAGTGGGGTAGTGACCCTATTAACAACGAGTGCCGTTAAGGGCTGAAATCGATTCGAAAAATGAGGTGAAAACTCCAATGTTGTAGAATATAAGCAAGTCTCTGCTGACATCCTATTAATTCCTACCAACTGATGAGTAGTTCCTGATAATGGCAAATTTAGAGTTGTTGAGCATTTATTTGAAATTAACGAATTTTGAGAGGCATTATCAATTAATGCTTTGCATTGAATAATTTTATCACTAGGAGATTTAACCTTAATGAGAGTTTTAAATAACAGAACATTAAAATTTCCAGTTGCGTTTAGGCTTTGGGTACTATTTGAAACTGATTCTTTCAGATTTTCGTTAACCCGATTTGCAGAATTCGGTTTAAAAACATGTAAAGAACTGTGGTGGGGTAAAGAGCATGCATTGCATTTAATGCTAATTCGGCAATAAGTAACGTCGTGATTACTTCTCAAGCAATTTTCGCATAAGAATTTAGATTTAACTAACTCCCACCTATCCGAACATTCATGCTATTAAATTTTGGACATTTGAACAATTTATGCACTTGTAAACAAGCAACACATTTATTATCATGAACTGTAACAAAGTTGATAAAACTTGATTTTTTTATCCCAATTACCTCCTGATTTTTCTTAAAAGTAATTTGTTTACCTTCCATCTTAGTCAAACTAAATGCCTCCTTCTCAAGGAATGCCCTAAAAGAATCTAAATCTGGAATTATGTGATTTCCTTCTAGGCTTAATTCCCATCTTTGCCTAACAGAATTATCCAGTTTCGTTAACATAAAATTAACAAAAATTAAATCACTTAGAGAATTGGATTCAAGTCCTAACGTTTTTAAATTTCAAGTCCTAACGTTTTTAAATTTCAAGTCCTAACGTTTTAAATTCAAGTCCTAACGTTTTTAAATTTCTAACACTTTCATTGACTGTATCTATCAATTGTAACATCGATTTATTATCGTCAATTTTATTTAACTTAAGCATAAAAACTTTATTTAATTGGCTTATTGCCAATTGACGTTTATTTTCGTAACGATTGCAAAGAATCTCCCAACAGTTTTTTAAATTTTCATCCTTTAAGGAGAAGGCTCTTATGAGTTTAAATGCATCTCCTTTCACACACGTTTGCAAATACTGAAGTTTTTCGATATCCGTAAGATTAGGATTATTGAAAATGGATGACTGAAATAACTCCTTGAATGATATCCACGAATCGAAATTACCATAGAAATTTGATATCTCTAATTTCGGCAATTTAACAACCCTTTCCTTGTTATTTGCGACTCCACCGTTTCAATTAGCTTCCGATTTATTTTTGACTTTATTGAATTCCGAATCAGTTTTTTTTCTAAATCTACTCCTAAATCCAGAATTAAATCTTGGAAGTCTAACAAGGTTCGCATGAATTCTTAGAATTCATTCTGCGAAAGTTCAGCAAACGCATTTTCTAGACCTTGTTCTAACGATTTTAATTTAGCCTTCAAAACTTTTACCCTATTCTGTTCTGAACTCTCGCAATTCTCAATAGATATTTTAAGCGATTCCTATTGCTTCCCTACGGCTTTAAAATGTACTAACGCTTTAGACGATTTCCCCGTGCTTAATCTTTAAAAACACAATAACACTACACAAAATAAACTGATTCTACAAATCACAGTACACTTACACTTAAGTAAAAAAAAATAACACACCAAAAGAATGTTAACCCAAAGACTTCTTTTAATACGAATAAAAATAAACATCGAAAATTTCTCCCCAACACGGACAAAACAACGCCTAAGCTCAACAAACATGAACCGAAACTAACGCTTAAGAGCATCAAACATGAACCGAAACTAATGAACTTTATATCTACATGTCGCTACCGGGTCGACGGACCAAATAATTATGTTGACAAATATTGTCAACATAAAGGAGGGCGACTGACAGGAATTGTTTGCTCTTTACTGCTCCTGCTCTGTTTTTATGATCTTCATATTTTCCTTCATTCTTTAATTTATCTCATCACCTTTTCTGTCTTTCAGCAGCAGTCAATGCTATTTTCCAAATATTTTAAAGTAGTTTTCTAATTGAAAAACAGAGATGTGCCTAATGTTACACATATTTTATAATACACATTTACACATTTTTATAACTTTAAAATTCGCAAATGAAACTACGTCTTTTATTTTATTAGGAGTGATGTTACATTAATGTTAGGGCTAATTTATAAAAATTGTTCTCAAGGCAAATATTGCAGATAAAAGTTTCTGCGCTTGTCTAATCTTCTCATAAATGAACGAAATCTCAATAAAAAATAAGATTTTATACATACCCGTTGATTTCTTTTAGAAAACAATATGAACTTTCTACACCTCAAAAATATATGTAAAAATGTTTTGCCAACTCTTTAGCATAATTGTATAGAAATCCACAAATGTTTACTTTATAGGGGAAAAAACTATTTTCTAAGAATTTTTTTTTCACTGGTGCCCCTAGTTCCATGGAATCACCCTTTAGTGAAATACATTAACAACATTATTTTTTTAATTTTATTAATGTACAATAAGCATTACTATGATTTATTTATTATGATTAAACTAGATTAATACAATTTCAAAAAGTAAATTTGGTAGTTTTGTTTTTAAGAAGAAATAATATATAATTATAGCATGTTTATGTGAAATTAACATCAGTCTCAAAATATATGTAACATCAGTCACAGGAATAAAATATTTCTACATTAAATTTTTTTTAATTTTTTAAATGAAATAAAATGTTTTCATAAAGATTGAAATCTGTACTTAACTAGAAAAAAGTTATTTTACTTCTCATACTGTTAGTTCGAAGAGGATTTGAATTTATATAAAATTTATTTTTCTCAATGTTTCTTCTGTGAAACATCAGTCCCGTTTTTTGATTTCCCTTAATTAAAAAAAAAAGACTTCTTATATTGAAAATGGATAACAGTATAGTACTTATTTATGATACTCTTGATCAATTTAAATAAATAAATATATATATTTCAAGCCATTGGTGAATTTCAAAGGTTACAAATGTAGTCAAATTGTAATGTCAGTCACCATGGAATGACCCAATAGGTAATAATTGATTATCAAAATTTTGTAAAATGCAACCACTAATGGCAATTTTAGATGTATCTGTATTTAAATAGAACCTATTGTTCCAATCCGGTAACCTAACCATAGGTTCAGAAAGAATACCTTTTGAATTTTTTGAAACCGTTGCTCATGCATGTCAGTCCAAAAAAATTTTTCCTTAGGTGTCGTTAACTGAATTAGTGGCTGAACAAGCTCAGGAAACGATGGTATTAAATTTCTGTAAAAGGTAGCAAGGCCAATAAATCTCTTTAATTGTTCTTCAGTATTTCGTGTTGGAAAAGAGACAATCTTGGTGATATTGGCTTGAATAGGTCATATGGAATGATCTTTAATGTGAAATCTTAAGTAATTAGTATCAGATTTGTGAAAAGAGCACTTAGAATTAGATAAGGTTAAATTATAATTTGTGAACACTGTTAAAATTTTCTGTACCTTTTGTAAGGTTTCTTCAAAAGAATTATATCCAATGATGACATCGTCTTGGTAAGCATATATTCCATCACAATTAACCTCATCTAACAACAAATCTATAAATGCTTGAAAAGTTGAGGCAGCTGTCTTTAATCCAAATACTAACCTTTTATATTTAAATGAAACACGTTGTGAAGTAAAAGTAAGTTTATCTTGTAAATGTTATGGAAAATCTATTTGATGGTAAGCCTATTGTAAATCAAGGCTAGTGAAAAACGGAAAAGATGACAAATTTGTAATTATATTCTGAATTTTTGGTAAGGGGTAAGAAGATCCTTGAATAATAGAACCAAGCATTCGTAAATCAAGAGAAAGACGATATTTTTGTTTTCCTGAATTATCCTGTTTCTTTTTTATGAGCAAAATTGGAGACGACCATTCGGAATAATGTCTTTTAATAATTCCTGCTTCGACCAATTGCTCTATTTGTTGTTTAAATTCATCATGCAAAGCCTGGGGAACAGGGAAAGGAGGAGTCTTTATTGGAAAATCATTTGTAAAATTAATTTGAGGTGAAAACCGATCCGTATGACCAAGAGTTGTCATTGATTTTGAGAAAGCCGCATAATTTTTCATCAGTAAATTTTGAAGTTGTGTAGCTTGATCACTACTCAAATGATTTAAATTAAAGTCCTCAGCTTTTAAATATAATTTACGTTGCCTTAAAACATTTTCAGAAGCCTGTATAAAATTACATGTATTAGAAGAATTAGAATCATTGACATAATCATCATCATTTTCCACTACTTCAACCTCTTCAAAGTTACATCCTTTGTGTAAATGCACCTGATTCAAAGAATTATTTATCAACACCATGTCAACATTAAAAAAAAATGTATTACATTCATTATCATTTTTATCGTATTCACCAACACCATAAATAGTCATAATATAAAATTATGTTGTAACATCGTTAGGCACATTAGAAATTAATACAATGGTCTTAGCTACAGGCATTATACGGCTTCTTACCTTTGTGTACACATAATCATTTGGATTAATCACTACTTTATTTACCAAAGTCAAATAATTATTATCACATTCTTTGTTAGTGTCCATCACATTATTTGTCATTTCACCATGAGAAAATATTTTGTTTACATTATGCCTTAACGTATTGACATTGACATCATTAGGATTAATAACCATCAGCTAACCCAATATTGTTTTCTAAAGAATTAACTGTAATGTTGTTCTATTTGAGGAAATCAAAACCACGAATACCATGAAAATTGTCATTCGGTGGAATGTTCACAATAAAAAAGGTATGATTGAAAAAGAGTTTGTCTAATTTAAAAGAAATTTTTATACATGCCACAAATTTAATTTTAGAATTAACTGTGCTAATTCTAATAGATGATGCCAAATGTTTGTAATTAATTTTATGTATAATTTAATCGAAAAAGTCCTTCGTTACTAAGCAGATAGAACTACCTGTATCCACTAAAAATAAAATTTGTTGTCTTTTAATAACTGCCTTAACAACAGGTAATGAAGGAGCAATATTATTCACGATAGCTATGAAATGTAGGTTATTGTCATGATCAGATATATCAGTTTTGCAAAAGATATCATTAGAAATTAGTACAGGACTCGCCGTTTGAATTCGCACTGATTGTACTAGTCTGTTACTTGTCAATTTTGGTAATTTGTTGATGTCACTGTTGTTAAAATCTGGTGTACAAAAATTTTGAGGCAAAACCCCGTCAGTTAAGATTTCCTTCTCTTCTAGTTTAAATTGTCGCTGTTATGTACAGATGCGGAAAAAAAAGTCCCATTTGTACTTTTTTCGGCCGTCGTTCGTGGTACAGCAAAGTTACAGATACCAATCGTTTACGATTGACGCACACTTTAATTTGCTATGCATAAAAATTGCATAAGGGGCCATCTACATATTAAAATTCGCACCAACTTTTGTTTTTCTCAATAGCAACCCCTAGATTTCACTTCATATTTCAAAAATTTAGCTCATTTTAACCTCGGACACCAATTTTCAATAAATTTGGACTGAAAATGAGAGAGTTATGAGCACCCAAAATCCCCCTCCCTCTATGCTAAAATATTTTTTTTCATAATTCAATTCATATCTCATATAAAATTGAAAGCAAGAAGCTGATTTTTATTCGTACTATTAGAACTATACGACGCAAACATAATTTAATGTTATTATGATTTTTAATAAATTATTAATATGAATTATGAATTATTAAATTAATATTCAAAAAATTATGAATAGCGACCTAGCCAAATTTCGATGGAAATAGATGCAGAAAGTAATATTACATGGCTGTGCAAAATTTCAAATTTTTACGTTCAGTAGTTTAATTTATATTAAATAAAATGTGCTATTTTCATTAGTTAAGGGGCCATATATAAATTTATTAAGTGAAAATTTTTTGAAAATTGCATAAAGTAAACGAAAATTAGATTTATTTTGTGCAAAAACACAGTAAAAGATACCAGTATTAAAAAATATCAAATTTTGAAGCAAATAAATTAGAGGTTTTTACAGTTTGATGGTGATTCTATAAAGCGTGTATTGTTGCGTCCGCTACCATATTCCCCCAAATAAAATATTTTCCAGCTATAGAATTAGATGCAGTAGATGTATGTCTTCTAATACAACGTCCTATTTCTGAAAAACTAAAATACTCAACTTTCCAGGCATGAATGTGACCTTTTTTAATATCGGAAAAATTAGGTCTTTGGACTTCCCCATACTTTATCAAACATTCAAAATCACGTTTTTCTGTCTAAATTTTCATCTAACTATAAATTAAAATACCGCCAAAAGTCTTAAGAATATTGCACATTGCAGACGATAGTATTAAATGAAGAAAGTGAAATAACAAACACAGTGATAATATTGGGTCGGCAAAAAGGTAATTGCGTTTTTTACATGAAATTCAAACAAATAAATTTTCTATCAGGAAATCATTCTTCAAGTTCGACCATAGCAGAGTAATATTCGTGCTTGTAGTCAGAAGAGCAGAGAGCAGCCTCTAACTCCTGCCAACATTTCAGCTGCCTAAGAGAAACATCAAGGGAAATACTGAATAACAATTTCAAAATTAGAAAGATTTTCAAAATCGTGAGCAGTCATTTTGCATTTTTCCCTTAAATCATGTGTACGAACCAAGGGCGTTATGAACTCGCGGGTCATTTGGATCACAGACTAAATATTCTAATTTCTACCCTTGATATTCTCAGTACAAAAAACTTTAAGAGAGATGGAAACAATATTTTCCTCTAAAATAATATTAATTTCTTTTAACTCTCGCGAGCGAAATGAATGAAAGTCGAAAAGTTCGGAACCTACAAATAGCGTTTCTCAATTTGCAGAAAGTCCCTTAAAATCGCGTAAAAAAATGAATCGCAATATCTACGGAAATTATCCTAGAAAATTGCTGAAAATTTATATTTAGGGTAATTTGAAGGTTTTCTTTCGCTTAATAAAGTCAAAATACGGGGTTGCCATTGAGAGAAACGAAGTTCATGCAGAATTAAATATGAAGACGACCCCTTATGCAAATGAAATTACTAGAAAATTAAAGTATGCGTTATTTGCAAACGAAAGGTATATATAACTTTGCTGTACGACGAACGACGGCTATGTATGGTTACTAACACTTAGAGATAATGTCCGATTTAACTACTGAAGCACTTATAGCGACTTTAAAAAGGTTCTTTTCCAGTAGAGGGAAAAGTTGCGTAATATTCAGTGACAATGCCACAAATTTTTCAGGAGCATCCTATGAAATCAAGCGTTAGTTAGAGTTAGCTGCCAGGGGTGACCAATATTTGACCAATTTTTTAACTTCTGAAGGAATTGTTTGGAAATTTTCCCCTCCCAGGTCTCCGAATTTCGGAGGACTATGGGAGGCAGGCGTGAAATCATTAAAATATCATTTTAAAAGGGTTGTGGGAGACTCCAAATTAACTCTCGAAGAATCTTTGACAGTAATGATCCAAATTGAGGGTATTTTGAATTCGCGGCCTCTTTGTCCCGAAAATTTTGAGGTGCTTACGCCTGGTCACTTCTTGATCGGCAGGCCGATAACTGCGATGGTCGAACCTAATTTTTGCGACAAAAAAGAAAATTTGTGTAGTAGGTGACAACTCGTTCAGAGGATGGTCCAGACAATTTGGAAAAAGTGGCAGAATTGTTGCCTTAGTCATCTGCAAAACAGACATAAATGACAATTCGTTAAGGACAATGTCCTGCCAGACACTTTAGTAGTGCTGAAAGACGATCAATTGCCTGTGTGCAAATGGTCAATTGGACGAATCATAAAAACCATCCCAGGAGCTGATGGAAATGTGAGGGTTGTTATTGTTAAAACCCAAAAGGGTTCATTTAAAAGATCCATTACTAGTATTTATATTTTGCCTTTGTCTATTGATTAAACGTATTGTGATAAATTGTAATGGATTGTATAAGGTTTATTATTTTTTATTAATTCACTGTTTATCGTGATTTGCTTAAACCTTTCTAATATATGTATATTGTATTGCGTAAAATTTATTTGTGTATTTTTGACATGTCAAAGCCGGGGCGGGGGATGTTCCCGCCCGTTCGTGCGTTGTGCTGCGCTGCGCCCTCTGGGTGTGAGGGCACTTCTGATCTAGACGTCTGATGTGAAATGGTCTCTGGTTTTTGCTCCCAGAAATAAAGTGTTTTGTGTAGATGAATAGTCTCTTCTTCCGATTACAAGTCATTAAATCGAAGTGTAAATAGGTAACATAATCAATTTAAGTGTAAGTGTATTTATGCGAAGTGTCATTCAGAAATATCATGTATTTTGAAACAACACAATTGTTCTTAATTATTCTTTACACATACTGGATCTATTAAATTCACTTTGTTATTGTTAAAATTATTATAGTCAATTTAATGTGAAAGTTTTACTACATGTTACATTGGAGAGACATGTAATATCACTTGAAAAAATTATACGTGGTCACACTGGAACTTTGCACGTGGAAAAATTTTATAACTCGCCTTAAGTACTTTCAAAACTTATATTGCCATAAGACATGCTGGGCACATATTTTCATTAAATAAACCGCTACCAAGATGAAAAAACCATGACACACATCAAATTCTGGGACACTGTGCAACATGCAAAAGGATTACACCTTTTGGCTCCATCAGGTACCTTCACCAGAAAATATATAGATATATTTTGCCCACACAATTGTCTTCACAAAAAATTATTCTTCATCTCTCCATGACACACACACACAAAAAAGGAATTTCATCTTTTATAAAACAAATTTTCAAAATTCAGGGTTCACACAGAGATAGATGGCTGTCAGGGCACACACACGCGAAGAAAAAAATTCGAGCTGATCCAACCGGAAAAAGTCTTTCCCGCTCTGTAGATGTTGCCAGAAAAAGATTCAAAAGGAAGCCTCGCTGTAAAAACGGTCGACCGGAAAAACAAATTGTTCTGTTATTGTCCCGTTCCGGCTGCTAAACAAAACTGGTTCTGCAACCTACTGTACGAGATCGATGCAGGGTTGCACTAGCTTGAGAGTCGGCGTTTCCTTTGCCTTTGGACTTCTCTCTGTGTTCGTAAATAGGGATGGACGCGAGACGAAAAATAAGCGTCTCGCGTCTCGCAAAATAGCCTAAAAGCTTGTTTCGTCTCGCAAAAATCCCTATATCGTAATGTTAAAAATGTGTCTCTCGTCTCGCAAAAAAGCTGTAAATCTCTGTCTCGTCTCGCAAAAAAGTCGTCTCGCGTCCATCTCCATTCGTAAATAATCCGGGAATTATCGCAAGACTTTTTTGTGACAATATTGATGACTGGATACTGTTTATTTGTTTACCGTTGGTGCGAAGGTATTAGTAATAAAAGAATATCTAGTGATAAAAGACTCTTAGAACTCAGATAGGTAGAGGGGTAAAAGCCTAGCCACGTCAAATTCCTGGTAATTCGGTTTGTTGGAAAGGTCTGCGTTCACTTTTTGAAGTAAAACTTCTTTAGGCGCGACTAGGGAGTAACTCAGATATTTTTTCTTACGGAAGTAACGCTCACATGGTTTTGAAAAAGCGGAAGCTGCCTGCGATCAAACCCAACCAGCAGGCGAAAACTACGGTTTAAGAACACGGTGATAGAAAAACATGAAGAAATGGAACCTGCAATCGAGCCAAACTAGCAGACGAAAACTTCATTTTAAGAGTACGGAAACAGAATAATACTTCTAACTAAAAACCAGCAGAGGAAAACAAAGGTTTAAGAACACTGCCATAGAAAAACGCAATAATAGACCCTCCGTGCATTCGATACCAACCAACAGAAGAAAACACTAGCTTAGGAACACTGTTACAAATCATCAAAAAGTAAAAGGTAAAATTTGGCTTACCTTTTTCTCAGATCGCCGCGGGTTCTAAAACTCTAGTGGAAAATTATCATCAAAATTAAATCGAACTCCATTTCTGTAAAACATAACACAGATATTTAATCTCTACTAACACTTATACAAAACACGAACAACATTTAACGACGACTCACAAGAAACTACTACATCGAAGAGAGAAAAACAGTAGGGGGGAAAAATCAGTCACATGATGGCGTGATCCATGCTGAACCGAAACTTTCTAGCGAGATAGAAAGGCGCCGGGGGTTCCCGACATTCTCCCACTTTTGAGTTTCAGCTGCTTGAAATTCAAATCTGAAGTCTAGCTTTCAATAATCGTCCATACCGGGATCGTCTAGGTTCATTATCGGATGTTGAATTGTTATTGTCCTTACCACATTGATTAGTGCCGCCCTCATTTGTCTGATCAGCAGAAAAAGAAACAAACTCCACGTCAGTGTTGGGCTGCTCATCTTCTTTGTCAGTAACTTCTAATTGAATCAGTCTTTGCACAGGACGTAGAAATTCACCATTTTTCATTTTGACTTTAACAAGCCGTATATATCCGTCTCTAGAAGAATAAACTTCTAAGACCCTGGCCATAGGCCAATCTAATCTTTTGGTGTTGTCCCTAGCAACTAAAACCACATCTCCGACTTGAATATGTTTGCTAATTTTTGTGTACTTACGAGATTGTCTTAAATGCCCTAAATACTCTGAACGGAATCTTTTTCGTAGATCTTCTCTAATTCTTTGTAAATACGCGAGTCTTCTATTTAATGCCGATGAATCTAGACTAAGTCAGGAGTTCCAGATTCTTTGAGATCTTGTAAGAACATGGAAGGCGTGAGAGCGATGAGTTCATTTACGTCATCAGAAACATAAGTTAACGGACGACTGTTTATAATGCTCTCAGTGTCACAGACGATGGTAAAAACTTCTTCCAAATTCAAAGAAGCTCGTCCTAAAACTTTTCGTAGTATTCCTTTGATCATACCAACGAAACGCTCCCACCATCCACCCCACCATGGAGCGGATGGGGGAATGAACTTCCAGTCAATTTTTTGGTTTGCACTATACTGGGAAATTACAGTCCAGTTAATTCTTTTCAATAAATTGTCGGCACCAACAAAATTTGTGCCATTATCACAGTAGACAGTTGCTGGTCTGCCTCGGCGCGAAATAAATCTGCGGAACGTTTGTAGGAAGATGTCAGTTGTTAAAGCAGTGGCTACTTCTAAGTGAACAGCTCTGAAAATAGCACAAGTGTAAATGACTATCCAGGCTTTCTGTCCGCCACGAAGAACTAAAGGACCAGCATAATCTATACCAGTTATTTCAAATACACTTCCCTCTTTCACTCGGTCTTCTGGAAGTGGAGCCTCTGGAACTGGGTTTGGTTTAGAATTGAATCGCTTGCATTGCACACATTTTCTTATAACCCTTCGGACCGTTTTTCTGTATTTTAGTATCCAAAAATTTTCTCGCAAATGAGACATTAATATTTGAATTCCAGCATGTCCCATATTTAAGCGCTTTAATCGAATAAGTTTTTCTACAACAGTATGCTCAGAAGGTAGTAATACTGGATATCTAAAGTTCTCTGTGTCTTTTCGCTTCAAATACGGGTCTTTACTCGTAGAAGTCAGTTGGAATATATGCAAGAAATACCTCTCAAACGTTTGTCTTCTGGTCCAACAAAGGATTCTCTCTGCACTATTTTCAGTAGCGATGTTTCAGCCTCATTCAGCTCACTTGATGTAAGGATGCCTGAAGTTCTCATGTTTGGACATTTGCTATTATTGAGAAATCTTCGGACCCATGCCATTACTCTAATGATTTTTACATAAGATGAACGATAATAAAGTCGCTGAACTGAATTTTCAAGATTAATCGCACTTGCAACAGATTTTCGCTTCTCAGAATTCACTATTTCAAAGTCAGGAAATGATTCCGATTTCGGCCAGTCTTCTTGTGGGGCCCTCAGCCAATCAGGACCATACCACCATTGGGATTCCTGCAATGCTTCAGCATTGCAGCCACGTGATGGGAGGTCCGCTGGATTTTTCGTGCCTGAAACGTGATACCAGTTCTCAGGATCGCTGACAGTCAAGATTTCTTTCACCCGATTAAAAACAAAAGGTGTCCAGTTTTCATTCCTTTTGATCCAGTAAAGTACGTTTCCCGAATCAGACCAGTAAAATGTTGGAATATTATCCATCTTCAATTCAGTTTTGACACTCTGAGCCAGTCTTGCGCCGATCCAGCATGCCATCAGTTCCGATCGGGGAATGTAAACGGTCTTCAAGGGTGCAACTCTGGAACGAGCTTCGACAAGTTGGCAGGATACAATACCTTCAGACTCACTCCTCAAAAATATGCAAGTTGCATAGCTGCGTTTACTAGCGTCACAGAACACATGCAAGGTTAAATTACTGTTCATGCCAGGACAAGCTGTGAGACATCTTGGAACAGCAATATCTTTCAGATGACATAACTCTCTTCCCCATTTTTCAAACTTTTTCGTTATGGATGACGGTAATTCACAGTCCCAAGTCACTTTTAACTTCCAACATTCCTGAAGCAGAATTTTAGGTTCCAATGTAACCGGACATGTAAAACCGATTGGGTCGAAAATTTTATTAACACTTGACAAGATCTTTCTTTTTGTCACTGGAGAGTCATCTTCAGGGATTTCTTTCAAGTCGACTGCTAAAGAATCATCATCGAGTTTCCATGTTAGACCTAAGACATTTACTTCTTTCTTTTCAGATGATGGCAAACATTCTTCTTTTGGACAGTGCAGACTGTGCTCCCACCCGCGTAATTCAAATTTGGCAGAACGGAGGAGAAGTTTTAATTCTTCAATAAATTTTTTAAGCTCGTTTTCATTATCTAAACTCGTTACGGAATTGTCAACATAAAAGGATTCAGCCAACTTCTCTGCGGTATCTTTGAGATTTTCAGGGGCATTTTTCAAATGGTACTGAATTGTGGCTCCTAACAGGAACGGGCTACATGAAAGACCAAATACGACACGCCGGTGCTGCAAAATTCTAAGTCTGAATTGATCGTTCTTATTCCACCACAGGAATCTGAGAAATGGCCTATCTCGTTCACTAAGTGCAATCTGGAGGAAGGCCTTCTTCATGTCGGAAATGACACCGATTTTCTTCAACCGGAATCTGTTAATCACAGCTGGAATCAGCTCAACAAGATTTGGTCCCTTTTCTAGGCAGTCGTTTATTGATGGAGAATCTTTTTCCCGAGCTGAGCCATCAAATACAGGTCGTACCTTCGTGGTTGAATTTTCTTTCAAAACACCTCTGTGAGGTAGATAATATTCGTTTTTGGTTTCGGAAAATGGTTCAATTTCTTCTATGATTCCTTCTCTTAACCAGTCTTCGAACACCTCTTCGTAAACCTCTAAATTTCCAGATTTCTTCAGCGAGTCTGTGCATTTTCTCAGTCTTCTTTCTGCAATAGTTTTGCAGCTGGGCAAAGGAGGGTGCCCCTGAATCTATGGGAGACAGACTTCATATCTGCCTTCTTCATTTTGCTTGATATTTCGTTCAAAATGTTCTTTCGCGGCTAATTCGAGGTCTTTTCTAGTCGCCTTTTCTCCTGGATCTAAAATCCCTAATGTATCCAGATTCCAAAGATCACTAATTTTTGCTTCATTTACGTGCAGTGATAAAACGGTCTTTGTACTGTTGTTAATGTCGTTTTTTCCTGTTTTACCGGAGAGTGTCCAACCCAAACGTGTTTCCATGCATACTAAGCCTGATTCTAATTGTTTGATTTTACCTGTATATAACTTGCCTAAAACATCACAACCAAGGAGAACATGAATTTCACAGGGCGAATATTCATACAACAAATTTTCATCTTCACCAGTCATGTCTGTCAGAAAAATTTTGTTTTTCTTTAATTCATTTACAAAAGAGTCATACGGAATTCTTGAAACGTCAGAACAAATTTTGTGTTGATCAAGTACCTCAAAGTTACAACGATATTTATCATTCAAATCACTTAGACGAATTAAATATTTATTATGCTTTTCTGTCTTCTCGATACCTCCGAACAAACCATGTATTATGTTCTCTTCCCCAATGCTTTCGTATTCCATTACCGAAGCAGCAAATTTCGATATATACGAATTTTGCTGCTTCGGTATCGCTATCGAACCGCTATCACAAAGCGCACGCACATTTTTAACTTTATTTTTACCCCTCAAACGAATCACAAGAGTTTGCAAAAGTACTTCTCGCAAGTATGTTTTGTTAGATAACGCATGGTCTTTATCCCTTTGTATTTCTCCCTTGTATTTTTTGATTGGCTCATTTTCACCCTTATCGTTAGTCTTTCCAGGGCACATTATTTCAAAATGGGGCCGTTGACATAAAATACATCTAATTTTAGATTTACACAACCGAAAAACATGGTTTGATTTCAAACATTTGAAGCACTTTCCCTTTTTCAGCAAAATTTGCTTCTTTTCATCATGAGTCATATGATCAGCATTTCTACATTCTGAACTGAAATGTGTTTTATCATCGCAAAATGCGCAAGTTTCGTTTTTAACTCCTGAAAAATTATACAAATCTGTAGCTGAAGGAAAATTTCTTTCTTGTCTGGGCGGTATCAAATTGTTATTGTCAAGGGAACGAATTTTATTCGACCTATCTTCATATGATTTTCCGAAATGCCTCGCTTTATTATTTTCATACTGTGTTTCAGCCAAAAGATAAGCCCGTTCACGAGACTCAACCTCCAACTTCAGAAATTCTAACAAGTCGGTTATTTTATTTTTATCCGAGCTATGATTTCGAGTAAACAATAAAATTACGTCATTCGGAAGAGCTTTAATTAAAATAGGAAACAAAAGTGTTCCATAGCTATCAGGCTCAATACCAAGGCTTCTCAAAGAATTAATTTGTAGATCACATGTGTCATAAACTTTCCTCAGCGAAACCACATCTTTGGAATTTGGACATGGCGCCATATGGAGGAGCGCAGACATGTGTCTGTCTATGATCAAGTCTTTCCGACCGAACCGCGATTCCAATATTTTGATTGCCGTACTGTAATTTTCATCGCTGGTTACTAATCCTGAAATTGCCCTCTCGGCTTCTTTCGTCAAGTAGGATTTCAAATACGAAAACTTTTCCACATTTGATAAAGAACTGTTTTCATGGATCGAAATTTTAAATCGTGACCGAAAATCAGTCCATTTGCAAATATCCCCGTCAAAAGTTTCAATCGTCAAACGCGGTAACTTAATATTACACTTTACTACATTACTTTCAATAACAGAGTTTATCTCAGAAGAATTCACATTTGTTTCAATAACATTAGACTGTACAGTACTTGTAGTTAGTTTCGTTTTAACTCTATTCAATTTATTTCTACAAAGTAGTATGCTTTTGTCGTAATTTTTAACGGAAGTGAGCTCTTTCTCCAAATCTTCCGTTTTTGTGAGTTCAAATATTTTAGAATTTAATTCCTTTACATATTTTTTCTTTCTCGTTCAATAAATCAATAGAATCAACAATTTCATCCAAATTTAAGTTTGCATCAATTAACATATCTTCCACTTTATTAATTAGTTTAGTGACAGAACTTCTTGTTATTGCTCTAGCAGCAGAGTATTTTTCCATTATTATGCTTTCGATATTACAAATTCAAAATACAAATTCACATTAAAGAACAAGTTGCTGACACTTCTTTTTTCTACAAACTTAAAAGTCTCTGTCTTCAATGTTTAAATTGTTGTCTAATTTTGATATCAAACTTTTATTATAGTAGAGACTCTAATAAATCTTGAACTTAATGGAGTTCTGATTTTCTTAAAGCTTTTCACATTAAATATTACGATAGCGGCAGGGGATGACAGATGTTACAAATCATCAAAAATTAAAAGGTAAAATTTGGCTTACCTTTTTCTCAGATCGCCGCGGTTTCTAAAACTCTATAGGAAAACTATTATCAAAATTAAATCGAACTCCATTTCTGTAAAACATAATACAGATATTTAATCTCTACTAACACTTATACAAAACACGAACAACATTTAACGACGACTCACAAGAAACTACTATATCGAAGAGAGAAAAACAGTAGGGGGGAAAAATCAGTCACATGATGGCGTGATCCATGTTGAACCGAAACTTTCTGTGCGAGATAGGAAGGCGCCGGGGGTTCCCGACAAACACAGTTAAAGAAAAATACCACAACATAGACATTCTCTCGATTCGCACTCTACGGAAAAACCACGAAGGCAAATTTATAGGAGGGGACACTTCTCTTAGAAAGTTGGATAACGCCGTTGTTGTAAACAGATTGCGTTACGCACACTGGGTAACCCCGCATCTCAGGTTGTTTACATTTCCATCGAGGCGAAGTAAATGGGGATCGTTGAATTAGCAGAACTTCAAAAAATTAAATACATAGACTTATGAACGTGATATATAATAATTACTGGCTTCAGATGTGTTTTAATTACATAATTGTCTCAGAATACTATTTCGTAATAATTATAGGCAATAGTTTCGAAGCGAAGTAATGTCGTGTTACTATTTTGCCCAAAATCCGTATTTTAAGAAATATTAGTAAATTTAGAAGAATGCAGTTTGTGTGAATGCAATATTTAAAGTGTTTATTTATAATGACGATCATACTCAAACAAGCAGTATTTACATTTATTTCATGCTGCGACAAATTTTAACACAGCTTTAAATTTAAAAACTCATATTAAATTAATGTTACATAAAGAACTCATTAATGAATTCTAAGCCATTTTCTAATGTAGATATATACCGTGGCAGAAGAAAAACTTCTTTTCTGTCAGCCATGATATATCCACTCGTTAACAAATATAAAATCAATATTTTAATTACCTTAAGATAGAACATCTTTTTTCTTTTTTTACCCATTTGTTACTATGGCAACCAGGTAAGCAAAAGTGGACAAGCTAGTTGGAACATGTATTCAGATTTGCGTGCTTGTCCACGAGGAACCGCTTATAAATCCACGTCAAAGAAAGGACAAACACAAGGGGGGGAAATGCCTTGGGGGAGGACTTTTCAGGGTATCTAGAGCGTATCCACGTTACATCTGGAGAAAACCGCCCAAAACTCCAGACCGCTAGACCGATCGCCCCGCGAGAGGACAGAACCCCGTTCCTCCACTTGAGCCATCTCCCAATGTCAGTGGCTTTAACCACTGTGCTACACATTGGAGGCAAAAGTGGAAAAATGTAATTAAAATTTAGTGCTCGCGTTCATAATCTCGTTCACATGCTAGGTTGGAAAATTAAAAACAAGTAAAATTAGTTATCAGTCAGCACGGGAAATGCTTTATTCTTTTACCGCTAGGATCGCTGCACGTCACTAGATTTCCAATCATATATATTATTTTTCAAAGGTGTTTTTTTCTGGCGCGGCTAGATCTCATTAAATACTAGACCAAAAAATAAGAAAAATACCCAGTTAAAGCTTATAATTTCTACTTTTCACGAAAAATATGCAAAAAATCGGAAAAAATCGTTTTGTTAATTAAAAAAAAGATCATATATATTATTTCTCAAAGGTGTTTTTTTCTTGCGCGGCTAGATCGCATTAAATACGTAATCAAAAAAAAAAAATGCAACAGACTCCATGGCTACAGGTTGCCATGGAGTCAGATGAATTGAATATACTTTCTTTAAAAATGAGTGGCAACGACAGATAAAAAATGTAAGAAAATAGAACAGCTCGGAGTTATTATGTTTTTTTATAGGTTGGATGGATGATTGAAGGTAACTAGAAATACAGGTTTTTCTGTAAATAGTTTGTAAAATAAAAATTTTAATGAGGTTAAAAGAACTTCTTATTTCGTCTTTTCAATCGAGCCGTCTCATTTTGATAATTCAGTGAGTTGTATTCATCAGTCGCCGGCAGAATATTTTGTTTTATGCCATTTTCTCGAAGGTTTGGCGACATTTTTCTGGCAACCCCCGGTGGGCGGCTTGAATTGAAACGGGCGCGGCTAGATCTCACTAAATACGTGACCCCAAAAAAATATTTTAACTGTTTTATTTTATAAAACCTTTTTAAAAACAATATTAGCAGTTTACAGTATGCATCACTGATCTTTATATGGAAGATGGCGCCTCTTATATTTAAAGTTGAATATATCAGTAGTATTAGGGCTATTCAAGCGCCATCTTCTGTACATTTTTCATTTCATAGAAAATAAAAAAAACATGTGTCACCAACAGGTGACGCTGTTTTCGTCAAAAGTAGAAATTATAAGCTTTAACTGGGTATTTTATTTATTTATTTATTTATTTATGGTCACGTATTTAATGAGATCTAGCCACGCCCGTTTCAATTCTCATGCCGGTTCAATTTATGTTAAAATAAATGTCTACTTTTTGAATGATTTCCAATCAAACATCTAACTGACCCGTGAAAATATTTAACAGAATATTATGTACTTATAGACACATTTATTCATTTTCACACTATAACATTTACAGTTGTAGTATTAAATACGATATTGTGCGAAATTTTCGCACGGGTCAGCTAGTGTTTACATAATTGAAACTTATTTCGGGTACCAAAAATCCAGTATAGCAGCTATGGAGAGTGTCCACTCCTATAATATATCTCCGTGTTCAATACGGACACTTTCTGGATGCTAACCCGATATCCAGACGGAACAACCGGTTTAAGAACACGGGTATGTAACACCACAAAGAAACAAACACTGGCTGCAAACGGTTTAAGAACAGAATAAAAGAATAACAAATGGACACTCCGAGGATTCTAACCCAACCTCAAGACGGAGGCGGTTTAACACGGGGCTGGAACGCCACAAAGAAACGGACCCTGGCTTCAATCAATCCCAAACAATAGACAGAACCTGCAGTTTAAAAACACGGATACAGAATAATAATTCGAAACCTACCAGCAGACGAAATCAACGCTTAAGAACTCTGTGATAGAAAAACACAAAAAAAAATGTACACTACCTGCATTCGAACCCAACAAACAGAGGAAAACATTAGTTAAAGAACACAGTTAAAGTATAATATTAGACTATGGACATTCTCCCCATTCAAACCCAACCTCCAGACTGAACAATGGCATAAGAAAACAGTTAAAGAATAATACGACAACATGGGCACTTCCTGGATTCTGACCCAATTTCCAGACGAAACAACGGTTTAAGAACACAGGTATGGAACACTACAAAGAAACAAACCCCAGCTGCAAACGGTTTAAGAACACAGTTAAAGGATAATACAAGGGCACTCCTTGGATTCTAACCCAACATCCAGACGGATTAACCGTTTAAGAACATGGGGATGAACACCACAAAGAAAATGAATCTGGCTGTTACTGAATCCAACGTCAAAGAAGTTTTAATTCAATCGCGAGTAAAGATTACACGCACACACTTTTTTTTTCGTTGCAGCGGGAAATCGCATGTCCTTCTTTTATCATTGCAGCTGGAGGATTCTCATTCAAGCCTACCCACGTCCAATTTCCGGTAACCTCTGTACGCTAACAGATGCCATTTAATTTTTTTTTCTTGCAGCGGGAAGTCCCATGTTCTTTTTTTTATCGTTGCAGCGGGAAGATTCACATTCTTTCCCTTTACAATCTCGTACAGACAACTGGACTCTATTTGTCGTTAGTAGTTGCGTAGGTATTAGCGATAAATGACTGTTAGGACACAGACAGGTAGAAAAGGAGAACATTAGCCACGTTCGGTTGCAGCTAGCCTCTACGCTATGACGACCAATGTCGATTTTTTATCATTGCAGCGGGAGGAGACACATTCCAGCCTATCCACGTCGAATTCCTGGCAACCTGTGTATTCTATCAGGTGCCGTGCCGTGTACTTTTTTTCGCTGCAGCGGGAAGTTCCGAGTCCTTTTTTTTATCATTACAGCTGGGGGATTCACATTCCTTCCCTTTACTATCTATATTTAAGGTAAATTTCTCTTCCAATGCACGGACAACTCTGGGCCACGCTGCTAGTATATATATAACATATTAAATCAAAAGCCCGCTAAAACCCCAAACTGCTAAACTGCTTAGTTGATAACAAAGGAAATTTGCTTTCGAAAACCGCAACTACTACACAGTCCCTAGCAGTTTCGTTGTTAAATTTGTGGTGAGTCCCTGCTGTTTATTCGCATATGCCTTTTAGAACCAAAACCTTTTGCTGCCCGGATGCCTTGCTGATATGGGTTCGCCAATCATTGCAGGTGGCGAGGTCACGTGACAAGACCTTTTCAGAGTTATAAAAAGCTTGACGCATCTGAGAGCCGGGAAGATTACATGGCCTACTTTGCCTGCATAATCTGTAAAAAACTTCGATAATAAAAGGATGTAAACCCTCTAGGCTACCTTTCTTGGCCCGACTACATTTTCAGGTGCGGCGCTCTATCTTAGCCAGAGTCCTTACGGAGTCGCGCCGTCCCCTCTTCCTCAAACACCAATGGTGATATTACGCCTCGCCCCTCCGGCCCAACATCGCCCCTCTCAGGGCTGGAAAACAGCTCCTACCACTCCAACGTTGTCGTTATTATTACAGAAGGCGGCAGAGATCAAGTTCCTGCGCCCCCCCTCCCTCCAATGCAGCTGAATTAAATCGGAGTGAGTGATCAATACTCTTCGTCTTTGCGAGAAACTCTGGCGATATTTCTTTGAATAATGAAAGCATAATGATGACAGTGATAATTCTTTGAGTAATGATTATAATACAAGTGTTTATGATAAAAATATTAAGAACTTACATAATTCTAATGAAATTGATCTTGGTGGCATAAGAAATTTAAATGTTGATGAAGAATTAAAGGCTCTTTTACAAAAAATATACAAATATTTTCAGTAAATAAATATGATATTGGTAAAATAAGAATGGAGCCCCCAAGAATTATTTTGACTTCCGATTTGCCTGTAACCTAAGGGCTTATAGAGCCTCCCCAACTGAAGAACAGGAAATAAAAACTCAAGTTAAAGCTTTGTTAGAGGCAGGAGTAATTAAAGAAAGTCATTGCCCATATTGGGCTCCCGTCACTTTAGCTAAAAAGCGTGATGAATGAAAAGCAATGCTTTTTATTGCTTTCCGAAAATTAAATTTAATAATAAAAACTCATGCTGAACCTTTACCTCGGATTGATGATATTCTTGTTAAATTAAGTCAGGCAGGTTAATTTTTTTCTACTTTGGACCTTACGTCAGGTTATTGGCATGTTCCTATACATCCTAAGGATCAATGTAACATGTATAGCATATATATATATATGAATTGATATGTAAGGGTGACAGAGTAAACCTGCTATCAGGATGCAGTAAATGGTAAAAGGTTTAGAAAAGTTTATGGCTCATAGAAAAAAAAAATATCATATTGTATGGGGTCACGTAAGTAAGCGTTATTCTGTTTACCACATATGGTTAAAAAAATAATAATAATAATAAATTATTATGAAAATGATAGGAAAGGGGTTAATCACTCACATTGCCAGGATAAATAATATATCCCTTAAATTAGAGGATATGCTGTTGGATTTGGCTCAGGACCAGGGAGCTTGGGCTGTCCCTTAAGGAAGTCGTATTAAGACAATTGTTCTCAATTGTATAATACACTCATGTCCATAAATTAAGGATAATTCAGAATCACACAGAAATTGATCTCTAAAATAAAAATTTCACCTGTGGAATGATCACACACATCTTGAAGAAGAATATGCAAATTACAGTAAACCACCAGATGGCGTGGATGGTACGTCACAATGACGAGAGTGTAAGAGAGGGGTATATAAGGAATGGTGGCAAAGAAGTAAAATTGTTCACAAGCGCTGTGAAAGCCTTTCAGTGCAAAAACCGCATAGTTATGGCACAAAGGAGGCATTTGGATGATGTTTTACGTGGCAGAATTATCGGACGACTGGAATGTGGACGTACCCAGCTGTAAGTATCCGAGGAACTTGGAATCGCCCAGAGTGTCATCTCCAGGCTTTGGCAGCGATTCCAAGATGATGGTAATGTGAGTAGACGTTACAGCACAGGTCGCCCCCGAGTTACAACGCCGAATGAGGACCGCTATTTGGCAGTTACTGCCAAAAGAAACAGACGGAGTACAGCATCAGACCTGTCTCGTCAGCTCTCTTCAGCTACCGGTACGACAGTTTCAAGGCAGACCGTGTACAGACGCTTAGGGCACATTGGTCTATATGCTCGTAGGCCTGTCAGATGTGTTCCACTTACCGCAACTCACTGTCGCCTGCGATTAACCTGGAGTAGAGAGCATGCATTGTGGACACCGCAACAGTGGTCTTGTGTGATGTTTCCCGACGAGTCCAGGTTTAGTTTGGAGTCTGATTCTCGCCGGACATTCATCTGGAGAGCGCCAGGTACCCGTTACCACCAAGAGAACACCCTTGAAAGACACCGTTACGGTGGTGCAGGATGGCTCGTTTGGGGAGGAATTATTCTTGGTTCCAGAACTGACCTGCATGTTCAGAGTGTAACGATGACAGGCCACATCTATCGGAATGTCATTCTGGAACAACATGTACGTTTGTTTCGGGGCGCCATGGGTGCTGAATTTGTGTTTATGGATGACAACGCCCGTCCTCACCGTGCAAACATTGTAGACGAATGCCTTCAATCGGAGGATATCACCCGTATGCATTGGCCAGCATACTCACCGGACTTAAATCCAATAGAGCATGTGTGGGATATGCTTGGCCGACGAATTGCAGCCCGTCAACCCCCCTCCCACCTGTCGACCGGAACTTCGGAGTGCATTGCTTGATGAGTGGTGTAATATTCCCCAAGATCAGATTGATCATTTGATACTCAGCATGCCTAGGCGTTGTCAGGCCTGTATTGCATCGCCTGGGAGACATACTCCGTATTAACCATCCTACTAACCATGTTATACTGTTTTTTGTAAATAGGTTCTTTTTTGAAATTTGGTCAAGGGAGTAAAACTTGCAATTTTTATTAATTATGTCAAACTTATAGCATCCTTTTTGCTCTTTACTTTTTGTTTAATAAATAGACTTTACAAATAAGTCAAATTTGTTTTGCTTCTTTCTCTTTCTTTGCCTGAACTTCATTATCCTTAATTTATGGACATGAGTGTATTATATGATTTATAATGTATTATATAATGTGTGTTGTTGTATATAATGTGTTGTTGCCCGATGTATATAGTTTTCTTGCTTATAATGTTTTAATGTGTTTCTAATAGTTAGTACTATATGTTATTGTAAACAGGCCACACTGAACGAAATGGATTGGTAAAAATAAAAATAAAATATAAATATATGTAGAGGTAATAATTGGCGGAACACTGGAACAGAAATTCTTCCCCAGTTGAAAAAAAAAAAAAGGAACTAAGTGGACAGTGTTCTACATCTCAGACTGTATTATGAACTGTAAACTGTGAACGATATACGAACTATGAAAATACGTAAACTGTATGATGTAGCATCATCAGCACTTGTTTGTTAATTAAGAGATTTTGTTCTGTATTACTAAGATCCTTGTTCCTCCTGCTACTGGGATTCTGCGAACCCCAGTGGCATAGTTTGTATTGTTGTTAGAAGTTAAATAAACTGGACTCTTCCCCCGGGGGGAATATTGCCGTAAACCCTTGGGTCGCCCCCCCCCCCGGTGGGTGTCTTACAATCTTACATCCTAAGGATACTGAAAACATTAAAATTGGCCCTGCCATCTTTCATATAACTATTAGGAGAATTCTAGATAAGTTCAAAATTAATTTCGCATGCCTCTACTTCGACGATATCATAATTTTTTTTAAAAACAAAGAAAGAACATCTTGATCATCTAAACCAAATGTTTCAAATTTTCAGTAGTGAATATATCAAATTAAAATTAGCTAAATGTACTGTTTTCTAACAACAAATAAATTTTCTAGGTTACCATATTCATGAAGGAACCATTTCTTCTGATAATTTCAGCATTGAAAAAATTAAAAAATTACAACCACCAAGCTATGTAAAGGAAATCCAAAGATTCTTGGGCACAATTACTGTTAACAATAAATTTATTCCAAATTATGCTGAAGTTCGACATCCATTAAATACATTATTGAAAAAAGGGGTTAAATGGAATTGTACAGATAAGTGCCAAGAAACTTTTGAGCGTTTAAAAGGTCACTTATTTCAAAACCGATTTTACAACTCTATGATATAAACAAAGACTGTCATTTGTTTGTGGATGCTAGTAAAAAACAAATTGGATCAGTTTTGAAACAGTCAGAAGAAAACGGTGTTTTACAATCAATAGTTTACCATTCTCGCGTTCTAAAAAAGTATGAAGAAAATTATTCCATAACAGAACTTGTATGTCTTGCCATTGTTAACAGTCTAGACAAATTTTATCATTATCTTGATGTGAAAAAATCACTATTCACACTGATCATGCTGCTCTGGTTTGTTTGAAATCTTTTAAAAATCTCAGGGGTAGGTCATTTCGATGGTCGTTAAAATTAAGCATATTTGATTATGAGATAAAATATCAAAAGGTACAGCAAACTTTGAGGCCGATATGCTTTCCCGAAATCCTGTTTAAGAATCCATCCAACAAGTTTCTCATTTACTAGACATACAAGAAATAATTAATTGTCAAAATTAAGAGAATGAACGACGATCTCACTACATGAAATTAGGTGATGTGATTTATACTAAGAAAAGGGGTCTTTTAAAAATAGTAGTACCATTTTCATTAAGATTTATTTATTTATTTGCCAGGACAGGACAGCCCGCTTAGAGCTACATATGCGCCCTTCCCGGAATTTCCCGCCACAATTTTGAACCTCATCAGAAGGTGCGGAGCTTCTGAATATTGGCACCACTCGGAAACTGCTAGCGACCGCCGAGAGGACTATCGGAACCACGGATTTAACGTGCACGTACACCGCATGTACACGGTGGTCTTTAGTGGTAAGCCGGTATCGAACCCACAACCTCCGGCTACGAGTCCAACGCTTTAACCACTGGGCTTCCACGGCCCTTTTCATTAAGATTAGAAATATTACGTAAAGCTCATGAGGAATTCGGACACCCCGGAGAAAATAAAACAGTACAATTTAATCACAACCCAGTATTATTGGCCCAAGATTACGGAAGATATAAATAATCATATACAACATTGACCCGTTTGTCAGATTAACAAGAAAAAGAGGCCGAAAAGGTTTGGATTGCTGTAACAGGCTTTTCCGACAGAACAACCTTTTGAATGCTTAAGCTTAGACATCGTAGGAGGATTTAATTATTATAACTCAACAAAAAATACCTGCATTTAATAATTGACCATGCCACGTGATATGTTTGGGCTTTTCCATCAAAAACGTAACTAGAGACTTACACTAATTGTTTAAAGCAGATATTCCAATTTTAAACTTCAAAAAAATTATTAACAGACCGGAACACAGAGTTCACTTCGTCTAAATTCAGAAGATTTTTAGAACGTAACAATGTTAAACAGTTTCTTATCACAACCCACCACCCACAAACAAATGAAAAGGTAGAGAAGCGTAATCAATCTATTGTAATTAGACAAAGGTGTAAAGTAATAATGCATCAAGTAAAATCCATTAGACTGCCTTATTAAATGAAGTAATTACTTGTAAACAAACAAAAATTTTATCCTCCATTTAGATGAAGCCTGAAAACTCTCAAAAGAAAGAACAATTAAATACCACAACAAAAATGAAGTTAAATATGATTCGCGATTCATAGAAGCTAAATTTACTGTAGGGGATTTAGTACTGCACAAATAATTTCAATATCCTAATACGTGAAAATTAGCATCACACAAATTAGTCCCTTATACTATTTTAAAACAAATTTCTAAAGTTAACAACGAAATACATAAACCAAATTTCCATACCAAACAAAATTCTCAAATTGTCCACACATGTAAATTACGATATTATAATTCTCCTGACGAATTTAAGAATTGAATTCGTTTTAAGAATGGAAAGAAAAATGTCCACATATGTGTATCTCGGGACCGAAGAGGTTAAAGACATATATATATCAGGGATCCGTAACTTAACGTAATGCACGTATAACTAATTCGTTATTCGTTACAAATCATAACGTTATTCACAAGCCGAATAACGTTATTCATACCGTAACTTTCAAATCGTTCTTCACGAAATAACGTTATATTTAATAACGATATTCAACGTACACTTATTATAACGCTATTCTTTTCTGTGCTATACATAATAACTCCAAGAACACTAACAGAATGCATTCGGTTAATTATGTTGACCGTTTAGTTTATAACGTTAAACTCACATAACTATTTGATAACGATATAGTATATATTAGTTAGAATATAACCTTTCGTTGAATAACAATTTAAATACGGTATGAGACCATAACGTTAAATTAACAGAACGACATCTTCATACCGTTATAACGCAATAACGAAATGCCATTCATATTGAAACAATCCGTTACAAAATATAACAAATTGTTCCAATATATTTAAATACGGTAAAAGATCTAACCGTTCGAGTAACCTAAACATTTTTTATCCGAATCAGCGGCTTTTCGGACAGAGAGGAGGGTGAATGAAAAGTTCAAGTATTGAGTGGTTTGACCACCCGGACTTGTGCTCCGTGCGTAAAACACAGGACACATGCAGGGACTCATTTTCGACAGGGCATTCGGGGCAAGCGCCCGGGCCCCATCAATAAGGGGGCCGTCCCAAATAACCCTTTAATTTTAAAAATTTGCATATTTTGAATTTAATTTAAAAATGAAAGACAGCTAAGTTAATTTTATGAAAAATAACAGTAATAATAATAACTCTGTTACTGTTTCATAGCGCTATCATTATATCCACACCTTTTTTTAGCTAAACAGTAACACTTTCAGGCAATTACTCAGCGCAATCTTTTAGGAAAGAATCCAGAAAAGTTCTGGAGGAGGCACAAAGCATTTGGCTCATATTTCTGGTAAATTCATTTGAATTTACAAACTAAGTCAATATTCTATACTGTTGTTTTGGGATAGCACGTGCCCCTATCCCCCCCCCCTCTGGATCTGACAATAAGAATTGAAGAGAAAATAATAAAGACAGCTAAGTTAATTTTATGAAAAATAACAGTAATAATAATAACTCTGTTACTGTTTCATAGCGCTATCATTATATCCACACCTTTTTTTAGCTAAACAGTAACACTTTCAGGCAGTTACTCAGCGCAATCTTTTAGGAAAGAATCCAGAAAAGTTCTGGAGGAGGCACAAAGCATTTGGCTCATATTTCTGGTAAATTCATTTGAATTTACAAACTAAGTCAATATTCTATACTGTTGTTTTGGGATAGCACGTGCCCCTATCCCCCCCCCCTCTGGATCTGACAATAAGAATTGAAGAGAAAATATTTTTTTATTAGCTACTGCATTAGCTAAATATTTTGAACTTCTAAAGCATAGATTCTGAATGGGGTGAAAGAAAGTCTTAAATGGGTCTTTAATATTCTATTGATGCATTGGGGTCAAACATATTTTTTCGTATTTAACGGTTTTTTCTTCTTTTTCGTTTTATTTTTTAAATAAAATGCCAACCCTTTGTGGAGCACAGTCAGCTTCAGCAGGTCACTTTTTTATATTAAATATATATATATATATATATATGTATATTTTGGGGGGAGCTGTGTAGGTGCAGCATTTTGCGCTATTATGTGGCTGCGAATCTAACGGTGTGGAGTTGTGGTCATTTTTCTCTAGTTGCAATGTGAATGCAAGTTAGAACCCCTCAAAGCATCTTTTTAAGCTAGAATGCTTTTAAACTCTAGTCCTGTCATCTGTCAGGAATAGGAAATGTGATAAACAGTGACATTTTTAATTAGTAGTTTTAAATATTAAAATCTTTTATACTTGTTCTTTTTTCACTTTAGAAATAAGTGTGAAAAAGTGACACCGCCCCTGTAAAGGTTAAATTTTGGGTCTTTAAAAAAAAAAATATTTTCTTTGCGGAAGTTAAGGGCTTAGCTAGGGGTTATATCCTCCTAACACCGAAATTTTTAGATCAGTTAGTATTAGCATTAATGTGCATGTGTGTATTTTGCTGAGACAAACCTGCATGAGGGGTATCTGCTTAGTGGGGGTGGCTGCTTTGGGCAGAGGTCTTTATAAAAAATTCAACGCAAATTCACTTAGCATCTGGCAAAAACCGGCCAAAACTTCAGACCGTTAGATAGGCAGCCAAGCAGTTGGCTGGAAGCGTGGACTTCAACACTTTGACAATCAACCATGTTCAATGTTTTATTCATTCGGCCATGGTCTGACCCATAAGCATTCAGATTTTCATATCTTGAGAAAATTCCGTTTATTTATACTCAACTCTAATGCTTATATCCTTCCTAAGAAACTACTGTCTGCATTCCTGGTCAAGATAGTGGAAAGAAATTGGGAATCACTGATCTAGTGCTGTCAGCAATGTTAATATAATTGAAAAGACATACTTCTTTGCGGGTTTAATATTATATGTAACATCATTCATCTTTGTAATTTCGTTTATGTGCCAATCATACACAAATTTTATGTTTTATCTTACTTCTTGTAAGCAATGGCTTTCATGAAGAAGGGGTAGGGGAGTGATATGTTAAGTTGAAATAGTAATTTATGTGAATGCAGATGTCTCTTCCCCCCCCCCGGTTAAGTCTACGTTAGACATATTGTTCAAGAGAGGAACAATTATAGGTCCCATAATCCAAGGCCGTAGCCAAGGGGGGGGGGTTCAACCCCCCCCCCCGAAATTTTCAGTCACATAACTTACTGTTCGTAGAAAAAAAATTATCCTTTGTATCGCCAACTACAATTATTGCACTTCAGTTCATTCAAACCGCATGTAATTTTTTACTTGTGTTTCTCTGAGGGTCGCAAAGTGATAAATTTCACTTAAATATGCTACTCTTTTCTCTGTATCTTATATGCATACCTGTCTTCTGAGTATGGCCAAAAGGAAATGCAATTTCCGTGGCACTTGCAAGCAGAATTTCTCATTCTCACCAAATAATTCTTTAAATAAACAGTGTTTAATGTATCATAGTAGTAGGAATTTGTGAAGGTGGTAGCAAAAATGTGGCCTAAGTACACTATGTACGGCTGCTTTATTTATACAATTTTATACAGTATTTACATTTCCCATAATTAGAATGCAGTATGATCGGAGCAAAAGCTCGCATTCGTCTCAATGCTTCTCCACATTGGTTCTCTCTCTTCTTCTTTCACCCCCCCCCTTACACGTAGAGAGAGAGACAAAAAAGAAATATCGTAACTAAAAAAATTTCTCTTTCCACAAAAAAAGTGAGTCATCTCTCGATTCCATGGGAGATCGAAACACGAAACAGTTTCACAGTATCATGTTTATGACCTCTATAAATAAAAAAGTCAGAGTGATACGTTTGTGATTTTTGGAGTTTGGGACATGTAGGCTCCAGTCTTGACCCATGTGGAACGGGAGGGAGATCCTACGTTGCATTATTCACGTAACCAGTCCGCTACTCCTTAGAATAAAAAGAGAGTGACACTGCGGACAGCAGGAGTAAAAAAAAAAAATAATCCGCTGCCTGGCTAGTGTCGTCCCTCTCGAGTCAGCGCCCTAGGTAGTCACCTAGTTTTCCTATATGGTCCAGCCGGCCCTGCTCTATCACACAGTGCTTGTCATTCTTTAAAGGCTGCACTGACACAGAGGTTCGCTACGCCGATAGGATATTGCTTACATAGCACTGTTTCAATTTGGATGCATTATTTTCGCGTATTAAATAAAAATGAAAAAACACAAAGCTGCAGATCATACTTTGTTTAATTTTAATTTCAAGCGCATAAAGTCTTCTGCTTCTGAAGAGAATACCGATATTTTTGCTTCTTCCTCATCAAAAAATTCAGTGAATGATGTGTCTGCAATTAACACAGCATCTGAAGCTGCGGATACAATTGATGAATGCACACTTGTGAAACAAGTTGAAAACATCTGTGAGGTGAATACCCTTCATCTAGGTTCTTATTTAAACAAAAAAAAATTGATGATTGCGTGAAATATAAATTGTTAGATTCTCCATGGATGCCGGATGAAGACTTTAAATTTCCTATTTTAACTAGCAGGAAATTAAAATTTCAGCAAAACTGGATAAAGCGTTTCCCATGGCTCGCATACACACAAGAACACGGTCAAGGTGCATTATGCCGCTGTTGTGTAGTTTTCAAACCTGAGTGTGCTGGGAAAGGAGATCATCAAAAATTAGGATATTTGGTAACAAAACCATTCAACAGATGGAACGATGCCATAGAAGTCTTTTCGAATCATTCTCAAAGCCAATACCACCGAACAAATACATTGTATGCAGAAAACTTTTTGAAAACATGGTCAAAAGATGCTGATATACGGATGCAACTGGACTCTGCTCGGGCAAATCAAATTTCCGAAAACAGAAGGAAACTTGTGCCAATAATAGAGACTATCATATTATGTGGTCATCAAGAGCTACCTCTTCGTGGATCTTCTGACTCTGGACCCCTGCATATTAGAAGTCAAGAGCCAGAAATAAATGATGGAAATTTCCGTTCTTTGTTGCGAATGCGTATTTCATGTGGCGATCAGAATTTAAAAGAACACTGTGAAAAATCAAAGCTTAATGCAATGTATATTAGTCCGCAAATTCAAAATAACATCATTGAAATTTGCGGGAAAATTATACAAGAGCAATTAGTGGAGAAAGTTAACAAAGCAAACTGCTTCTCTGTTTTAGTTGATGAAACTAGTGACATTTCACGAAAGGAACAATTATCTCTTTGTGTGCGTTATATTATAGAAAACTGCAGTTCTTCATTTTCTGTAAGAGAGGATTTCTTACAATTTATAGAAGTTAAGGACATGACCGGAAAAAATTTAGCAAGTGTAATATTAGATTCGCTAAAATTTCTTAGGATCAATTTAAAATATTTGTTTGGGCAGGGATATGATGGTGCAACTGCCATGAGTGGTAGTTTTAAAGGTGTTCAAGCAGTAATAAGGCAAACACACCCGGCTGCTATATATGTTCACTGCAGCTCTCATTCCCTAAATTTAGCCCATGCGGTGTACAAGAAGTTCGGAATTGCATTGGTACAGTCAAAGCAATTGGAACTTTCATCAAATTCTCTTCAAAACGTACCGAAATATTGAAAAATAAAATAAAAGCCCATTATCCGAATACTAAATGGCAAAAATTAACTGCCATGTGTGAAACAAGATTTGTAGAAAACCATGATGGCCTTTTGAGATTCCAAGAAATATACATAGCAATATTGGAAACTTTAGAAGAACTGAAAGGCGTACCAGGTATCGAAATGTCCTCAAAGGCAAGTCAGTTTTTAAAATCTACTATATTACAAATGGCTCGTTTGTTATCAGTTTAGTATCAGCATCCACTCTTTTTTCATACACACTGCCTTTGTGTAAATCCTTGCAGTCTCCTAACTGCGATTTGACTGCGGCGTTGAAACACATTGAAAATGTGCATATGACAGTTCAACACATGAGAGACAGCATGGACGAAACTTTTTCAGATACCTTCAAAAATTGCAGAAGAACTGTTAAATTCAATTGGGGAAACAGTTAAAATTCCTAGAATAGCTTCTAGACAGAAAAATAGATTCAATTTCGATACTACAAGACCCGAGCAATACTTTAGAGCTGCGATTGCTATTCCCATGTTCGATGATTTTCTCAGCCAGTTAGAAATTCGATTCAAGAATCACAAATCATGCATTTCCAGCCTTTACAAACTACCTTCCTACAAACTTCCTACAATCAATTCACTTTTTTGAAGAAAAGGATTTTGAAATGTACTCAGATTATTTAAATAAAGACACACTTATGCCAGAATTAAATTTGTGGAAATTAAAGTGTAATAAACAGAAGGAAGATCAGCGCCCTTCTATAATTATTGATGCATTATCTGAATGCAAAGAAGAATTTTCCCCAAATGTTCATTTTTTACTGAAAGTGCATTACGTTACCAGTTTCAACCTGCACCCCCGAAAGAACAGTTTCTTCACTTAAGCGTCTAAAAAACTATTTAAGGAATTCTACCGGACAGGAAAGACTGATGGGCTTGGCTCTTATGAGCATTCACAGAGACATTTACATAAACCCAGAAGATGTGATTAACAGGTTCTCAGCTGAAAATGATCGGCGTTTAGAATTCGTTCTATAAAAACATGTTTAATTGTATTTAATGTAAAAATATTCAGAGAGCAGATAAAAAATAATAATGTGGAATAAGTAAATCAAGTTTTATTTCTCTTATAATATTTGTAGACATTTTAAAGGAATTTTTTGCTTTATAAAATCGGATTAATTAGAGAGATCGCGAAATTTATTGTGAATTTCAGATGATAAATGAGATCTCTTTCACTTTTTTATGTGTGAATTCAAGTATTTTACCTTCCGTTAGTTTGAGAGACACTGTACAAAAATTTAATTATAGTGATAATATTTCTCCATTATGCTGTTTCCTTAAAATTCACGTATCATCCGAAGTCATCTGGATAAGGTAATATAACTTTATGTTATAATATTTTTGTTTTTATTTTGTCATTTAACGGTGGTCAAATACTTTCCAAATTGGTTTGGTTTCCTTACTAAAAATCAGGTTTTTAGAAAATTATAGGTATTTAGAAGATTGTAAAATAATTTTTATAAAATCCAATATTTTCAACATACTTTTTTGGAGACAGCATTATTACGAAATGTGAAGAATATGTTATTTATGTACATCAATAGGTAATTTTTATTCAGAGGAACACTACCCCGTCTAAAAATAAATAAATAAATAAAATAAATTAATGTGTTTGTATTGAGTATTATCAATACAACTCCGGTTTTACTTGATCTCTTTTAAAAGTCTTTAAAAATGTTCTTTGTTCCCCAAAGCCTCTGAAATTTTAAAATATTGGTGGTAATGTTCAATATATATATATATATTCCCCCCCCCCCCAAAGGTCGGACCTGAGTGGCAAGTTCAGAAAATATGTACATGCTTTTATTTAAAAAATATTTCCTTGATAGTTATTACTCTTACTTTCGGTTCTGTAAATGCATATATCGACAGTATTTTATAAAACTTGGAATTAATTTTTTTTTAATTGCAATGTTTGGAGTATTGTATTTCCATGTTCTTAGTGAGGAAATGTGTTTTTGAAACAGCAAATTGAAAAAAGTTTTTTATGGAAAGCTTTTTATTTCCTACAGGCAGTTATTTTAATCCTCTTCTCACCCACCTTTCCCGGAAATTGCTTTCTATTGTGATTACTTGTAGATTATTCAGGCATTTTTAATATAAATGCAGTGTGCTGAAAAAAGTACCATATTAAAACATAAAACTTGAAACTCCCTCCCCCCCCCTGAAAAATTTTCCTGGCTACGGCCTTGCCATATTCATTAAAATGACGATGGGAAAACACAAAACTGCTTACGATGTAAAATATATATTTATTATTATAATGTATATGTGGTGACTGATTTCCGGAATATTTTGTTATTTCTCTCATGTGTCAATGATTCCCATCTCCAAATCTATGGCATTTTTACTTTCCGAGTATGTAATATGTATGGAAAGTATTGTAATAAAGAAAAAAAATTCTACTTTATGATTTTTATGTATTTCCACGTTTTCGGATTTTCTGAATTCATTTATGCTGTTTTTGCGGTGATTTATTTATGAATGTGTGCATTTTTGTACACGAACGAACACGATAGCTCCTAAACAATGCATTCGATTGAGCTAAAATTTTGCATGAATATTATAGACCACCCACTAGCATGACCCATATTGATTTTCGTATGAACAGGATGTATAGTTTTTTACAAGGCTGCAAAAAAGATTTCTAATACATTACGACCTATAGACGAGATTTCTTGAAAGTGCGCTATCGTCTATTGAGTATTTGAGTATTTTGTGTTATGGCAAGCCCACACGAAGGGCATCTACCTACGGGTGAAATCCCCCGTGCTTTTTAAAGGGTTCTAATGCGTATTTAAGCTGCATCTTCGTGCACATAAAACCGCCAGAAACTCTATACCGTCAGATCGACAGCCACGCGGTATGCCCGAACGTGGGACCTTCACACTTCGGTTATCTGCAATACTCATTTGAGGGCTTTAGGCAAGATGAAATGCTAGGTAGGGCTTTGAATCTAGTTCGATTGGATGACTAAATATGGATATTAGTAGTTGGGTGGGGGAGAGTGTTTTTCATTTTGTACATCTTTTAATAGAGTATTTGCTCCATAAAATGCCAAATTTTATAAAATTTTCATCGATCATTCCACTAATAAGATTTTCATTGAGATTCACTGTCAAAATCAAGTGTTAGAGACGGGGACAAGCAAGTGGCAAGTTTTCAGTGTTAAGCACCTCTCCTCCCCACCCTCAGGATACGATTCTGGAAGGAAATTAAAGTGCAAGGAACTTAACTTTTTACAGACCGAAGTGAGATCCAGGATTATTTTAAATTTGTTTTCTGCATGTTTTATCTTCTAATACGTTAGTTAAAGGATATTGGTCATTTAATTAGAGAAAAAAAATATTGCATACAATTTTCACGATGTTTCAATTGGAAGCATGGGTTCATTTCTGACTTTACTTTTACATTGGTTTCAAAAAAGGAATATATTGATGGTAGTTCAAATAATAAGTGACATATTATGAAAAAAATTAAAGTTTTATTTTTGAATTTAAGTAAAGATATTTATTAAATATGAAATATATGTATCAAGTGAGCTCCGTAAAAAATTATGAAAATGGCTATTTTCATGATTTTTTGTCCAGTTCCCCACTAATGGTAGAAATGCAACTTCTATTTCATAAAATCAAGTCATCTTTCAACTATATCTGCAAATTTTTTCACAAGTCAATATTGATAAAATTTGATTTTCGAATAAATTTTTAATTTGATGCTCCCAATTGGAAATACTCGCCTGTAAACGGTTAAAGAAAAGCTGCAGTTTTGTGTTTTTCTCTCTCTTCGGAAAAATCCAAGATCCCAGCACTTATGCAGTCTGGTAATTCTGATGAGATATTCGCCCAAAATAACTGGTGTTTTTTAAAGATTTAAAATTTTACGATTGTTAAAAAATGTTTCGTTGGTAAACTTTCGTATTTATAGTAAATTTAAAAAAATCTTTTGAAAATTTTAAGTAGTCCCCTACCCCCCTTTAAGATTTTCTAAGATAGGTAGGTCTCAACCTCCATCGCCACCGCTCTGGTTACGGCCCTAACTCATTGTCTTAACGCTATCGTGTAAACGGTGTATTTGATTGCGCGGACCTGCATATATTTTCTTGTGTGTATTGCAGGTAGTTTGTTCAGAGGGTTGCAAAGCAGGATTCTTATACATTATGGTCTATCGACATAAGTAATTTAAGGCGTACCAGTGTCTAAATGGTACATTCGAATAAGTTCAAGTTGAGTATGTATATCGTAGGTCACCGTTAATTTACCTGTATAGATTCTAGTGAGTGTAGGTTTTACGGTTTTTTCATGTCTACAAAAAAGTGTTCTTATACATTACGGTCTGTACACTCCAACTGTTTAAACTGTACGAGCATCTGAACATTGCATTCGCTTGAGTTGAATTTAATTTATGAGAACGCTTGGTAAAGATTAAGCGTTCAAAAAGTAGACTAGAGTCTTTCCACCCGATTTTAATTCGCGAGTATTTATTTTGAGGGGGTGGGGGGTGTAGGCAGAAGTTGCACAGCCTGTTAAACTGTATGATGGGTGGAATAGCATTTTGTAAGCAACATTTCTTAGTGATGAGATTAATTCGCAATGAAAAACAAGAGGGTGAAATGTGTTGCATATGTGAAGAAGGGGAATTTCAAGTGTTTGTTTTATGAATTCCCATTCTGTTCATCAGATCCACCGCATTCTTTTTAATACGTTAATATGTTTTTACTTTTCTTTCTTTCTTTTCTATCACAGGTAGGTGAATGCTGGAAGTAGTGCAGGTTTTGGGGTTCGTTTATACTCACTGAAACATAACTGAATTAGAGTTAATCACAAAATCATAAAGAGACCATGGTCAGTTTTTCTTTCTTTTTGTTAATGAGGTATAAGAGGTTTATAAAGATAGTGAGTTAGCGTACGATCGTATGTGATAGAGAACAGACGAAAGTAATGCATAAAAATATATCAGTACACAAAATATTTAAGCACTGTAATCTCCATTCCTGCTCTTCGTAATTATTGAATGTCCCTATATACCGAGATAGAACTAATCTGAAATCGTGAAATTGTAAAGCTGTCATTTTCAAAGGCTTCGCCTAGTTTTTTTATAGGGACTAACGTCAGTTTCCACTGTTTGATTCTCTTTCGTTCGACGAAATTGCATAAGTGTTTGAAGGTCATGAGCAGGGGGAAAGCATAGTATAAATTCATTTGACAGAAGATCCACGATGTCAGAGAACATGGTAGAAGAAAAGGTTGAATGTATCGGGATATATCATTCCCCGTGAAATTTAGCAGGAGTTTTAATATTTTTTCGTCAAGCAGAAATTAAGTTTATTCATGCAAGGTTGATTTTCATATAATCCCCAGAAGTAACCTCTGGCTATGTTTGTGACAAAAGATAACAGCACAGAAAGATTCCTCGATTTTTTGACTTACTCTTGTATTTGTAGTTCGAGATCTTTTACCCATGCCATCCCCACTTCGGTCAACCGGAATGTCAGAACTGAATGATTTTTTTTTTTGAGTTTCTAAAGACTACCTGTCAATAGTAGGTAGGTCTAAAGGATTTCTTCTTTCTTCTCACGAATTAATTTATCCTTCTTTTTACTTCCTTGTACGGAGTATAAGGAAGTAATGTGATCTCGAAAAATTTCGGGGGCCAAATTTCGTCGAAAAAACATATTTTGACTACCTCTAGATTTACTTTTAAGAATTTTTTCGGTTCATCTCATCGTAAACTAGCATGCACGATCATATAAACGCGTCCGCAACTCATTTCCCAGACAGCCCATAAGCTTAAATCAAGCTTGACATTTCTTTGCATTTGACGTATTAATACAAGCTGGACAGTTGAATTCATTTTAAGCTTGCAGCAAGCTTGGAGATTACAAAAAAAATGAGTCAGCAAATATTATCCCGACGAATTTAAGTCATTTGAACTGTCAAGCTTGAATAAAACTTGATTACTGCTTGATTTGGAAAGCCACATCCACATAACAAATAATTTATCATCAGTCATAAAAGTACTTGACCATAGAATTAAAAAAAAAAGGATTCTATATTTCCAAATATTGAAATTCTTCAAAATAAAATACAAATATACTACAAAATTGATTTCAAAAACAGTTGTCTCGATTTTGTCCAGTATTGCCCAACATGAGTGTTGCGATATTGAAAGTTTTAAAGCGTTTGCTGCTTTTAAGTTTATATTATGCTTATTTCCCTATTAGTAGAGTCTATAAATCACACATAACATTATTTTAATTTTGATTCATCCCATGGAAAAATAAAAGATAGAGCGGGCTATACTGATCAACCTCGCCAAAAAACGGCGTGACAACCATAACAGTCACTTCAAACTTTAGTGATATCACCTCGAGTTAGGTTGGTATGGTGTTTAGACGCTGGCTTCCCAGGCCTTAGGTCCCGAGATCGATCCCAGTCGCGGACGCTAGATGGAAACAGATTAAAATAACTTGAGGTTTCAGCGTAGAGGGGGAAATGCGTGGAAAAAATAAAATATATGGGGCGAGTTCGCCGACCGGCGCCGCATGTATTAAGGAAATCTATTTTTTAGGAAAATTTTTTAAGTTTGAATTAAGCTTGCTATGGCAAGCTTAATGCAAGTTGGGCAAGTGTAAACTTGAACACTTGATTTAAGCTTGCATTAAGCTTACACGCTTGAAATTTTCAAGCTTAATTCAAGTTTATTGACTTGATAAATCAAGCTTGCTGCAAGTTTGATGCACATTTGCTGTGTTGTCTGTGTTTGACCATCGGCGAGTCTATTTTGGCCAGTTTTTCCATACCATCTGTACGTACGTACGTATGTACGTATGCATGTATGTATGTATGTATGTAACTCGCAAATCTCAAAAACTATTGGTCGTAGAATGTTGAAACTTTATATTTAGGATTGTTGTAACATCTAGTTGTGCACCTTGCCTTTTGGTCTTATTCAACGGAATAGTTTATCTACAGAACCGCCCAAAAGATTCGAAATACATTACGCTCTATGGGTTGAAATTCATTAAACTCGCTTACCTCAAAAACTATTTGGCGTAAAATGTCGAAACTTTATATTTAGGATTGTGGTAACATCTGGTTGTGTACCTTCCCTTCCGGTTTCATTTGACTTGATAGTTTATCGACAGGGCCGCCCAAGATATTCTAAATACATTACGCTCTATGCGACGAAATTCATTAAAGCATATTTTAGAGGTATTGGGCTATTTCAAACGACTCACAAGTGATATATGCTGTTAAGAGTTACAAAATGAATTTCTCCATAAAAAAAAGTGTCTTTATCATATAAAGTTCTCCTACAGGAACACTCAAAAAAATTCTAATACATTACGGTCAATGGCAATTATAGGGGTTTTCATCCATTTCAAGCACAAGAACGTCTTACGATATAAGTTAGGGAATGGTCCGACCACGGTCCCGTACCTCCCTCAACAATTACGCCAAAAGTCGCCAAGCTTGGCGACTTTTGAAGTACGTGTGTATGTATTTAATCTCAAAAACTCTAAACTCATAAATCTCAAAAACTATTAGTCGTAGAATGTTGAAATTTCATATATAAGATTCCTGTAACATCTAGTTGAGCATCTTGATTTTTGGTTCCAATCTACTGGAGAGTTTATTTACAGGACCACCCAAAAGAATTTCAATACTTTAATGTCTATGGACATCTTCAATTAATACAACTGTAGACAGTCGTTGTTTGGTCCATGCCCAAAATCTCGCCATTTGTCGTCGACCTTGGCAAGTTTTACCAAAATATCGCCAAATTTAGCGATAGTCAGTCATTTGATCTATGTACAAAAATCGCCATAATTCATTGTCCTTGGTGAGTTTTGGCGAAATCTCGCAAAATTTGGCGATAGTCAGGCATTGTTTGATCCATGCTTAGAATATCGCCATATGTCGTCGACCTTGGCGAGTTTCGTCGAAATATCGCCAAATTTGGCGCCAAAAATTATTTCGTATTTTGTATAACTCTAAAACTTTAACCCATACAATTTTGAACTTTTGTATTTAGAACTATTGTAATATCTAACTGTTTTCAATATCTTTTTTGACTGCAATCGACTGGGAATTTATCTACAGGGTCAGCCAAATGACTTTAAATACATTAAGGTGTATGGTTGCATTCAATTCATTGAAAGTCTGTGGTCAATGACTAATTTGGCTGTCCCCAAAATCTCGCAAACTATCTGAAGCTTGTCGGCTTTTGGTGATATATCGCCAAATAAAAGTCTCAGAAGGAAGTCTTTCAAACTGAACTCAGTTTGGCGATATCGAAATATTTGGCTAGAAATCGCTAAACTTTACTATTACTGATATTTTATCTCTTTCAAACAAAATATGTTTAGGTGAAGTGCGTCGAATATATTTTTGATTTAATAGACGTCAGTGGCAACCCTGTATTAAAAGCATTTCTACCATAGAGGCGTAAAAGAAAAATGTATTTTTAAATTAACAAAGTGACTGTGGCAACGGTATAAAAATTGTGTGTTCTGAAAAAATAAGTAGTTTTTTCTGGGTGATAAAAAAATGGCTGTGAAAAAAATTTATTTGCATTTAGCGCAGTTAAAAGCTTTGTTTTATTCTTTCTTTGTCAACCTTCAGCCACCTCAATGGTGACCCGGACAGGGACATAATTTAAAGGTACTGTGCTAATTTTATGTGCTATTTCTTTGGAGAGATTTATTTTTATATTGAGAAAAATAATCAATACTGTCAAAATGACAGAGATAAATGCGATTCAAATACCCGATTTTAATCGGCCAGATCCTGTCCTGTGGTTTATTATGTGTGAAAGCACTTTTGCGTTGGCAAAACCACAGCCAATTACTCAATCAATTACGAAATATAACTATGTAGTCTCGCATCTACCGCCAGATATTGCATCTTTAGTTCGAGATATCTTGATGAAACCACATGACATCGAACCGTACACGCAATTGAAAACAGAGGTCATAAATCGTTCAGGAGAAAGCTCTCACCAAGAAATTCGGCATTTGTTGTCAGGCGAGGAATTAGGTTCACGTAAGCCAACTGAACTGCTACGTAATATGAAACGGCGTGCTGATACCCTGATGATGAAATTGTTTTTACAACGATTACCAGTCAGAGTTCAAGCTTATGCGTCAGAGTTCAAGCTATGCCTTTGTACATGATATACTAATAGCTTCGTAATCAATTCTTGATGCATTTCCTGATCTTGATTTAAGCAAAGCGGCTGAAATTTCCGATCGCATTTTGGAAATAAATCCGTCGCCAACTGAATCATTTGTAGTTTCCCACTCAGTTGAACAGAGCGCAGAAGATAAATTATTTCGCGAAATTGAAAAATTAAATAAAAGAATTGATAATCTTTCTATCCAGAGAAATCGTTCACCTTTTAGAGGGAACCGAAATCGATCTCGCAGCAAAAACAGGTCTTCAAATCGTGATCATTCTGTGTGCTGGTATTATTGGCGCTTCGGGAGTAAATGTAGGGAAGATAAATGTTTAAAACCTTGCTCTTGGCGGGGAAACGAGAAGAGCAAAGAGTAGAGGCGACTTATTCTTTGCCGAAAGTGTCACGTCGCCTGTTCATTAAAGACCGTAAAACAAATGTCTCGTTTTTGGTCGATACCGGTAGTGACGTGTCAATAATTCCAGCAAATAATCAACAAAAAGGAAGCCCACCCCAGCAAACACATTTTGCAGCCAATTCCTCAAAAATATTTGTGTATTGTCAAAAAATACTTTCTCTAGATTTTAATTTAAGAAGAAAGCTAACATGGCCTTTCTTAGTGGCTAACGTCAGTTCACCTATAATCGGAGCAGATTTCCTCCATTATTTTGAATTGGTACCTGACCTATGAGGCAAACGTCTCAGAGATTTGAAAACAAATTTTCAAACACCATGCCAAATTCAAAATGCTAAACTACATTCTGTGAAAACTCTTTCTCATGAGAATCCATATCATGATCTTTTAAAACAGTTCCCTTCCATAACTACCTGACTACCAGCACTACCTGATCCCAACCAGCCTGTCAAACATACCACGGTTCATTATATTCAAACGAAAGGTCCACCTGTAGTAGCAAAACCTCGTCGGTTAGCACCTGATCGTTTGAAAATTGCAAAAGAAGAGTTTGAAAATATGTTACAATTGGGGCAATGAGACCTTCCAACAGCAGTTACGCATCACCTCTCCACATGGTGCCGAAAAAGGGAGCATTGGAATGGAGACCCGTCGGTGACTATCGCGCCTTAAATGCACAAACTATCAAAGATAAATATCCCATTCCATGCATAGCTGATTTTACTGCTGAAATACATGGTGCCAAAATTTTTAGTCGAATAGATCTCGTTAAGGCTTATCGTCAGATACCCATCCACCCCGATGATATACATAAAACAGCTATCTGTACTCCATTTGGCTTGTTCGAGAGCACGCGCATGCAGTTTGGATTGTGCAACGCTGCAGCAACATTTCAACGTTTCATCAACGAAGTGACTCGCAATTTAAAAGGCGTCTATGCCTTTGTAGATGATATACTGATAGCTTCAAAGGACAATGAAGAGCATAATCAACATTTAAGGTATCCGTACACCCCAGAAACGTAATTTTCGGTCAAAAAATCGATTTTTCAATTTTGATGAAATAATAAAATTTGATCTTTTAACTTTCTAAAACCACTTGAATTTTTATGATATCTCAAGTAGAAGCAGAGATATAGCAGTTTGAAAATTAGTTGTCCCCAATTTAAAGGTCCGGAACCATTCATCCCGAAACCGAAAGTGATCGGAAGTGTTTGGTTACGTTGGTGTTTTTTATAAAAATATAAGTATTAAACTTAGCCCCATGTAATATTTATTGAATAGAAACATTAATTGAACATTAATTAATATTAAAAATATGTTTGGCAACAGTTAATGTGTTTTTTTGTTTCTTAAAATGGCAACAAAATAGATCTGTGCACGTTTGTTTACATCGCTTTTCGCCGGCACGTTTTCTTTATTTCGCTAGTTTTAACTGATCTTATTATTAATCTTTTACAGTATTTGTTTTTATTTTTCGTAAGAAAATGGTTAAAAGCATACGTCGGAAACGTAAACGACAGTTTTATGGAAATCGTTTTCGTAAAGCAGACGCTGAGGAAATTGCTTCTGATACACATGTTGAAAGTTTGCCTTCCACTGCTAGCTCTTCAAAGCTAGATTCTTCGCCATTGGAAGAAAATTATGAGAGAAAAAATGTTTCCGGAAACCGGATTATGGATTTAAATATTTTGTGCAGTATTTTTGAAGGACTTTGCTGTCCTAATTGTTATGCTCATAAATTGATATTATCAGAAGACAGTCGGGCTGGTTTGTCCTCAAATTTTTCACTAAAATGCCTAAAGTGTGACTTTTGCAAGGCCTTCGCTTCTGCGGCGAAAATTCAAAATGCAGCGGAAGTGAACATCAGACTGGTGTATGGCATGTGGCAGATTGGAAAGGGTTCCTCTTCTGCATTTAAATTATGCTCGACATTAAATGTACCTTCCCTTAGCAGAACTGCCCATGTCAAAATTGAAAAGAAACTCTTTTCAGCTGCGAAAAAAGTGGCAGAGAACTCGATGAAAAAGGCTGCAAGCATTGTAGCAGAAAAACATGATGTAGGTGATGAAGTGGTGAAATGTGGAGTCTCCGTGGATGGAACATGGCAGCGCAGAGGATACACGTCTATGAATGGATGTGTTGCTGCAATATCCATCGATACTGGGAAAGTTGTCGATATAGAAGTGTTATCATCATACTGTCCTACGTGTAAAAAACTTGACCGACTCCCAAGAACTATTGAATACGAAACTTTAAAAATAGATCATGTTTGCCAATGCAATTTTGCCGGATCATCAGCAAAAATGGAAACTGTTGGTGCTTTGCGAATCTTTCAGAGATCCGTAGAAAAGTACAATTTGAAATATGCAGAAAACTACGGTGATGGTGACTCAAAAGCGTTCATGACCGTAAAAGATACATATGGTGAAAACAGTGTGACTAAACTCGAATGTATTGGACATATTCAAAAAAGAGTAAAAGAGTAGGGTCACGTTTGCGAAAATTAAAATCTACGACAAAAGGTCTGTCTGGAAAAGGAAAGTTAACGGATAACTTCATTGACAGACTCCAAAATTATTATGGAATTGCTATACGAAGCAATTCTGGCAATCTTCAAAAGATGCAGCAAAATGTCATAGCTGTTTTATTTCACTGTGCATCAAGTGCCAAGAAACCGATGCACGGACCTGTTGGTACGGATAGTTGGTGCTACTATCAGAGGGCAATAGCACAGAAGTTGCCTGTAAAGGAGAAATATGCTGGTTTACCGCAGAATATCCTAAACATCATAAAGCCAGTGTATTTAGAGTTGTGTAAAAAAGAACTTTTGAGCAAATGCTTACATGGGAAGACTCAAAACGCAAATGAATGCTTGAATGGAATTATTTGGCAGCGAGTACCGAAAGAAGTATTTGTGTACCTTCGGCTTTTAAAATTAGGTGCATTTGATGCAGTTATAAATTTCAATGATGGGTACAGGGGTTGCTTAGAAATTTTAACCGAATTGATCAGTGATCCTGGTGAGTTCACCATAAAAGGCTATGCAGCCCTTGATAATAATCGCATTTTCGACTCAAAGCGACATTCCACTCAGCATTCAAAAAAACGTCGTAAAATATTAAAAGCAATGCGAAAGAAAAAAATAAATGTTTATGAATCTAAAGAAGGGGAATTTTATAACTCGGGTTGTTATTAAGGTATATTGTAGCTCTAACCAATTAAAGTGTATTACATATGAAAGTTGTTTTTAGTGTTTTCTCAAAATGAAGTTTTTTGTCGATTTATTTATCGCAAAACATCATAACTTAAAAACTCATGCATTGAATGGGATGAAATTTTGTTCGCATGTTATTCATATATTATTCAGGGGAATAGACTATGCATATTAACATAAACTAATAATATTTCAATTTATGGTTGTTTGTATTTAAAGTTGTTGGCGGTTTTCACATTTCTTACCATATTTATAGATATTTACTGTTCCAGCTTCTCATGTAGCTGGACAAGCGTTTTGATAATAGCCTATTCCCTAGATTATATTATCATTAATCTTATGCATTTTACAGATTTTGAATATGTAAGCAGTATTTCGAGTTATGGTGTTTTGTAAAAACACCTTGTAAAATATTAAAAGCATTGCGAAAGAAAAAAAAATAAGTGTTTATGATGCTAAAGAAGGTGGATTTTATAAATCAGGTAGTTATTAAGGTATCTGGTAGCTCTAAGCTAAATAAAGTGTATATATATGAAAGTTGTTTTTAGCGTTTTCTGAAAATGAAGTTTTTTGATGATTTATTTATCGCAAAACATCATAACTTAAAAACCAATGCATCGAATGGGATGAATTTTTGTTCTCATGTTGTTTATATATTATTCTAGGGAATAGACTATGCTCATTAACATAAACTAATAATATTTCAATTTATGTTTGTTTTTATTTAAAGTTGTTGGCGGTTTTCGCATTTCTTACCATATTCATAGATATTTACTGTTCCAGCTTCTCATGTAGTTGGACAAGCTTCTTGATAATAGTCTATTCCCTAGATTATATTATCAATAATCTTATGCATTTTACAGATTTTGAATATGTTAGTAATTTTTCGAGTTAGGGTGTTTTGCGGAAATGCGAAAATTTTGATGTTTTTTTTGTCTTTTCCTGCCCCAATTTTTTTTCAGGTATTTGATAACTTTTTTTTTAATGATTATTTCATTTTTTTTTACATTTAATGGTAAAATATAGTTTTAAGTGTAAAAATTTTAAAATTTCAATAAAAAGTCTCCGCAGGTGTACGGATACCTTAAAAGCGCTTTTCTCTAGATTGCAACAATATGGTCTCTGCATCAATGTTGCAAAATGCACATTTGGCAAACCTGAAATTGAGTTTTTAGGTATTAATGTATCCGAAAAAGGAATCCAACCTCTTCTTGATAAAGTTATGTGCATCGTTGATTTTCCACGACCAACAACTTTAACCCAACTGCGTCGATTTTTAGGCATGTTCAGTTTTTATCGCTGTTTTATACCCAACGCCGCTCATATGCTTGCTCCTTTGATACAGTTTTTAGAAGGCCACAAAAATAAGAAAAAACGCAAATCTCGTTCTCCTGTTTACACTTCGAGTGAACAACTTCAATGGAACGCGGATGCGGAGAAAGCCTTTATGGATGCGAAAGACGCAATTGCTAAAGCTAGTTTATTGAGACATCCGATTCCTGGTGCACAACTAAGCATATGGGTAGATGCTTCAGATGTAGCTGTTGGAGGAGCACTAATGCAACTTTCCGGAGAACACTGGGAACCCCTAGCCTTTTTCTCCATGAAACTGAATAAAAGTCAACAGAAATGGTCAACATACGATCGAGAACTATTCTCCATTTACAGTACTGTAAAAAAATTTAAACATATGTTAGAAGGAAGAATTTTTCAAATATACACGGATCAAAAGCCATTGATATATGCTTTTAAGCAAAATCCACATAAATGCTCACCGAGGCAGCTACGTCATCTAGATTTCATATCTCAGTATTCCACTTACATTCGTCATGTTCAAGGCTCTAAAAACGTTGTTGCAGACTCTCTTTCGAGAATCGAAATTGATTCCATCACAAGATCACCTATGTTAAATTTCAAAGAGTTTGAAGAAGCACAATATAACGATCCAGACGTAAAGGCTTGCCTAAGCAGTAAAACAACATCTCTAAAGCTAGAACGGCAACCTAGCCATATATCCGACTGCCACCTGTTGTGTGATGTATCAACTGGATTTCCTCGACCATTCGTACCGAATTCATTCCGTAGAATCATTTTTGAACATCTCCACAATCTTTCTCATCCCGGGATAACAGCAACCGTGAAACTCATTTGTTCACGTTATGTTTGGTCAAACATGAAACAACAAATAAAGAAATGGGTTAGATCGTGCCAGCAATGTCAACGCTCCAAGGACATACAAAAGCACCGCTGGGTATATTTTCTACACCTGACGCACGATTCTCACAAATTCATATGGATATCGTGGGTCCACTAACCCCATCTGATGGTTACAGGTATATTTTAACCTTAATAGATCGTTTTACGAGATGGCCTGAAGCTATTCCCATTCCTGACACGCAGACGAAAACCATCTGCAGTGCAATTTTTAATGTTTGGATTGCGCGTTTTGGTTGTACATCTACGATTACTACAGACCAAGGTTCACAAATGCGGTCATCAATGGATGCTGAATTTTCAAATATGCTTGGCACGCAACGCATTCGAACAACTGCTTACCACCCAATTGCCAATGGGATCATCGAACGTTTCCATTGCCACTTAAAAGCATCTATCAAAGCCCACGAACATGGAAACTGATGGACTGATATACTCCCAATAGTTCTATTAGGAATCAGAACAGCTGTTAAAGAAGACTTGAATTCGTCTTTTTCTGAATTAGTATATGGAACAAATCTTCGTCTTCCTTGCGATATGATAGATGTTATCCCAATCCAACCATGCAGTAACGACTTTGTCACGGAGCTTCGAAATAAGATGAGACAGTTAAACCCAATAGCAACATCTCGCCATTCATTTGACAAATGCTATGTACACCCTGATTTAAAGATTTGCTCTCATGTCTTTTTGAGAGTGGATCGGGTACATGCTCCACTGTGTCAGCCATATACAGGCCCTCACAAGGTTCTTTCACGATCGGCTAAAACTCTGACAATAGAGTGCAATGATCGTAAAGAAACGGTCTCTTTAGACCGAGTGAAACCAGCTTATATATTAGAAGAAAACAAGATCACAAATTCAGAGAGTAAACAACCATGTCCAGAAATTCCTGTAAAAGTAACTAGGTCCAGCAGACATGTGCATTTTCCAAAAAAATTAGTATCTTATTTTACTTAAAACTCTTATTTTTCATGTATTCCTTTTATCGTTCCTCAGACTATCTCTTCGTCACTGGGGGGATACTCTGTGGCAACCCTGTATTAAAAGCATTTCTACCATAGAGGCGTAAAAGAAAAATGTATTTTTAAATTAACAAAGTGACTGTGGCAACGGTATAAAAATTGTGTATTCTGAAAAAATAAGTAGTTTTTTCTGGGTAATAAAAAAATGGCTTTGAATAAAATTTATTTGCATTTAGCGCAGTTAAAAGCTTTGTTTTATTCTTTCTTTGTCAACCTTCAGCCACCTCACGTCCAAGGAAGTCATGTGTTGTCCACATCAGATTTTTTAATTTTGCAGTAAAACAAAAATAGATTTCCAAACAATAGTAGTCGGGCGAGATGGTCCGATTGCTGGAGAACCTCGTCTAACTAATTTCCAAGGTGAATACACCACAAACGAGCTATTGCAACTAAGTAAAAATCAAACTCAGTCCAAATATGGATAATACTATGCAAATGGCATTTATACTTCCAAATATGGTAAGATGCAATATGGAAGAACTTCCAAATATGGCAAGATTTAATTGAAATAAATTTCTATTCGTGTCAGGGCAGGCACTTCCTATTATTATGAGCTCTATACGTCCATTAAAGCCTACTGAAGTGTTGGTCGGTATGGATAAGCGCCTGATTCTTGTAGGATTTTCCAAACCTGACTTTTTGAGAGGCCACAACATTCACTGATATGTCTTATACTGCATTTCGGGCATGCGAGGGCGAATGCTAGTACCTCATCTGGTTGAACTTGTCGTCCTACCTTAGCTGATCTGCCAGATCGAGCTCAACTAGTTATGCAGCCTGTCTTCCGTAAACGTTTTACAACAAATAGGGTGATTTGATAAGAAGGATTCGGACTTGCATGGAAACGTTCCCGGTAAAACCTTGCTGCTGATCTAGCCTTGCGTTCACATTCACCGTACAGTAAAATCATCTCCCCATATTCAGCTTTGGAAAATCGCTGCATGGCCATGACCTTCAACATGTAGAAACCCAAGATGTCTTTTTTATACTAGTGGTCTCAAGTGAACAGGTGTGACGTTTCATATGCATTTGCACACTGCAAAAATTTCGAACATTAAGTGCAAGTTGCGTTGAGTTGATGTTGAGATTAGTACAAGGACGCAACTCTCGGGGCTTGAACCAGAATCCCTTGGACTAGAAATCGCAAGCAATACCACTGTGCTACATTGCGGAATGGTGTTTAGCCCGAAAGTGTAGTCTGTTCACATTTCGTGACGTCGCAGTACAGGAAATCACGAAAATACAAATGCACATTTTAACCGTTCTGTTTTTCACATCCATATCAATAAGTATTCTTTTCGTACAAAATCGATAACGCTCTACAACAGGTATGGGCAACCTTTGAGAAGTTGCGGGCCAAACTTTAGGATGTTAGTGTAGTCGCGGGCCAAACTTCGGGATATTAGCGGAGTCGCGGGCCGGATCCAAAGCCTTGGCGGGCCACATCCGGTCCGCGGACCGGCGGTTTCCCATATCTGCTCAACAACTTTGCAATTCACTTTTCCCCCATCTCGTTCCGTTTTCGAGATACGAAAGCTAACTCCCCAGTTTTTCACCAGGTGGCACTGTGAGTGGTCTCATTCAGTAGCGCATATCCAATTTATTAAACCTAGACACCAGGTTTATAAAAATTAGCAGAGGCCGTTCCGGAATTAAGAGAGTGACAAGGAATTTTAGTGGGCACACTGTATATAAAATATTACCTCCAAACCTGTTTAACAATCTTCGTCAGGCACATTCTAACTATACTCAGGTACATACTCAGGCACATCTCTCAGGCACATACTAACTACCTTTATAAATACCATTTGGAAAGTGTATCATAATCTATGTGGTACCGCATTTGTCTTGCCTGTTCTATAAAATACTTCTTCGGAATTGAAATCTATATTAAAATCGCCTACTAAAACTATTTTACAACCTTCTCCAGGAATATTTTACCTATACTTCGTAATAAACTGTTGCGTTTGGAATTTTCTAGTCAAATTTGGGAGGGATCGCAAAGCTTGTTCGGTTTTGAAGGCTTATTTTTGGCACCAAACTTGGCAATCAATTATCAAAAATTGAAAACCTTGTGCGACTTTCAACATTTTATTCTCCCCCCCCCCCTGTCCGCGTTATCTAGCAAACACATTTGAAAAGTGCGTCACCGTGATAAATTGTGTAGACAGTTTATGTTGACGTTAAAAAACCTGCTTGATTTTAATAGCACTGTAGTGCTAAATGAAGACTCTCACATTTGTTCATGAAAATTTTATTCATTGTTCCAGAATTGTCAAATCCTCTTTGTGGCTAATGTGCCTCCTCTTGCAAATCCTCTTTGTGGCTAATGTGAATCATAGTGCACATGATTACGCATGCATGAGACACTTATACTTGGGTGAACCATATTCCTCATGAACAAACTTCACCGGGTACTTCATATTACCTTTGAAGTACCCGGGGGCTTTCCCCCATCCCCCACCGTAAAAAATGGGATAGATAATGAGAATGATTGGCACATTATGGAAATTCATAAAGATTGGTATCACTTTTGGTATTAAACACGTAAACCAGTTATCTCTTCAAATGAATTACTGTTGTCGAGAATGCTCTAGATCAGATTCACAAACTTTTCTCTATTTTGACCAGAAATGTAGACAGTACCCAGCCAGCCACGATACATCGAATTAACGTCGCCGTCGACGTGGTTTCGACGTAATCATCGACGTTAAAAATCCTTGGATATGTCCACCTGTTTGCCCGTCGAGCGCTGAACTTCTAGACGGCGCATTACCCGCGAGGGGTGACCGAGAGAGATAACAATCTCGCTTAACTACGGCGTAAGAATGGAAAAGGGTGACCACCAGGAAGAAAAAATCCCCGATATTGGTCGAACACTCGTCGCTATAACGGCAAAGGGAGACAGATTCTCGGAATCCGTTTATAAAATTCAGCTCATAGTGGTTGATTTTACGTTATACGTTGTCGAATTGCTCCTACAGGACAGAGAAAACCGGCTTATATTCGTCTAATAGAAGTCGTTCTTTAAAGACTTCGCAGAATTTGTCGAATTCTGACCATTTATAAACGTAGTAATTATGCCGCAGTTCCAGACATTCAGAGAATAGACACATACCATTTACATACGTCGTGAAGGAATGGAAATTTAAACTGTTCTGATCTTGTGCAATTTTGCCGTTTAAAAAGGAAACATTTTATATTTCTATATAATACATTTTAATATTAGTTTGTTAGCTAATAAAAAGTACTTTTTAATTAAATGTGCAGAAATTACAAGTTTTAAATTAACTTCTAGTCGTTTAGATGAAGTTGTAAAAAATACATTCATAAAAATTTGAACACCGAGAAAATACATCAAAGTAAAATATAATCTTGATTTTTTGAATTTAATTGATTAGTCAGTAACTTACATAAATAGCTTATGTCTCTATTTTACATTTTAAAAGGTTTACTTTCTCCCCCCGGTACATTTTATGAATTGTTTTTACTGTAGGTATATTAAATAAAAGGGGGGGGCGCTGTTTAATTCAATGTTATAAACAATCTAAATATCTTCATATATTGGCGAAAGATGGTGAAAAAGTAACTTAAAAATTAAATAAAATATTAGTAACTTTAGTTAAGTAAGGAATACAGTTTAAAATGCAACTTTACTAACAGTAAATATAATTTACTTATTTTATATAAAAAAAGGTTACTTTTTAACCAATATATGAAAATATTTAGATAGTTTATAAGAGTAGATTAAATAATTTTTTTGCACCCTTTTATTAAAAATACCTAATACAGCCAAAATGATTAGTAAAATGTACCGGGGAAAAAATGGAAACCCTTTAAAATGTAAAATAGTGACATAAGTTGTTCGTGCGAGTTACTTATCAGTTAAATTCAAAATCAAGATTATATTTTAACTTTAATATATTTTTGTATATGTTCAAACTTTTATGAATATAAATTTTATAACTTTATCTAAACGATTAGAAGTTAATTTAAAACTTGTTATTTCTGATCATTTAATTCAAAATTGCTTTTCATTAGCTATCAACTTGTAGTAAAATATATTATATTTAGAAATATAAAGTGTTTCCTTTTAAATGGCATATGCACCCGACAAGCAGTTTGAATTTCCATGCTTTCACGACGTATGTAAATGGAGTGTGACTGACATATTCACTAAATGTCTGGAATTCCAGCATAATTACTACGTTTATAAACAGTCAGGATTCGACGAAATCGTCAAGGAACGACTTCTATTAGACGAATAAGCCTGCTTTTTTATCTCCATATATAGTTTTCTCCATTATACTTTTCCTGTAAATAATATGAACAAGTTTTCTATCTACAAATCCCCCCCCCCTTTCACCCTCCCACGAGAAAAATTTTGTCTACTTCATTACACAAACAGTTTTTTATTTATCTCTCTTAATTCCTTGATTTGTTACATTTTACTACTCCAAATAGGTTTAAATTACATACTAAATGCACACATATTAGTATACAATTTAAAAAGAAAAAAAAATTACCTTTGCATACAGTGCTTTAATCTGTTTCATTGTAAGTTATGTCATAATGCAATAATAAGTTGACTATTGTTATAGAAAGTTTACATTAAGTAAATTCGTGCTTATAATGAGAAAAAATATTGCATATGCTTAAGGTAAACAGTTGATTTTATGCCAATTGTACCTGTATATTTCACTCTATAATACAAATAAGAAGACTTATAACTAGCAATTAATAAGAAAATGAATAAAAGAAACAAAGCGCATAAGTATTAGTTAAATAATTATTTAACTCACCTCTAAAATTTTGATGGCTGGAATTAAAATTTGTAGTTACCCCGATAAACTTTAATAACATCCCCGGCCAACACAATTTAAAGAGAGCCAGACAAACTTATTAATATGCCAAGCTAACGATAAATCGTGTTAGCATTGAACTTGAAAAATATTCCAAGAGATTCTTGAAAAATATCCACTTTTATAGTTAAAACTATGGAAATTTTACTCTTCTGTGTAGCGCAGCTGAGCTCAGCCATCGACTACGCGCTGAAAATGAAGCGAGTTCTGCCCTTGCATAAAAAACTGCGAAGTACGAGCCACGCGAACCATGAACGAATACACACACAAAAAAGAAAAAAAAAAGCATCTGTTTTCTGAGAAAACGGTTGGGGTGGACATGTCAAAGGTCGTGAGAAAGGACCCCGTAAATTCTGTCTCCCCTGCACTGTTTATTCGGCGTTCAACTGACTATTAACTAAGCTGAAAAAATGTCTGGTCGCTCCACTTGTTTCTTCTTGGCTGGCTGGGGGGGGGGTCTCTCAGACCGCCGAAGCCATGAGCGGAAAATCGACGATCTATTGACGGAATATAGACCTTGTGAGGGTGACCAACCTAATTGTCGAAGATAGGCCGTCACCCTGACCAACATGGAACGGCTCTTTATAACGTCGAGAACACAATGTATGTTTGATCTCTTTTAAACGCTATTTTTTGCTGTAATTTTTCCTCGACCTATTTTCGACATTTCGACATCGGGAATACGTAATTTATACGTGTGTGCGCTTGCTGGGTAATTTCTTCGGGATAAAGATATGCATTAGTGTCTGGAATAAAAAAATGGAATTTCCGCAAGACATAAAAATCTAAAAGCATAAGATAACTGATCAAAAAATTTCAGTGATGAGGGGGATGCATATCCCTCAATACACCCCTAACTTCGACTTCCTTAATTTAATTTTATTAATAGTCCAGCAAATTGACTTTTTCAGTGAAAAAAGAAAAGAAATCAAAATACTGTTAAAACAGAAAAACTGATCTTCATCCCTCAAACGTCCCTGAAATAATGTAGACAGTAGTGAGATAGTGAGACTATCACGCCACTCACATTCCGGCGGAGCAGCGGAGCAGGGATTGCCCAACGGGCGGAGCAGAGGTTACATAATCCACGATGTGCTGAGAGGGGGGGGGTGGAGTTGAATGACAGCTGATGGAGGAGAATTTGGTCGGAGCAGGGGAGACGGAGTTGAGTGGCAGTTGGTAGATAAGACAGAAGGGTGCAGATTTTTCTTTTTCTTGCATCATTCCTAATAGAGGGGACTCGGAAAAAAGTTTGATTTTTTTTCTAATAATTACTGACTACAACTATTTATGTAGAGACCGTCTTGCAAAGTATAAAAGAGATGTGATTATGAAATAGGAAGTAATTGTAAAGATGACTCTTAGAAAAAAATTTTAATTTGTGTTTTTTAGAATTTTGATTGTGAATTTTTCAGACATAGAAAATTATGCTGAGATACGAACTAAGAATACGTAAAAGAAATTACAAGCTAATGGTTTCATTATTGAAGATAAAAATTAAAGTTGGGTTTTAACTAGTTGAATGGTATATGTTTTATGCAAACTTTTACAGTATAGTAGAAAGAATTGTGTTTAATGTTAGGATAACGATACTTTGTGAGTTTTTTTTTTTTTTTTTAGCCATAAAATGGTATATGTTAATTTTTCAGACGTAGAAAATATTGGATTTGTGTTTTTGGAATTCTAAATGTGAATTTTTCAGACATAGAAAATTAAGCGCAGATATGAACTAGGAAGATTTACAAGTGATTACCATTCTTTTAGCTTTAGATTTTTTTTTTCAGTTAACTAAAAATGGTTAAAATTATTGATGTCTACCATCTAAATAAAGAAAATACGTTTCAGATTAAAAAAAAATCATTATGGTAAAATTCTGTTTAATAATGAAACTTAGAAACTATTTTAGTGAAAGCGAAATCTACTGTATGGATTTGCCCCAAAAAGTTAACTTCACAGTATACCCGTTGACTTAACAGCTATACTGTAAAGATATAGCTATATTCTTCTTATACGTGTAAAAATATCATGTTCCACCCTACAATAGGTACCACATTATCATGTAAACCTTTTACAGAATAATAGAAATAATTATGTTTAATGTTAGGATGAGACTTTGCGAATTTTTTCGTGATAAAATGACATTGGTTATATCTTTAAACCTTTTAAGCAAGTATTAGTATTGATAGAATTTTTAAAAATCCTATAGCATTGAAAATAAAGTTTAGGTTTATACTAACCGATCAGGAAATCGCGGTTACATGGTAATTTCCTTATATGACTTTAGAACTTTACGATACGTTTTTTTAGAACTTTACGATAAAATAAGTTACAAGCTTGTAAATGAAATTGCAGTTTTAGATCTAACTATCAAGATATTATAGTTATAAAGTAATAATATATCAATTCAATAATAAGAATGCTTATATTTTAGGTACAAAAGTAGCATTTATCCAGATACAGACTACACATGTGTTTCATTTTATGTTATAAGATCTCTCAAAACCGTTAAGTATTATAAATTTAACTCAGAAAAAATATTATTTTGACGGAAATAGTGTCATCGCATCTTGCTGCTGTATATTTTTGCGTTTAATAAGGTATTTGCACAAAGACTGAACCACAAATGTTCAGCAAATATGCTTTCACTAAATAAGGAAACTTTTTTTTTTTTTCTAAATCATGTATCAACAAAGTACAAAACATATTAAAAGTAACAAAAAAATTTTCCAAGTCTTACTAAACAAAATACTAAAAGGAATAACTGACACTAATAGTCAATACCATACTTGTAAAAATCTCTACGATTAAGCGAAATGCATTTTAGAAAATAATATTATCAAGACATCATATTCAAATATTTACAAATACACTGAAAAAAGTCTAACATAACTATCAAATAATAGATAATATACTTACGTATACTAGAAAATATTTAAACAGAAATGCACTTACTTCATTACTTGAATGATCGATAAAATACATCATCAGTGTATTTTCATAACGTGAACTATTTTAAATTAGGCTTAGTATAAGCGATCGAAAAAATGCATCCTACCACCACCACAGATAGAGTGAGAACAATTTTTTTTCATATAAAAATACCTTGCCAAACCAGTTCTGTTAACCTTAATCTTGAAGCTTTGACCTTGAACCGGCATAATCTTGAAACGACCTCTTTGATGATCACATGACTTTTTTTTAGCCAGTGGGAAGACATTTTTTCATCTATGTTAGATAAAGCGGTTGAATGCGAGGCTCACATTATGCTGTGAGTACCTTCACTTTAGACGTGTGTTTCTAGTTTTATGCTTTAATTGATTTTTTTCATCGTGTTTAAAAAAAATGGCCTTGCTTGAATTGATCGAAAATACTTTTAACATTGAATACACTCCTGATTTTTACACTCAAAGTGATCTTGATGTGTTACTTCAAGAATTATCGCAATTACCTTTTGATGCAAAGCCTCTGCAAACTGGTGAAAAGGATAATACTTCGACTCGGAAAGTAATTGCTTTCGCGGATGAGGGGATAAATTACAGTTTCTCTGGAGTGACTGTCTCTTTTTTCCCTTGGTTACCCATTTTGCAAAAAACTACGCGAAGATCTACAGAAAACAACAAATTATGAATTTAATTTGGTACAAGTAAACTTATCCTCTGACGGGCAATCTAAAATTGAAGACGGTAACTACGAAGATTTTTCTCTGGACCTATCATCATGTGCATGCATTCTAAGTTTTGGATCTAAACGAACTTTAGATTTTAAACCAGCGAACTGTGAAACCACTACCATTAAATTAGAACATGGTTCAATGTGTAAGATATATCCCCCAACCAACAAACTTTTAACGTATGGTATTCCTTCTGAGCCTCATGTGACAGATCCACACATTAACCTAACATTCGTCAAAATGTGCATTTATGAACCTGCGCCGAAAAGACCAAAGTTGGACGATTGGGCGGATCATGCTTACCATAGCTTACATGCTTCTGTAAATAGTACATGGCACTTGGAAAAACTTATCTACGTTTCGCTCCACGATGAAAAAACTGACTTGAAGATTCATATTAGACAATTTATTCAGAACGCTGAATTAGACTATATACCAACCAGTCAGGGAGTCATAATGGACCCTTCAACATGGATTGAATTTATTGTAAAACTATTAGATTTTACTAGATGTCATCACAATAGCTCTTTTATTTGTAATAATCAATTATCCATATTTAATGACGATGGAAAATGCATCCTACAGCAAATTTACAAAACCGGAGATTCATTTACATTAAATCCAATTCCCTTGATACTTTTAAATGACCAAGTATTAAAACTTTGTGAAATAAGAAATGAAATATCAGAATACATTCTAAAAACATTGTACACGACCACCCTGCCTCATATGACACTAAAATTAAAGCCGCAAAAGTGTTACCGTGAACCGCATTGTGAATATGAAATGGCTAAAGATCAATTAATGGATATAGTATCTCATGAAATTCACAAAAGTTTAAAGAAACAATTTAATTGCATAGACCGAGTTCGGGATAATCCTTCACAAAGGATACATGCTTGTTCGAATAGAACACATGTTGATGAGAGAGATAGTCTTATAAACATTAAAGCATGGTTTATGATCGACGTACCATATATTGCAAGAGAGATATGCGAGAACAAATGTACTTGTCATTATGACGGAGAATTTTTTTCAAACATTTTCTTCGAAGACTACGGAGAGTATTCTCAAAATGTATTTCTTCGTTCATTTTTTCAACCTTTTTTAGATTTTTCTAATCCCAAGGATGCCAAATCATGTGTAATTATGTGATGTTATTGGTGTATAACTAGTATTACAATTGTAAAAAATTTATTAAAACCATTGTGATTATACAGAAAAGGTATGCTTGCTTCTACAGCAGTGAGTTTTTACTGACTTATGTATGCTTAGTTATAGATTACTCATTGAAAAGTTATTATTTTATTTTGTGTTAATAGTTTGTGTAGTTTAAAATTCATTTTTTTTTGTAAATAAATCAGTTTATATAAGAAAAAAAATTATGTGCTTTCTTTATGTGTGCATTAATTACTTGCAAAATAAATACTTCTGAAATTTTACTAAAACAAAAAGTGATATAAAGTTAACATACGTAGACAAGATTTCAGATTCTCTTTTATACTTATCTTTTAAATTCTATTATCATAACTTAGACAGTTAGAAATTTGACAAAAACTTATTGAAACTAGTATTATGAAAACATTAAACAACTGTATACAAATAAAGTGGTCTTCTGATTAAAAGCATAAACCTAAGTACGTTAGGTAAGTTTGTCACATGAGAATTCACAACAGTAGTAATTTTTTGTAAAATGTACTTACATTAAAAAAAGGTATTTTCTACAATACTTAGTATAAAACGTAGTATTTAAAATTACCAGACATGTTTTACGTTCAAAAAATCTGTACTTAATAAAAAAACGAGTTACCATAATTTTAGAACGACGGAGTAGTAACTTAGGTTATTTCTTGTAATTTTTCTAAAGTAATGGACTTGTATATATATATATTTTTGTGGTTTTGGAAAATATCGACTAAGTGCACGTGTTACATATTTTACAGAATGATCTACTTAAACTTACAAATTCTAAATAAATGTGTTTCTAAATGTGTAAATAAATGTTCTTTTTTTTATGGAACGCTAGATATGTTGAATCTTTTTTTAAACATTATATAATTTAACTCAGTGCATTTTAGTTATTTTTTAAATACCACATGAATAACTTGCTGCATAAGCAACTTGTAAATATTTTTTTAATATTGGTATTAAAAACTGTTAAAAGTATACCTACTACATAAGCAACTTGTAAATATATTTTTTTTAATATTGGTATTAAAAACTGTTAAAAGTATATCTACTAATAGAAATTAACAAACTAAAATATAAGATACCAAAAACTAAGAAAAACTAATGTTTAACTACATACCAGAAGAAATTTCTAGAATTCATAAAATTAACTGCTTGCATAAATGTTTGAGGTGTAAAATTTATCACCCCTCTCAAACAAGACGCACTTGTTTAACTAACTGTAAGCGATGGTGAAAAATATCGTGACATTGGAAGAAAAAAAGGGAAATGCCTTCTAAAGTGACTTTCATGTTGAAATATTTCACTAGAAAAAAGCAAACAATCCTATGAAAAGAGTCGAACATTGCTTGAGTCTTGTGAAACAGAGACATCAGGCGCCTATACCGTCTTTCACAAGACTCAAGCAATGTTCGACTCTTTTCATAGGATTGTTTGCTTTTTTCTAGTGAAATATTCCGACATGAAAGTCACTTTAGAAGGCATTTCCCTTTTTTTCTTCCAATGTCACGATATTTTTCACCATCGCTTACAGTTAGTTAAACAAGTGCGTCTTGTTTGAGAGGGGTGATAAATTTTACACCTCAAATATTTATGCAAGCAGTTAATTTTATGAATTCTAGAAATTTCTTCTGGTATGTAGTTAAACATTAGTTTTTTTTAGTTTTTGGTATCTTATATTTTAGTTTGTTAATTTCTATTAGTAGATATACTTTTAACAGTTTTTAATACCAATATTAAAAAAAATATATTTACAAGTTGCTTATGTAGTAGGTATACTTTTAACAGTTTTTAATACCAATATTAAAAAAATATTTACAAGTTGCTTATGCAGCAAGTTATTCATGTGGTATTTAAAGAAATAACTAAAATGCACTGAGTTAAATTATATAATGTTTAAAAAAAGATTCAACATATCTAGCGTTCCATAAAAAAAAAGAAGCGCTAAGTCGTTACATTTAAAAAATATCAAAGTTATCACTTCTATGAAATTTACAAAGTGTAGATCTGTTAGTTTATTGTATGAAAAAATTTAACAACTTGTAAGGATACAAAATCTAACTAACACAAATACTAAGTGCAAAACTTCTAAAAAGAAAAATTACAAGTTCAGCTAATGCAGTTTACAAAATATTTCATAAAAACATTTACATGATATTTCTGAAAAATTTTGTAAATATCAACGTTAAAAGTGTCTAATTTCATATAGACATAAAATGTACTAATTTTCATTCGTGGAGATTTTAAAAAGGTAAAAATTTATAAGTCTGTTACCTTGAAAGATTAACTAAAATGTACTAAGTTGAATAATACAATGTTTTGAAAAATTCATGTCTACATATTTGTCACTTCAGAAAAAAAGTATTAAGTTCTTAAGATTTAAAGAAAATACCAAAGTTCATCCCTTCTGTGAAATTAACAAAGTACAGATGTGCTAGTTCATTTCATGAAAATATTCAATGTCCTGCCAGAACATAAAATACAATTTTAATTCAAAATATACTAAGTTTGAACACATAACTCTAAAAATAAAAAATAAAATAAAAATAAAAAATAGAGAAGCAATACTTTTTTTCTTTTCTAAAGTTATACTCATCCAAAAATACTTTTCTTTCCTATGTTTGTAACTTGTAAAATGAAAAGATCACAACTTCAGCAGATGTAGTGCGTACAGTTACTTCAGAATAAAAAAATTAAGTTCGTTCACATCAAAAATATTTTAAACGTACTACTTCTATGAAATTTACAAAGTTCGAATTACTAAGTTTATTTCTGGAAATAATTTCATAACATATGAGAACACATAAACATGTCCATATTAAAAGTTTACGAAGTTTCAACAAGTATTGTGGATAAAAAATAATCTGAGTTAATACTTCGATGTTTTAAAAACTAAAAAATTATAGTGTTTGGTTTAAAATACTCGGTTACTTCAAATAAAATGTACCAAGATTTTTACATTATAGAGGCCTCACCATGGCACAGTGGTTATGTCACTGGAAATGGTAGACGGGCGAAGTGTGAAGGTCCCCGGTTTGAGTCCCATCTCGCGTCTGTCGACCTAACCGTTCGGAGTTTTCCGTGGTTTTCTCCGTAACATAGCGTATATACGGGTTAGGACCCCTTGAAAGACCCCCACGGAGGGCGCCCCACCTTCCCTCGTGCAGGTAATTGGTCTTAATCCTACAACACAAGATTTACATTATAGAATACCTAAAATTCCTTATATTGGTAAGAATTGCGCAAATCAAAAGTGTACTAAGTTTGAACAAGTATTATGTGTAACAAATGCACAAATCAAAAGTGTACTAAGTTTGAACAAGTATTATGTGTAGCAAATGCGCAAATCGAAAGTGTACTAAGTTTGAACAAATATTATGTGTAGCAAATGCATAAATCAAAAGTCTGAATAAGTATTATGTATAAAAAAGTAAAAACACATTTATTTAGAATTTGTAAGTTTAAGTAGATCATTCTGTAAAATATGTAACACGTGCACTTAGTCGATATTTTCCCAAACCACAAAAATATATATATATACAAGTCCATTACTTTAGAAAAATTACAAGAAATAACCTAAGTTACTACTCCGTCGTTCTAAAATTATGGTAACTCGTTTTTTTATTAAGTACAGATTTTTTGAACGTAAAACATGTCTGGTAATTTTAAATACTACGTTTTATACTAAGTATTGTAGAAAATACCTTTTTTTAATGTAAGTACATTTTACAAAAAATTACTACTGTTGTGAATTCTCATGTGACAAACTTACCTAACGTACTTAGGTTTATGCTTTTAATCAGAAGACCACTTTATTTGTATACAGTTGTTTAATGTTTTCATAATACTAGTTTCAATAAGTTTTTGTCAAATTTCTAACTGTCTAAGTTATGATAATAGAATTTAAAAGATAAGTATAAAAGAGAATCTGAAATCTTGTCTACGTATGTTAACTTTATATCACTTTTTGTTTTAGTAAAATTTCAGAAGTATTTATTTTGCAAGTAATTAATGCACACATAAAGAAAGCACATAATTTTTTTTCTTATATAAACTGATTTATTTACAAAAAAAATGAATTTTAAACTACACAAACTATTAACACAAAAGAAAATAATAACTTTTCAATGAGTAATCTATAACTAAGCATACATAAGTCAGTAAAAACTCACTGCTGTAGAAGCAAGCATACCTTTTCTGTATAATCACAATGGTTTTAATAATTTTTTTTACAATTGTAATACTAGTTATACACCAATAACATCACATAATTACACATGATTTGGCATCCTTGGGATTAGAAAAATCTAAAAAAGGTTGAAAAAATGAACGAAGAAATACATTTTGAGAATACTCTCCGTAGTCTTCGAAGAAAATGTTTGAAAAAAATTCTCCGTCATAATGACAAGTACATTTGTTCTCGCATATCTCTCTTGCAATATATGGTACGTCGAGCATAAACCATGCTTTAATGTTTATAAGACTATCTCTCTCATCAACATGTGTTCTATTCGAACAAGCATGTATCCTTTGTGAAGGATTATCCCGAACTCGGTCTATGCAATTAAATTGTTTCTTTAAACTTTTGTGAATTTCATGAGATACTATATCCATTAATTGATCTTTAGCCATTTCATATTCACAATGCGGTTCACGGTAACACTTTTGCGGCTTTAATTTTAGTGTCATATGAGGCAGGGTGGTCGTGTACAATGTTTTTAGAATGTATTCTGATATTTCATTTCTTATTTCACAAAGTTTTAATACTTGGTCATTTAAAAGTATCAAGGGAATTGGATTTAATGTAAATGAATCTCCGGTTTTGTAAATTTGCTGTAGGATGCATTTTCCATCGTCATTAAATATGGATAATTGATTATTACAAATAAAAGAGCTATTGTGATGACATCTAGTAAAATCTAATAGTTTTACAATAAATTCAATCCATGTTGAAGGGTCCATTATGACTCCCTGACTGGTTGGTATATAGTCTAATTCAGCGTTCTGAATAAATTGTCTAATATGAATCTTCAAGTCAGTTTTTTCATCGTGGAGCGAAACGTAGATAAGTTTTTCCAAGTGCCATGTACTATTTACAGAAGCATGTAAGCTATGGTAAGCATGATCCGCCCAATCGTCCAACTTTGGTCTTTTCGGCGCAGGTTCATAAATGCACATTTTGACGAATGTTAGGTTGATATGTGGATCTGTCACATGAGGCTCAGAAGGAATACCATACGTTAAAAGTTTGTTGGTTGGGGGATATATCTTACACATTGAACCATGTTCTAATTTAATGGTAGTGGTTTCACAGTTCGCTGGTTTAAAATCTAAAGTTCGTTTAGATCCAAAACTTAGAATGCATGCACATGATGATAGGTCCAGAGAAAAATCTTCGTAGTTACCGTCTTCAATTTTAGATTGCCCGTCAGAGGATAAGTTTACTTGTACCAAATTAAATTCATAATTTGTTGTTTTCTGTAGATCTTCGCGTAGTTTTTTGCAAAATGGGTAACCAAGGGAAAAAAGAGACAGTCACTCCAGAGAAACTGTAATTTATCCCCTCATCCGCGAAAGCAATTACTTTCCGAGTCGAAGTATTATCCTTTTCACCAGTTTGCAGAGGCTTTGCATCAAAAGGTAATTGCGATAATTCTTGAAGTAACACATCAGCATCACTTTGAGTGTAAAAATCAGGAGTGTATTCAATGTTAAAAGTATTTTCGATCAATTCAAGCAAGGCCATTTTTTTAAACACGATTAAAAAAATCAATTAAAGCATAAAACTAGAAACACACGTCTAAAGTGAAGGTACTCACAGCATAATGTGAGCCTCGCATTCAACCGCTTTATCTAATATAGATGAAAAAATGTCTTCCCACTGGCTAAAAAAAGTCATGTGATCATCAAAGAGGTCGTTTCAAGATTATGCCGGTTCAAGGTCAAAGCTTCAAGATTAAGGTTAACAGAACTGGTTTGGCAAGGTATTTTTATATGAAAAAAAATTGTTCTCACTCTATCTGTGGTGGTGGTAGGATGCATGGATGCATTTTTTCGATCGCTTATACTAAGCCTAATTTAAAATAGTTCACGTTATGAAAATACACTGATGATGTATTTTATCGATCATTCAAGTAATGAAGTAAGTGCATTTCTGTTTAAATATTTTCTAGTATACGTAAGTATATTATCTATTATTTGATAGTTATGTTAGACTTTTTTCAGTGTATTTGTAAATATTTGAATATGATGTCTTGATAATATTATTTTCTAAAATGCATTTCGCTTAATCGTAGAGATTTTTACAAGTATGGTATTGACTATTAGTGTCAGTTATTCCTTTTAGTATTTTGTTTAGTAAGACTTGGAAAATTTTTTTGTTACTTTTAATATGTTTTGTACTTTGTTGATACATGATTTAGAAAAAAAAAAAAAAAGTTTCCTTATTTAGTGAAAGCATATTTGCTGAACATTTGTGGGTCAGTCTTTGTGCAAATACCTTATTAAACGCAAAAATATACAGCAGCAAGATGCGATGACACTATTTCCGTCAAAATAATATTTTTTCTGAGTTAAATTTATAATACTTAACGCTTTTGAGAGATCTTATAACATAAAATGAAACACATGTGTAGTCTGTATCTGGATAAATGCTACTTTTGTACCTAAAATATAAGCATTCTTATTATTGAATTGATATATTATTACTTTATAACTATAATATCTTGATAGTTAGATCTAAAACTGCAATTTCATTTACAAGCTTGTAACTTATTTTATCGTAAAGTTCTAAAAAAACGTATCGTAAAGTTCTAAAGTCATATAAGGAAATTACCATGTAACCGCGATTTCCTGATCGGTTAGTATAAACCTAAACTTTATTTTCAATGCTATAGGATTTTTAAAAATTCTGTCAATACTAATACTTGCTTAAAAGGTTTAAAGATATAACCAATGTCATTTTATCACGAAAAAATTCGCAAAGTCTCATCCTAACATTAAACATTATTATTTCTATTATTCTGTAAAAGATTTACATGATAATGTGGTACCTATTGTAGGGTGGAACATGATATTTTTACACGTATAAGAAGAATATAGCTATATCTTTACAGTATAGCTGTTAAGTCAACGGGTATACTATGAAGTTAACTTTTTGGGGCAAATCCATACAGTAGATTTCGCTTTCACTAAAATAGTTTCTAAGTTTCATTATTAAACAGAATTTTACCATAATGATTTTTTTTAAATCTGAAACGTATTTTCTTTATTTAGATGGTAGACATCAATAATTTTAACCATTTTTAGTTAACTGAAAAAAAAAATCTAAAGCTAAAAGAATGGTAATCACTTGTAAATCTTCCTAGTTCATATCTGCGCTTAATTTTCTATGTCTGAAAAATTCACATTTAGAATTCCAAAAACACAAATCCAATATTTTCTACGTCTGAAAAATTAACATATACCATTTTATGGCTAAAAAAAAAAAAAAAAAAAAAAAACTCACAAAGTATCGTTATCCTAACATTAAACACAATTCTTTCTACTATTCTGTAAAAGTTTGCATAAAACATATACCATTCAACTAGTTAAAACCCAACTTTAATTTTTATCTTCAATAATGAAACCATTAGCTTGTAATTTCTTTTACGTATTCTTAGTTCGTATCTCAGCATAATTTTCTATGTCTGAAAAATTCACAATCAAAATTCTAAAAAACACAAATTAAAATTTTTTTCTAAGAGTCATCTTTACAATTACTTCCTATTTCATAATCACATCTCTTTTATACTTTGCAAGACGGTCTCTACATAAATAGTTGTAGTCAGTAATTATTAGAAAAAAAATCAAACTTTTTTCCGAGTCCCCTCTATTAGGAATGATGCAAGAAAAAGAAAAATCTGCACCCTTCTGTCTTATCTACCAACTGCCACTCAACTCCGTCTCCCCTGCTCCGACCAAATTCTCCTCCATCAGCTGTCATTCAACTCCACCCCCCCCTCTTAGCACATCGTGGATTATGTAACCTCTGCTCCGCCCGCTGGGCAATCCCTGCTCCGCTGCTCCGCCGGAATGTGAGTGGCGTGATAGTCTCACTATCTCACTACTGTAGACTTATTTAAACCTTTCATCGACACCCTTTGAGTCTCGGCTTTACACGTTTAAATAATCCAGCTAATGAAAAACGATTTCTCTTCAATATTCGAAACTACAGACCGTCAGATTGACAGCCGCGCGATAGGCCAAAACGCTGGCACAACACTTCAGCCAAAATAGTTTGAACTATCGTTAAAAAGGTGGCATGCCCCAGCTGATTCTGCTCCAGACAGGGTTAACTTATTTATTTAAAATTAAACAGAAATATAAGAAGAAATCCGTTAAAGTGCGAAAATTTATTTTCGCCCCCATTACGGCCCTGGAATAATACAGACTCATTTAAAACTTCATTGACTCGAACTTGTGGAATCTCGGCATTAGAAGTTCAAGTAATCTGGCTCATGCGCCAGCTAATTAAAAAAAAGTTTCTCTTCAACATTATGTACCTCTTTATATACTCTTATATTATTCAATATACCCCTTTTAAGCTGTCTGACTCGCGACTCCTGGGCATGGGCGTCGACAGAAAATGTTACAGGGGCGGGGGCAAAGATTATTTCAACATATAGTTACCATATTGGAAAAAACAAAAAAGCGAGAACAACAACATTCAAGAATCTAGGGGATACAAATCGCCCCCCCCCTTGTCCTATGCTCCTAAACAGCCCCCAAGTGTGTCCTAGGTACAAAAATTAAGTCCGGGTGGCTCATACACAACAGTTTTCATTCACCCTCCTCTCAGTCCGAAAAGCTGCTGATTCGGATCATTTATTTTTTACGTTATTTGAACCGTTAGATCTTATACCGTATTTAAATTTTTTGACAACACTTTGTTATAATTTTTAACGAAATGTTCCAATATTATTGCATTGGTTATGCGAGCTATAACGTTATGAAAATATCGTTCTGTTCCTTTAACGTTATGGTCTCATACCGTATTTAAAATGTTATGCGAAATGCTATATTCTATAACTAATTGATACTGTATCGTTATTAAATAGTTATGAGAGTTAAACGTTATAAACTAAAGGGTTAGCATGAGTAACCGAATGCATTCTGTTACTTTTTGTTCAGTTTCCGAGTATAACACAAAACGGAATAACGTTATTATAAGTATACCATTGAATAACGTTATTCTGAATAACGTTATTCAATGTCAACGTCATATATATATATATATATATACAGAGAGAGAGAGAGAGCGAGGGTGGTCCTAAACTATACGTCAAAAATATAAAGGCAGTTTGAGGGAACCAAGACGGTTCAGAATCTCATAGCAATGTAGGGTCAGAAACGCTGCCTTCGTGTTCCTGTTAACACATTTATGCCTAGTGTCCCTTTCTCGGGATTGCAACGAGTATTGGAACTCAACTCCACAAAATATTTTAACATGACGAAGTAGAATGTGTACATTTCAATTTTTATACATAATGATTTTAAAAGAAATCACCCTTTGTTCAAGATATTGGCATCAGAAATTTATCTGTTATTTCTGGTATTAGCAAAAAATGAAGAAAGTCAGTCGCAAAAATATCTGGGCACAAATGGCTTAATAATCACAATGGAAAATTTGTTGGAATGTTTTTCTGAATTCTCAATCGAGTTTCATAAGCCAAATAGCTGTTCTCCGACACTTTCAAGAACGAAATGAAATAGAATTTGTAAACTACCAATTTCGGTTAAGTGCTTTCTGTGAAAGATGCATTAGTTTTGACATACAATGGTGGAAAGTTCACTGTTACTTCAACACTTTTTCCAAAGTGATTATTAAGAGGTAAATGAAGAAGACGTTTCCGATCCCACGTATCTGTGTGATTCTGGACCGTCTTGTTCCCACTATCACCTTTACATTTTTGACATATCGCTTAGGACCACCCTGTATATATACACAAATGCTGATAACACGCCGCAATAATTCTTTATCTATTAAGGATAAGCGCGCAATGGAAGTTGAAAAATTGTTCAAAACAAGTGAGGGGAAAAGTCTGCCAAGAAAAAATCCCTCTGGAAGATTTCCAAAAAGTTAAAATTTTTAGATTTGTATACGACTCCTGTACAAAGAGAAGTTCCAATTAGTAAAATATGCTCCATACTCTAATTATATTATGTACATAATTTGAGATTTATATTCTAAAAACTGTTAGAGGAATGAAGATAAATGCATGTTGATTTAAACCCTCTTTTCAATGTCTCTCGACGGGGAAAGAAAATCACAAGGAATGATCACATTTCAGGGTTCGAAACAGAAATTACGAAAGAACCCCCACTAAAAATAATCTTAAGATTTTCTTTTAAAAAAAATAAATAAACAAAATCTTAAGTTATTTGGCTCAATCAACTCTTAAGAATATCTGCAGAATATATTCTGCAGATATTTTAAGAACTGAACGGGCCAAATAACTTAGCATTTTCTGCAGTTTTTTTAACAGCTATAATTTTCTGCAGATATTCCTAAAAATTGTATGGGCCAAATAACTTAAGAATATGTACAGAATAATACAGCTACTAAATAAACTGCAAAAAGTCTTAAGAATTTCATGGGCCAAATAAAATTTTCTACATTATTATTATTATTTTAAAGATTGCAGTTTTAAACTTAACAGTTGTAATTTCAGGCAGTTCATTTTTTAATGTTGAATTTCACTTCAGATATTCAGACTTCGTAAAATATGTTGTCATACTTTTTAATTTTACGTTAGACTTGAAAACTGAAAAATTCAATTTTGGTTATATCAGTGGCGAGCAGGATTGTAAAAAAAAAAAAACCGTTCTTTCGTAAAAAGCCCAACCCGGGCGGGTTTTATTAAAAAACCCAGTGTTTAGGGTGAAAAAAACCCGGGTTTTATAGGACAAAATGGGCAAAATTAAAATTTTTGGTACTTGAACTCAAAAAGTTTCACCTATAAAAATGAAAAACTTCAAACCATAAGCAAACATAAAATTAAGTTTTAAATCAGAAATTGAACTTGGCACTGCCCTCCAAAAAATAAATGAATGAATAAATTTGTTTTTAAAAACTGTCACTGCGTATTCTTTTGAATAAATAATTATTAGCTTAGGAAATTATAAGTAATAGAAACCTAAGTGAGATACCATTAAAATATATCAAGCTATATATATATCCAATGTACAAAATTGTGCAAATAGAAATGTAGTAAAGCAAAACATATGATATGGATATCTTTTTGAAAAGATTTATCTTTTCTAAAATAAAAAAAAAATACATTATCCATGTAACTGTTTACCCCTCCCCTCCTAAAAAAGGTGGTATAAGTAATAATTGTTATTAAAATATATGTATATAAAGCAGTACCATATTACCGGCAGGGCAAATGGGGCAATTTCCCAGGGCCCACAGATTTTAGGGCCCAAAAATCTTACGCCTTACACGTTTATAATTTTACAATAAAATTACAAAGGATAAAAAAAAATCAAAAGTTAAATGATTTTTTAGTTATAAAGTATGAACAATGAAAATAATTCAAATTTACGTTTGTGCATAAATTAATTTAAACTTATTTTTAATTCTTAGAAATGCTCTATAGTTAATACAGCATACCAGAATGTAGGAAAATAGTCCAGCAAACACACACAGGTTCTCTGAACGTCTAAAGATTTCTTTAAGACGTTTTATGAAGAAATACAAATAATTCTTTAAATAATATAACTCTTTTGAAATTGACGAGATGATATTTTTCTTAACGTCGATTTTTTCCCTACCTTATTTTGAACATTTTTACAATTTATATTGCCCATGTAACTCTAACAGATAAAGAATTGGAGCGTGTTACCACCTTTAGCGGACACCCTGTATATAATTACAATGATGGACGTGAACAGTTTAAATTAAAAATGTAAAATGAAGATGAAAGATGATCTTGCCTTTTGAAAGAAATACTCAATTTCGGTATTTTGAAAGTTAAATATAACTAAGAGAAAATCAGTTCTCGAAGTTATTTTCAAGCTTTGAAGTCGGAAAATATTTTTTGATGTTCTAGAACAAAAAAAGTACATTGGGGGATAATATACAGAATCTGTAGTCTGAAATTTAATTGTGTGAGTATTGAACCTTTTCAAAGCAATTTATAAACACTTAATTAATAGGTGCAGTATTAATCGCTGGGTACACCGTTTTAAACCAATTAATCAACGGCTTCTTCCATTTTTCTTATCAAAAAGAATTTTTAAAATGTAGAAAATTTACCTAAAAATATATACAGACGGTAAGGCCTCATTTAATAATATATTTTCTGATAGTGCTAAAATATTACATTTTACTATATTATAAACGTTATATACTATTTCCTTCTCTATAACAGCTGCTTACGAGATAAGGAGCCAATACCTATAAATGTTCCTTTATGGTTCAATTTATAACATTTTACAAAATTATCAAATGAAGCTAATATATACGCTTTGAAATTATATACTAATGCTTTGAAATTATATACTAATAATTATATGCAAGATGCGTATCCATATCCATAAATCTCAAACTCAAAAATTCGTATTTTGAACCCTGAACCTATCTAAACACCGAATTTACATTTCCGTATCTGCGGATCTACAGAAAATAATTCATTTTTATCCGCTTTTGCAAATATAGATTTTAAGCAAGCTGGGAAATCACAAATTATCATGCAAAATAATTTATCCCTCGATTAAATCTGTGTTATTCTCCTTAATGCTTCTAGAAAACGTGTAATTTTATTTTCTTCATTTATCAATGAATTGCGATTTCTCGTGTCAGTGACATAAAAGTTTAAGTAAATATGTGAGCTCGACGTTCTTTTATTTTTGAGAGGTATTTGGCTCTTTGAAACAGAATTCATTCTATTTTATTGATATTACAAAATCGGAAATCAATAAAGGAAAATAAGTTATTTATTAAATAGTTTTTTAGTTATTAAAATTTTCCATTGAGTCATACTGCGGTTTATATGGACGTGAGTAACAGGGTGTACATAAAATAATGCTGCATGTATTAGAAACTTTTCGGTTAAAATAAGCATAAAACAATGATTCACCATCAAACGGAGAAACTTGGTATAGACAAAAATGCAGAGAAACCGACACCATTTGTTGTGAAAAAGTGATGAAATAGAGTTGTATTCTTTGATTTAATTCTTTTGTAAATATTAAATGTCTTCTGTCATTTTATGCGAATTTTATTTATTTAATTTTGGTTAAAAGGCTTTTCGTATTATGAGTAAAATATGGATAAGCAGTCCATTTTGATTTGAGTAAAGAAAATATAAAAAAAGAAACTTTACATTCTAGAAATACATACATTTGAAGCGAATAGGTCCAAAATAAGTTGTGCTTAAAGTTTTTAGTTATTTTTATTTATCACCCCTCCCCTCCATCCCCCAAAAAAGAGCCGTAGCTTTGAATGCAGGTTTATGAAAATATGCTGGGATATGTCCAAATCAACATATATGTGTATACTTTGCTTCATAAATTTTCGTCTTTCAAACCCACCGGCGTTAACTAGTCAAACAAGAAGGAGTGGATTAAACATCCAAACTACTCATAATACCATAAAAGTTGAAGCTCACCTATGGTTAGAGAATCAGGTGTGGTCAATGGGATGGTGTTTGAGGCTCCGCCTACCTGTCAATCAGCATTCTCATTTTGTTGTAAGGCCAGGAACCAGTAAATGGCGCTTGGAGGTTGGAGATTGATTCAAGAACCGTTGCTTAGCAACTGCGTCTCCTCCGCACTCGCAGAAACAACAGCGGTCTAAAGGGACTTACCACAAATAGCACATTTTAAAATTGCTTGGACGGATAAAAATGCAGGTAAGGCATGTTTACTTTGGATTGCTCTAAATTGAGCTTTTCTATACAAGTAGAAAAAGAATGTCTATATTATTTTACAAAATATACTTTTTTTTGAAAATCTTAACTCATTTAAAAATGGAAAATTGTTTTATCACATCATTATAATTATTGTTTTTTCTTCTAAGCATACTTCCCAACTACGAAAAAAAGCAATTTAAATATTAGTTTCTCTTATAGCTGCAGAAGTTTTATATTATAATAGTTCCAGTTAACTATTTGAGTTCAGTTTATTTAGATTTGTCTGTAGACAAAAAGAAATGACCTTTCCACTTACGAAAATTAAAATCTCTCTCTATATACACTTTTTAACATCTTTGGTCTTTTTTGTCTTCATAGCCGTCGCTAAGTAATATAATAAGATGTTTCAAACTTTTTGATCAGTGCAACACTTTTTTAAATATGAACTTTAACAGTAAACTTACAAAAATGTTTCTAATGACGTGCAGGTACCTTTTACGCTATAAATTGTATAAGGGACGATATATTTAACAAAAATGTAATAGATTTTTTATGTAAAAGTATAAACAAAAATGTCACAATGAAAACAATGAAGTTTGATTTTTGAAATATTATTCAGCAAAACTGCACATATGTAAGTGTAATATTCACTTAATTATTCGACTTTTAAAGTTTTTGACAATAAATACCAATGACTAAGACGAAATTCTTGAATTTTGAAAATATAAATTAAGTACAAATTGAAGGAAATATTTTTACGATTCAGGACTGTACAGAAAAATGAGTGAAAATCAGCATTATGCTGTTATAATATGACTGTTGTGACATGGCTTCAATGGAAATGAAGCCATATAACATTAATTTGAAAATTAATATTGTAAGTGTGGATTTTTAAAAATGTTTTACTCGCTGAACGAAAACTTGTTTTAGTTTCAATTTTTTCATAGTTTTACAGGCAAAAAGGTTAGCTTTTACTTAACTTTTATAAAATCTCCCTTTTTATAATTAAAATAACCTGCAATTATCTTGATAGAGTTTTGTAGTATTTCATTAGGTAAACACCCATGATTCTTTTCGCAGAGTTTTTAAAAGATATGTTTGATTATCGGCTGTAATGACAGTAAGAATGCAATAAATAAATGAGCAAGAGCTAAAATAAATTATCCATAAAAGCAACATGATATTAAAAAATATATGAAACATAAAAAAACACATACAAAGAGAGAAAGTTTGCATTTAGTTTAAGTACAATCCCTCAATTAGAGATCTTTAATAGAGTTTTTATAAGCCAAAAGGGTGGTAATTGGCTAATTTTTGGCAGTTTCTAATTTTTCAATATCTCGTTGAATGTTATATTTAGAAAAATGAAAATTTCAGCAAATATTTTTTGAAAGGTCGTACTTTCGTTTTCTCACTGACTTCTTTTTGTATACAGAGTCACACTAAAATGTTACTTTATTTACTTATTTTTTTTAAGTATACGGCCCATTATAAAGGTCATGGCAGAAAAAGAATAACTGCATATCATTAAAAAACATTTTTCTAATTGGAAATATAAGGCTACAATTAAAATTTAAAAAAGTGCCTCACTGATGAAACAGTTTGAAACACTCGGTACAGATAATTTTTAAAAAAATGTACCTTTGAAAATATTAAGTAATTTCTTTGATCAGTAGTCTTCCTTTTAGACTCATAATATAAGCATTATTGAAAAAAAAATTAAGGCCTTTTTTACGACACACATTTCATAAGAGAATGCATATTAAAAACAAAGAACCATCCTAGAGTTCAAAAAAACTTTTTATAAGATATTGATGACCTATGTTTTTACCTAATACTTGAAATGGACTAATAAAAAATCACATATATTCAATGCACAGTGTATGAGTTGCAAAGAATTGCAAAATCATATGTCTAATGTTAAATAGAAATCTTACTCTCTAAGCTGTAACTCCTAAAAACTTCAGTGTATTTCATTATACTTCATTTTAAAAACTATTTATTAGACCTTAAATGTAACAGTAACGATTTATTTTGAAAAAAATAATATATTTATATGAAATAAAAAAACTATATAAAAATTACAAAAAAGCTTTATATATATATATATATATATTTATAAAGAGTTGTTGATTACTGGTACATTTTTTTCCTTGCGGGGTGTTTCTTTTCCTTACTTACTGATCCAGATATATGCCATACTGCGTGCATTGTTACAAATATACTATAGAGTAGTCTACGCACTAATAACATAATTACATATAAATATTATTATTCATTATTTCTATTATTATTAATTTTAAATAGTTTCATTTTATATACTATTATCAGTATTATACATATTTTCTTTCTTTCCTTTTTTATTTATTTATTAATTCCTTTAGTACTCTTTAGCTATTTGAGCCTGTACTTTGTTGCTCATTGATTAGATAGACTAGATTTTAAGTAATTTACACTTATTTCTCCCCCACCCCCACCATTTACTCTTATTGTTGTTAAATATTCTCTCTTTTTAACTACATGTTTCATGCTATAGTATCATTTGGTTGTTTAAAATTTAGCTCTGTTTTACTCCTTTGATCTTGCTGCTCATTTTTGTTAGTTAAATTTCCATGTTGTCATCCTCTTTTTTCCGATTTCTAGTATTGCCATCATCTTTGAACTCATTCATCCATGTTTGGATCTTTTCCACGTTTTTTTTTTTTTTTTTCCTTTCTTCAACAGCTATGATCGTGCCCCTAGGTTACTATGATGACTCTTTTTGTCATGTAACCTACAGAATCCTAGCTATTGTTGTTTTCCTTTTAATTTGAAATATGAATGCGGCGTGGCACCTGAGGGTAGAACATTCTATTTCAAATTTCCATTCCAATTTCGACATCTTTGTTCGGTTGGGTTCTTAGGCCCAAGAGTTCTCACTAGGTATATATATTACGGTAAATGTGATTATTCCGGTGATTATATATAGTAACAGGTAATTATGCATAATCACCACTAAATTTGGTAAATGTGATAAATTTTTGAAAATTTATCAAATTAACCGGTTTCTTTGCCTAATTTTCAACTCGTAATGGTAAATGTGATAAAAGTCCCAAATTTTACGATAATTCATTCGGTTTGCACAACTGCTTGGCTTCTATCAACGCGTGACAACCACGTGATTTCAGTAGTTGTTCTCATTTAGTTGCATCTAGACGTTTTTTCGCTACCCTCTCGTACTTTATAAAATATTGAATAATGGCTGGTATGCTTGAACTTTTAAGTCCAAATTAGTTAATATTATGGATACTAAGAAAGCAAACAGTGGTTTTCTGACGAAAGAAAGATATGATGATTTGTTTAAAAAAGTGAATAATAGTAAAAACATAAGTAGTGGGAAAACCTGGAAGGTTATCAAAGGCAAAAAAAGATACGATGTAATGAAAGTAGGTAATGTTGGAAGACTTATCTTTCCCGTAAGTAAAGACAGCTTCAGTGTTAGATTTTACGTGTACTTTGAAGAACATTTTACGTAATTCATGAGGTGCACTTATCAATAGGACATGGTGGTAGAAACAGGGTGTTAAAAGAACTTCAAAGAAAGTACAAAAACATTACTACCGAAGAAGTCGTGGTTTACTTAAATTTGTGTGAAATTTGTCAAAAAAAAACCAAGATACCTAAGAAAGGACTTGTTCGATAATGGTCTTTTAAGAGATGAACTCAAGATGCCAGGTGGACCTAATTGACATGCAGCCGCAACCATATAATGACTTTAAGTTTATATTTGTCTATCAAGACCACGTGACAAAGTCCATACAGATGCGTGCCCTAAAAAGCAAACGTGCAGAAGAGGTTGCATGTCACCTAATTGATATTTTTATAGTAGTTGGAGCCCCCAATATATTGCAAAGTGACAACGGTCGTGAGTTTAGTAGCAAAATCGTAGAAGAAGTTTGTGCAATGTGGCCGGATCTGAAAATTGTGCTCGGAGAACCTAGGCACTATGATGTAGATTCCGATGGGAGACATTTTACACTCAAGAAAGTCGTTAATTTATTCAATTCTGTGGTATAGTGGAAGTAAGCAATTACCCGGAACTCCATGCCGATAGAGAGTTGTACTATATTTTATTGACATTATCAATAATTACAAATTATATACGGTCAGTGCGGTGACTGTCAAAATAGCGACATGAAACGTGACCTTACAGGGCAGAGACCAAAGCGCGAAGTCTGTGTGAAAAAGGTCTGAGAACCGAAAGCCAGCTTGGCGATGGAGCTGAGCGCTAAAAGGAACTGTCGCCAAATAAATCGCCAGATTGTAAAAATGAAAAGAAACGTTGCGCTTTATATGTGTATGCTAAAATTTAAATGTGACATACCACAAGGGGGATCAATAGCGATAAAATGTAACCTATGCAAAATTATTAAAACCCCGGGGAGCGAAGAAAACTAAATGAATTCTCAGACTAAAGGCACCAACAAACTGTATTGCAAATGCTAAAACCAAAGTAATTTAAGAAACAGTTAAATAGCTTTGTAGATAGATGGGAGATTTAAAAATGGCAAAGAGTATTTATTAAATTTAGAATAGCTAAAGGGAAATCAGTGGTAATTATAAATGTGTGAATTAACTGTATGAAAATTAATTGTAAATATGTGATTAACTGCATCACAGGCACAGCAAAACTCAAGGTTTGGTTAAACGTGCAAACCAGGATATTAAAAATATAATAAGTTCTTGATTGGAAAGCAGTAACACCAGTAAGTGGTCCGAAAGGTTACGTTTTGTGCAATTTATAAAAAATAGAGCATTTCTTGAAGGCATCAAGTGTTCTCCTTATGAAGCAATGTCTGGGATGTCTGAAAAATTTGGCTTGAAAACGTCTTCTTTCCCGAAAGACTCTATCGAACATCTTAGAACTGAAGAAGAGTTTCAGGCATTGAGACAGTTAATAATGCTCCCGAAAACACCAATAGCGAAATAAAAAATGTTTCTAATATGGACAATAACGATCTATCTCAAAATGACCCCCATCTGAAGTTCATTTTAAGACTCAGAAAGAGAATGAAGCAGCGGTCGCTCTAATGCAGACAGATATTTTATGCAGGCAAGAGTAAGTAAGAAAACATCGAATGAGTGCTAAAGATTTAGAATTACAAGAAAAGAAAATGTTGAAGGTTTCAAATCTTAAATTTCCTGCTGGTAAAGTTGATGACTTAGTGAAACTACGAATACTAGACATTGACAGAGAAAGAAGTGATCCCCGAAATTTATTAGCGGTGTTCAAAATGAAGAATTTTATCAGTTAGGAACGATACAAGGAAGATTTTCACAGTTGTATACCAGAAATCAATTCACACTTCGAGAAGAAAAATTTATTTTGCTCGACGATATTCCAGATCTAGCAATATCACTTCGAGAATGCGTTAGAAAGGCATCTCTTTATGGAGGTCAGGGATATCAGCGATGTATTTGCAAGGGACAATGCATGTCTGATTAGTGCAAATGTAAATATCTGGGAAACTTTGTAACTCTAACCGATGTTAGAGATAACAAAATCACAACAGTCTTATCAGTCAAATAAGTCATAACAAAAATTGTAACATGTCATAACAGTCTAATATGCTTAAACAAGTAAAATTAAAATATTTAGTAATTTTTAGTAATAGCCTTTAACTTTATTTGAAAAAAGTGCTTTTTTTTCTCTTGAATATGGGCTTAGTTAGTTTTTTATATGTAACTTCAGTTTGTTTTTTTATGTGCAACTGTTTTGTACAAGTTTATGCAAATTGTATTTTTTTCATTTGACAACACTAGTTAGTCTCTTATTCGAATTTCGTTCAGGCTAAATAAATGTATGTGACTTAAAATAATCGTTTACAGAATTTTTAATTGTAAAATTTAAAATATTGTAATTCGTGGTCTCTTACGCCATAGTACCCAACGAAAAAATATCCTACTAGGTAGTAACTACGCAAAAAAAAAAAAAAAGCTGCACTCTAGTCTACTGCCCAATCAGTCATGATATTTATCACATTTACCATTACGAGTTGGAAATTATGCAAACAAACCGGTTAATTTTATAAATGTTTAAAAATTTATCATGTTTAAAAATTTATCATATTTACCATATTTTGTGGTGATTATGCAGAATTACCGGTTATTATATGTAATCACCAGTTTATTACTTTTACCGAAATATATACATCCTACCTTTTTTCCAGATTTGATAACTCTTTTCTCATAACATTTAAAGCCTATGACTCCATTTTTATTCTAGGTTCCGGATTTCTTTTAATGCTTTTTTTTTGTTATGTGCTTTATTGCTCGAAGTATTATTAGGAGATCCATATTGCGTAAGTTTAACTGTTTTATATTATATGTATAATCATGGAGAACGACAGTTCTGCGAGTGAAACAGCCTGCACCAACCGACCAACCAACCGCAGCACTCTATATTTATGTAGTCTGTCAAATTTTTGGTGTCCAACTTTTTTTCCCGAAATCCGCTCTAGCGATTTAAATATATATATATATATATATATATACCGAATAATACCAATTGCCCAATGATGATCAATATACAAATGCCCATGATGATCAGTATACAAATGATACATTATTTGCTTTTTAGCGTTTCTTTTCTTTTCTTTTTCTCTTCTTTCTTTTTTCTTTTTTTCTTTGAAACCTCCTCATGAACCATTCCAAACTTATTATGTTCTTTTGATGTACAATGCAAGGTTTAAACAGTTTTTAAAGCAATCAAATTACACCTTTGACTCAAAAAATTTAAACTGTATCTTTATAAGTTACTAGCGTTAACCTTTTACAGATCTAATTCAGATGCAGGAATATTTTAAATTAATTTTTTGTATATTTTGTTTTCTGTGTTTGTTGTGTTCGCAATTGAGGGCATTGGTCATTTATAACTTCTGACTTCTGACAAACTAATAAATAGGTTTCAAATACGGAATATAATGATGGGTAGTTTAAATAAGAAATGAAATAAAATTGGTCAATTAATGCTTTGATTCTGTGTATTATCTATTTAATTCTTCTGGGGTCGAACACAGCAATAAATTTTGGAGGGGTACCAAACGGTGAAAAAGGCCGAATTGTTCACAAAACGACTTCACATTATCATTTTGTTAACAAGATTTTAAATTTCGGAGGAGGGGGGGGACCCCTGGTCCACCTTGGTATCGTTTTGATTCTTCTAACATTATTACTAACGATCAAATTACCCACTTATCATCAGAAAAGTAGAAACATTTTGCTTCATATTGATTTAATGGGGCAGGGGCGTAGCCAAGGGGGGGGGGTTAGGGGGGTCATAACGCCCCCATGAGAAATTTTTGACATACAAAATGTATATTCTTCACTACATTATCACACACACGTATACATATATATGAGTTGTAGTAGTCGTAACAACACCCCCATGAAAAATTTCTGGCTACGGCCCTCATTCAGGGGTATATTTTTACCGTTTGTTAAACACGGTAAAAACATGCCCCTGAATAAGATATTATGTGCGATTTCCGATATCTCGAATTTCTGTTATATCGAATATTTTTTGCCGGTCCAGCCGACTTCGAGATATTGAGAGTCGACTGTATATATGTGTGCGTGCGCGTGTGTGTCTCTTATTGTTTCCATTTTTATTCCTTTTTTTAAATTTGTACTATATATATATATATATATATATATATATATATAAATATACCTAATGTAAATTAATTCCTAAATTATTTTACTTATAAACGAAGAAAATAAAGGCAGCTTTTTCGTAAATGAAAAATCAGTTTCAAAAATTGAAGTTACAAAACACTGAAACGTGGCCTATCTAATAATAAAATAAATAAATAGCTTATGAAAGCCTCCATGACAAATTTTCTATTTCAATTGAAAGCCCGGCAACGAGCAAGGAACGGGAAGAAGAATATTTTCCCTAAGTCCGTTTCGTGTGTGGGTGAAAATGGCGGTCTCCCTTTTCGACTGGTTTATTTGGAACGCATGAAATAGCTAGCCAGCAGGTGGTCACTGCTGACCCCCATTCTTACAGCGAGATAAAGCCTACACCTTACGAACACGTGTTTTGCAAATATTTCGGGGGAGGAGAGGGTGGATGACAATCCTTTCACTCCTACTTTTTGCACACCTGTTTTGACAGAGATGTTTTGACTACACACGTACAAAAGAAATGTGTTTTGTGGGGGAAAGCCTACAAAAAACATTTCTCGGGCGTTTCTAACGCTTGGCGCAATTTTTCGTCAATTTATCGTCTGCTATTTGGATTATGAATACACCTGAATAAGTTTTTGATACTGTCATTGAGTTCGAATTGTGCATTTTTCTGCGCAGCTTTTTCCCATCTATTTCTAATGTATTACATCCAGAAAAGGGATGTTAGAAATATCAATTTTAATTTTGTTTAATCACATTCGTGAATCTTATGTAATAAAATCCGAGAGTAAACAAAGTTTGTTGCTTGCTGGCTGACTGACTGGCTATGTATGTGGGTAGGTGTGCGACCTCCGATCTTATGCGTGAGCTTTTCGAACGCATAGTGCCTAGACGGGTGGTCAAAGACGTACCGAATTTTGTATTCGACTTCACTAGGATATGTCCTAACACACCTCCGGACGATTTTTTCGAAATTCGAATCAGAAAATATTTTATTTTATGTTTTATGCAATTTTTGGCATTTTTCCTCGCATAATACGTAATAACGCCGGTGATTACACTCGCAGTAAAACGATATTTGCATTATTGGATAGAGGAGAAAATTTTCTTTTAAAAACAGTCTGTTCTGACTGTGTAACATAATTTGCAAATTTTTAGGAATTTTTTACAGAAAATTAATTTTGACCATAATTTTCGCAAAGTAATTTTAAAATTGTCGCATCTTGAATTCTATCCGCCATAACTTTTTGATATTTTGTCAAATGACAGAGCATGCATTTCGCCCTCTTTTAAAAGAAAAACGGGGGGAAATATAAATTAGGAGATTTTTTTTACGAATTTTTAAGTAAACAAGGATTTTCAATTCAATAGCAACTGCTTAAAAATTTAGGTATGATATCCTGTGGTGTAGTTGTCTTGGAAACAGTAACAATGAATAAAATTGCCAGTTGAAAAAATTAATAAAATTACTTTAAAATAACTGAGTTTTCACATGTGAAATCTACGTCATTTTGATGTAACGAGTTTAAAGCCCCTTTCGAAACTCAATCAGAATAACGGATTCACAAGCAAAATATACACCACGCACGAAATAATTCCAAATTTTATACTGCGCTGACAGAAAAAGAATTGAATGCTGTTTTTTCAACAATGAATTATCCAGCATTATTTTCGATTGAATTTTTAAACGGGACACGTTTTCGAATCGCAGGAAATATTGGTGCTAAACGGGGCCCGATTATGACCAACATGTGTCCCGGGCATTGATGAATTTGGGGGCCCCCATCTATGAAATTGTTTTATTTTTTATAAAATTTTGCTATAAAAAAGAATATTTCAGAACAACATTTGAAATTGGGGGCCCTGGGCAAAGTCCCGATTTGTCCATGCAATAATAGGGCCCTGGTGCTAAATACGCCAATCTGACAAGAATTATGCATACAAATGTATAGAAAGCTGTTTTAGTGGCAACCATAAAATGAAGTGATAATCGTTTATACTAATGCGCAAGTTGCAAAGAATCACGAAGCAATAAAAATCTACATTCGTGACAAATATCTAAACCGTTTCTTTAAATTAAGCATTAACGATTGATAAACGAAAATATATTGTATAATTATCAGTAAAAGATAGTATAAATAATAGTGAGTAGATATGCTAGGGCAATATGGATCAAAGCACAATATACCGCATTAATAAATATTTCGTGAAACTAAGTGTTCTATTCATTTTTCAACAGCCATCTTACATCACAGCTACAGTGGCTTGCAAAACAGTGGCTGTGTTTCATGTATATGTTTGGTATGAATATGATGCTCTTACAATACACGCTTAAATCTACTGAGTAAAATAATAATCAAACGGAGTATATTTTTACTCAATTTTTCACTTCAAACAGCCATTCTCCCGATTGAGTAAAATTTGCTCCATTAACCGACAAAAAACAAAGGAGCGAAAAATTCTCAAATTTTGAGCATTATACAACAACTCCATTTATGCTAAATAATAATCAAAAAGGAGGAGTGTCTGTCCGCTTTTTGATTAATATAACTGTACTCAAATATGATTATTATTTAAGCTATAGAATGAGCGTTTTTACAAAATCAGTCCTTTTTAATTAATATATCTGTACTCAATTAACATTATTATTTTAAGCTAGAAAAAGGGTGTTTTATGAAAATTTGCTGTTTTTGATTAATATATTGAATTATTCGTTTTCTTCATTTTTCATTATCAGAGCTGTAATCTATGATTATAAGCCCGAGAAAATAAATTTTAAATCAAGGCAAATACATTACATATATCTTAATACACTATAAAAAAGTATTTTTTTAATAATTAGAATATAATTTCACTATAGTCTCTAGTTATAAAACGAATTCACAGTACAGTCAGAATACAGAAATGCAACCATGGTTAAACCAGCTGTGAAATTTAATTAAAGCAGCAACCAAATTTATTTACATGAAAAAGGTAAAACAGTACTTACTCACTTTGAATGGAGATACCGTAACTTCATTTGTTTTGCAACAGCTTTTTATAATCCAATCGGAAGAAACTATGTCCATTAAAGAAACATGTTTACCGAAAGCATCCCCTCCATATCTACGTTGAATTTATTTCACAACTCTGAATATGAAAAAGATGCATTTGGTATTCGGATTTAAAATAAAATTATCACCAGCCAAAACATCGAGAAGTAATCACCCACCGCAAAAGGGCTTAGCATTAAGTCCAGTATCCTCTTTAGAAACTCTTTTAATTCCTATTTTGATAACGACATGTCTGTTCTTCAATGCCCGCCGAAAGCCACGATTCGAGCGTTGTGACTATGTACCGTTTTCCGTTGAAGGGCGTTGGTCACGTGATAGTAATAGGATATCTTACCACGCATCTTTTCGTGGGGGAGAGACAGAATTCTCAAATAGACAAGATTTTAGTGAAAATGGAGTTAAATAGAATCTAGCGAGTCGGGAGAATTAAGGCGAACGGAGGAGTTTACAAATTATTGTCTTTAAGGAGTATTTTTCGGAAATTTTTAGCGTAAAAGGATTTAAATCAGCCGATAAGAAATTTAATCAATAAAGGAATGTTGGTTTTAATCAATAGATTTCAGCGTGTAGAATGAAGTAGTGTGCTTTATGTGAAACAATTATAATTATATAGGATGAATAAGTAAATAGCACTTTATTACTCTAAAAAATGAAAAAAGATGAAAAACGCTGTATGTAACCAAAACGTGAAACACAATAACGGAAACACGGATAATGTAAAGTTTACATAATAGCCGTCATGTTACAGATTGTAAGATCGGTTTATATGCAAAAGATCAGTTCACTACTTTGTTGATCCTCCACGAGCCGCGAACACAGACTTACAGCGGTCCGGCATAGATGATATCAAACGTTGAATGTAATCCTGGCCAAGTTCATGATGCCAAACCCTAATAATAGCTTCCTGGAGTGTGAGCTTAGAAGATAGCTTCTTTTCCGCAATTTTTTTATCCTTTATGTGCCAACAATTTTCAATAGGATTAAGGTCGGGACTATTAACCGGCCAGTCCAAAACTTTAATACCACATGTTTTCAAATCGGTCTGCACCTAAATGAGGGAAATATTTTGTTTAAATATCGGTTTTGTTTTGGGTATGAAAACATGTAAATGAGGCAAAAAATTGTGCAGGAAAAAAATGAAATTAGACTTACCGATTTCGCTGTATGACAGGGTGCAGAGTCATGTTGAAAAATGAAATGTCTTGCTCCTTTAAAATGATCCCGACTAACCGGTTTTAAGAACTCGTCCAAGATGCCACTGTAAATTGAGGCTTGGTTAAGTGGATTACAAGAACTGTAAGTTCTTGTAATAAATTTGAGACTCCAACCCCTTTGCTTGATATGCTTCCCCAGACCATTTGGCCCGCTGGGAGTTTCACATTAGGCGATATGCAATCTGGATGAAATGCTTCGTTCTTCCGTCGCCGAACATACCGCTTACCATGAGAACGGTTTTTGTAAGTATAGGTTGAATTTTTATTCATCCGAGAAAATTACTGAGTTGATCCATTGTCCATGATACATGTTGTTTTGCCCATGAAAGTCGCTTCTGCTTCATTTTTTGAAGTAAAACTTCTTTAGGCGCAATTAGGGAGTAACTCAGAATTTTTTCTGACGGAAGTAACGCTCAGTAAAGGAAGTGACGTATCTTTCCCCCCCTGCTACCTTCATTTGCGGAACAGCTCTCAGGCGTTCGTTCCTGCGTACATCGACTGTGCTCCCTGCGCGTCGACATTACTCCCTACCTGTTTTGAAGCAAGATCTTGTCTGATGACTGTTCAGTGGATAAGTGGACCGGCTCTTGTCAGAGCCACTGTGGGAAGCCGGGAAGCCTTTCGCTGAACAGGCGGCGATCCTGCTGACTGTCACTCACTGTTGTTATAGGCGGTGACCCAACCCGTCACCTCCGATAAACAAGACCTACGCACCGAATACAGAAAGTGGCACAATGGTGCATTCCGTGATCCAAGCTCCGTTGCTTTACTCACATGTTTTCAATGGGAGGACAAAAAATATTTAATGGAATTATGAGTTAAAACTTGACATGATTGGTTCCCATGATACATAAATACTGTTTGTCTGTACTTAAATAGTATGTAATCTTGCTTTTAATATTGCTCATGTGTTTTTGAGTTATTTATAATAATGAGCCAAATGTAAATTTTTAAACAGAATAATACTTCGAACAAAACCAGCAGAGGAAAACAAAGGTTTAAGAACACTGCCATAGAAAAACGCAGTAATAGAACCTACGTGCATTCGATACCAACCGTCAGAAGAAAACACCAGTTTAGGAACACAGTTAAAGAAAAATACCACAACATTGACAATCTCTCGATTCAAATCCTACGGGAAAACGTTTTAAGAAAGCACTGAAAGAATAATACTTCAACACGGACACTTCCTGGATGCTAACCCGATATTCAGACGGAACAACGGTTTAAGACCACGGGTATGTAACATCACAAAGAAACAAACACTGGCTGCAGAGGGTTTAAGATCAAAATAAAAGAATAACAAATGGACACTCCGTGGATTCTAACCCAACCTCAAGACGTGGCAACGGTTTAACACGGGGATGGAACCCCACAAAGAAACGGACCCTGGCTGCAATCAATCCCACTCAATGGACAGAACCTGCAGTTTAAAAACACGGATACAGAATAATAATTCGAAACCTACCAGCAGACGAAATCAACGCTTAAGAACACTGTGATAGAAAAACACAAATTATTTACACTACCTGCATTCGAGCGCAACAAACAGAGGAAAACATCAGTTAAAGCACACAATTAAAGTATAATACTAGACTATGGACATTCTCCCCATTCAAACCCAACCTCCAGAAGGAACAATGGTATAAGAAAACAGTTAAAGAATAATACTTCGACATGGACACTTCCTGGATTCTAAGTAATTATCATGAATTACTGGGAGATTTTAATGTTAATTTTCGTTCTCAAGAATCTCAGCCGTTAGTTGATTGTTTAAAAGAAAAATTTGTTCTAACTATGAATACTTCTCGACTTCAATCAACAACGCGTTTCGGTACAATGATAGATGCTGTATTTTCAAGAAAATTAGCAAATTTAGAGAGTAAAATTTATGTTTCACATTATAGTTACCACAAACCTATAATTTCATACATAAAAAATTATGATGACATTCAAGTACCTATTTCCAATGAATAATATGAATATAACATTTATATAATCTTTGTAAAGTACATGAATAATAAATATAATTAAATTATAATATGATATTTATTTTAAGTTAAAGTTTAATCATTTCAGTGATATGTGTCGTAAACGTCAAAGAAGTTTTACTTCAATCGCGGTAAAGATTACACGCACACACTTTTTTGTAAGTAACGGCTTTTCTTCGGCCGATAGGCAAGCAGACCACATTCAACAAGCCGTCTTTGTACAGTTCGTGCGCTTACACTAACACCACAGGTATTCTCAAATTGCACTTTTAAGTCAGGAGCACTTGCATGACGATTTTTGCCAGACATCCGTTTCAAATATCGATCCTGACACTTTGTGGTTACCCTTTTTCTTCCTTATCCAGCTCTTCTTCGCCAGTTTCACGTTCCAATTTAAGAACTCTCGAAACAGTAGATTGATTACAACTTATTTTTTTAGCAATCACTCGGGTAGAATATCCTTTTTTAGCTAAAGCAATTGCAACCGCTTTTCAGTGGCGGCTCGTGATGAAAAAAATAGGTGAAGAGCTTGATACCAAAACATTATGAAAAACACCTGATGCAGCCATTGAGCATGGTAATTAGGCGGTGGCACAGCCTTTCTGCGGAAAGAAATTTTTAATCTTTCAGCGATCCTATAAAATGTCGCCCTATCAGTGGCCTACCCCATAGCACTTTGAAGACGGAAGTGCCTGATTCAGAACCAGGTCACGTCCGCCGACCTAATCGTTCTGAGTTTTCCATGGTTTCCTCCGAAACTTAGCGTAAACACGGGTTAGGACCCGTAGAAAGACCCCTACGAAGGGCATCCCACCCATAGGCTTATAGATCCCTTGTGTAGATAATTAACCTTAATCCCACAACAACAACCTTTTAAATGTCCTTTGGAAATTATGTGTACCCCTTCTCTCCATAATGTTCAAAGATTATTAATCATTGTAAGAAAAGCATAAAAATTTTGCCTGTCCAGGCAATCATTAATAAATGCATAAGCATATTTCATCTAGGTTTATTATTTAATTTCCAATTCTGAAAAAGAAAAAAAAAACCTGTCTTCTTCCCTTTTAAATAAATTGACATGTGCTCTCATGATCAGTGAAAAATGCAAACTTACCTATTTTTTGTAGACTAAGTCAATCCGTCTTCCCTTTAAAGCAGCAAATTTGTCAATAATGTCATCATAAAATGGCTGTTCTTTTAAAAGTGTCATCAAAATGTCTTTTTGTACAGAAATGTTTGCTAACGCGGCTAGCCTGTTTTGTGAGATAGAATTTCTTAAAAATGTTTTAATTCTTTTCAAACAACAAAAGCTTCTTTCCACAGAAACACTTGTCAAAAGTATTGTTACAAGAAGAGACACCAGTTTGTAAGTTTCTGTGTAAATGTCTTTTTGTGTGCGCAACTCTTTAAGTTTTTCACATGATAAATTCCTTACATTTTCATCGGCATACATAAGACTGAGTTCAGTTTTTAGGCGCTGGTTCTTAGTAAATATATCCCTATAGAATTTTTGCAAGTTTTCAAAAACGGCAGAGGGAAAGCAAGCATTAAATTCTTTAAATTTAGTTGCATCAACTAGACACATAAACTGAAGTTTATCGCAGTCTTCAAATCTGCTATCCATTTCCAAAATAAAATTTCAAAAAAAAATATTTTAAAATTTTGAAAAATGTCTTCCTTTGTTAGGGCAGAATATTTCCGTTCTGATACATTCATGTCTGTCATTCTTTCAGCTTTTTTGAAGATTGCTGCAAAACATCCCTCATTCCTTTTGCTATGTAAAACAATACGAGTTCTTTTAATTTGAGCTACACAATAGCTCATATCTAAAGATTTTTTCTGGAGAATTTCAAATAAAAGATCTGTAAATTCAAAAATTTCATTGAAAACTACCGCTAAAAATGCAAATTCAAAATCATTCATGTCATGCAAAAATCCTTTGGCAAGCTGGATTGTTTTTTGATCTGACTGCTCACTATTTGTCAAAGACTGAAAAATTTCTTTTAAAGTTTCCCAGTCTGAAACAATTACTTTAATTAATTTCGAATTGGAGGACCATCTAGTTTCAGTTATAGATGGTATGTGTTTTGTGGAAGTCGAATTTAATGCGAATGAACGCTTCGCTGAATGATGAAAAAACGATGGGATTCCACTGAGACTGGCAAAAAAAATTCGACATTTGGAAATTTTAGAAAAACTCTGTTGTAGCACAAGATTTAAACGATGAGCTAAGCAATGAACAAAAACTGATTGAGGCGCTTTATCTTTAATTTTCTTTTGCAGTCCATTTAAATGTCCGGACATAACACTTGCTCCATCATAGCACTGCCCAACTAATTTATGCTCATAATCGAACTCATCTAAAATTTTATCTAGTAACTGGTACAGTGCATCAGCCGACCTGTCGACACTTACATCATGAAATCCCAAAAGTCGCTCTACTAATAAACCTTCTGAATTAACAAATCTTACAATTAAAGAACACTGCGAAATTTGGCTTATATCTGTTGTTTCATCTACTTGAATAGAGAAAAACTGTGCTTCTTTTAGCTCATTTTTTACATACTCGTTTATGTAATCCGAAATACAGTCAACTAATTCATTTTGAATAGTTTTTGAATCGCCAGTGAAAACATTTTTTTATTTTCTCATATTGATTTTGGATTTCCAGAGGACTTCTGGCTATGAGAAGAGTTAGTAATTCTTTAAAATTCCCGAGGTTCATTGCATCACTGCTTTCATCATGCCCGCGAAATGCGAGTTCTTGTTTACTCAAATAAACAACTGCATCAATCACTGTCCGTAGGAAAAGTCTATTTAAGCGCACGTTTTCGTTAAAATTCATTATTAGTAATCTAGAATTCTCTTTTAACGCATCGACAATTGTATTCTGATTTCTTTCAAAGTTTCTCAACATCAGTTCACTTTTGAGATGTTCAGCGGAATCGCCATGCTTGTGAAGTGATCGCGTTATATTCAAAATGTCTGAAAATCCGTCTTTGCTCCATACAGAATGCTTATTACTAAAGAGTAAGCAAGGCCAACAAAATAACTTTTGTAAAACAGGAGAACTGCACAGATATTTGTAACTCGTAAACCAGCTATGTTTAAAATGAACAGTGTAAGATTTACCACTCTTCTTCAGGTCCTTCTTCGCATTAATTCCTAATGCCTCCATTGATCGACCACGAGAAAGAACATCTCTTTTATCGTCATCTTTCCACCGACTAAACGGTGTTTGTAATACATTACAGACTATATCATTAACAGGAAACATAATGAAGGTGAATAAACAGAAAAGAAACTAACTATTATTATCATTAAAATTAACACAAGAAGAAATTCTAGAATTTTCAAATGACAGCAGTAAAATTCTCATGCGTCAAAATCTCAAAGAAATCACGTGGTTTCATTTTTCTACACAAATTTGTTCTTGGAGATGCACTAAGCCACCACCCACGGGAGATGTATATCTCCGGCGGGTGGTGACCAAAGACATTAAAATATACTCATAGACTAGACACCCCTATGCTTTTCGCTGTTACCAAAATGATCGGGAGCTGGTAGGAGTGGCGATGAGTCGCACGTGGTCTCGAATAAGGCGATTGGCGAATTCACCCCTCTTCCTTCCGGGGGTCACACTGCCTCCCGTTCCCCGTAGAAGCAAAGAGTTCGGAGTTCAGACCTTTTGTTCATGAATTTGTAAGACAGCGTGCGTTAAAATAAATTCACGCATTCATCATCAAATGCAACGCAAATTATATAGATTATAGATTACGAACTATTCACACGTTTGCGAAATAAATTTCCTAAAATTTATAATTATTCATGCTGGCAGGAAATAGACTTAAAAAAAAAAAAAGAAACAACATAAGAAAAAATATAAATGGGGGTTTTTCAACAACTATGCTTTTTTTAACATTCGTGTCCAACCTTTTTTTTTTTTTTAATAAAGACTATTTCATCTATGTGTACATAAGTTACTTTCATAAAATCTCAAAAATATGTATTTTCTCGAGTTTTTCGAGGAAAATCAACCTTTTGCTTTTCTTTAATTAATCTCGTTTTACTAAAATAAAATATCTTATGTCATTTACTTTGCTTTCGCACAATCAAAAATAATTTTTATGTTTATCTTTCTTTATCAAGTAGACCATTTTAGTACTTCCAAAGCCATTGATTCCTTTATTGGTAAGTAAAAGTCACAACTAAAAACTGGATAAATAAGTAAAATTAAATCTCTTGCAAAAACACAAAAATGGAAGTAGAAAAGTGACACATATATTTCGATTTTAAATTTTATTTATTCATTCCATTTGTCTCAGTGAAATAAAAGATACACAGTTTTTTGAACAATTTTTGAAGGTTCTCTGTTGTGAAGAATATTTCAACCGCTGAAAATATCTAGCATGATGATGATACGATAATAATAATGTAAAAAAGCATTCTTAAAAAGAATGATAAAATGAGCAGAAATAATAACAATGATAGCAAATTATAGAAAGGCATCAAAGTACTTCAAGGATTAAGTGTAAGGAATATTCAAGCATTCTTAAAAAATGGACAGGAAATTTGCCAGATTTAAATACTTATGAGAATTTATGTAGTATAATGGAAAGAATACATCTGAATATCACCAAGAAACAAAATGAGAGCTACGGGAGCCTATAATTTAAGTTGCCGCCATGAAACACCGAAGGAAGTGTTGTAAAACATTGTGGATTCCATATCTAAAAGAGTGGCTGTTGTGATCTAAGTCAAGGCTGCTCAGCAACTTAATAAATGATCTTTAATTTAATTGCATTCATTTATTATCCTCTTTTTGCAGAATAACTTGAAATTAATTCTTTATTTAATTTTATTTTGGCGACCCAAAATGGACTAGGATTTCTATTATAACTTATGTATTTTTATGCTATTTTTTTAATAAATTAAAACATTATTTTTGTTCTTTGACTTAATGATAGGTTGTCTTTGAAGTAACTAATTTAACATGTTGACATTAAAAAATATCAATTATATTTATTTTATTTTTTACGGGGGAGACGGGGCTTAATCTTGAAAAGGGTTAGATTTCTGAAACTTGCAATACTTTTGGCCAGCAGTGTATATATATATATAAATTATCAGATTCAGAAATGAAATATCTCAGCAGCTTTACAATGCATCTAGGTTTTTACATGCGATTTAATTACTAATTAGACTTATGGGTATAGTAAATATTAGAAAACTGTGTAAAGAAATTAAAGAACAAATGCTTGAAACAGACCCAACGAATAATCACATACATTAGTTAAAAGTAGTCATTGTACCATTGTACATAAAAAAAAAATTAATTCATTAACTTTGGGGGTAATACACGACCGGAAGATTATGATAAATTTAAATAATGTTAATCAGTAAGACTTTTTTGTGTGCGGTTTGAACACATATGAATTTCAGCTATTACATTTAGATACAGCATGCTAATTTAGAAATGTTAAAAATAAACGTAAAAACGTGAAAATTTTAAAATTTCAGGTAATTTTAGAGCAGATGTGCGATCAGAAGATATAAACCAATTTCGTTTCTTTTTTCACATATTTTTCGTCACCTAAATTCACAACTTTTCCTCGTTGGTATGAGTTGAAGAAAAAAAAAATGCTTGTATCTCCCCACTCTATTAGTTACAGAATGCACATGTTATGTTTCGGCACATGTTCAACTGTTTCGCATATACCTAAACTGAAACTAAAAGCAACTTGTAATGGTAAGACAATTCTCTACCACATTAGTGTTGATTAGTAATGATCATGGTTTCAAAAACCATTAATACTCGATTTTGTCAAGTTCCGATCAAACACTGCATTAAAAAAGATAAATAAATAAATAAGTAAAAAAAAAAAGCCATTAGCTAAGCATAGTAAAAGAAAAATAATATAAAAGATGAAAAGCTTAAGCAGTCATTTTTGTGGATTTTTCGTGACACCCTCCCCCACCTCCAATAAGGAAATACAAAAAATGGAAAATAATTTTCTGGATGAAGTAATCTGATACATTGGAAATTTTAAAGTACTTCTCGGAAAAGAAAAAAAAATAATGAACAAATGATCAGAATCTACACCAGCATTGTTAAAGTACGCTTTCCTGATACTATTTTGTGAAATTAACTAACATTGCGATATATAGTACATTCGATTTTTCAAGCTCTTCAACAAAATCGTGTTCTATTTAAAACCAAAATTTCTTTTTAAATCTCGTAACTGCAGCAAACTGGACAGAAAAATAAAATTTCTTCCCAAGTTAGCATATATATTTATTCAAGAGTATGAAATGAACAACATAACTGAAAAAGAAAAAGAGAACGAAAAAAGAAAAAACCTTGAGATTCATTTAAATTCCTTATTTTTAGTTATAGTATTGGACAATAGTCTTTATTACTATTGCAACATGACATTGTATTCATGAACAAAAGATTCCGAGAGATCTTCGCTTAGGAGCAAGAGAAAGGGGAACGCGCGGCAGTTTGACCCCCCAGAAGGAAGAGGGGTGAATTCGCCAATCCCCTTATTCGGGACCACGTGCGACTCATCGCCACTCCTACCAGCTCCCGATCATTTTGGTAACAGCGAAAGCATAGGGGTGTCTAGTCTATGAGTATATTTTAATGTCTTTGGTGGTGACTAGGCGGGGTGTCTCTGACTTGAAGAGACAGGCCGTTTTCTGAGGGATCTCTTCACCTGATAGAAAGCAAAGCTGTAAAACTGAATGGAGCGTCTGACGTTACCATAGCAACCCCCCCAATAAGTGCAGTAGAAGAGCCAATTTTTCATTAGCACTTCACAACTCACCCCGTCTCCCGCGAGCCACGTGACTCTAACAATGGACCAATCGTGACACAAGTCTTTGAAACCTTTTCTTTGGCCGCGACAAGGGAAGGGGAGGGGAGGGGAAGGCGATTTGGCTTCACTGCTAGTAAGAACATGATTTAGCATATAGTCTTTTACGGCAATTGGTTTTCCATCAAAATTTTAAGTGTATTCTTACAGAATAAATTTGAAGAAGGATTATTGCTCGCTTACGTTAAACAATTTTTTTTTACTTACAATACTTGGTGAAGAGGCACTTCACCTACTTCACCTGAAAAGCCGCCACTGCCGCTTTTTTTTTTTAATCGTCAATTGCGCGTACGGAGACATTAAGAGACCTGCTTTCACCACAACCAAACACAAACTGAATGCATGTTTCCTCACCTTTGGCGAGCTTTTTATGTCTTTCGGATGACGCAATACGCGGGAAGCAATGCATGATGCAATCGGGATGTGAAATTACCTCTTACGTTGCTTTCCAGCAAATAAGAATTTTTATGTACACAAAATCATGTCTTAACATTACAGAATGTTTGTTTTTCTAGGTGGTGCAGTTTTTTTGTCCGCCACTGTAACTAAACATTAAGTAATTCTACCTCGCGTTAATATATACCGCGGTAGTTTCAACAGAAAAGACTGAACTTTTTTTTTCTCTTGGAGATTCTGTTTTGTCACAAGTAGTTATGATCACATTTTAGGAAAATGTTCTCTTCTTGCCTTGCGAAGAGTGGGTACACGACTATTTAATTATAAAATAAGACGGTTCTCCACATCATGTAGTATCTAAGGTATTAATGGTATAACTTAAAGTATCATGTAGAAATGAGACATTTTGAAAGTTATGAATTTTCGTTGCAAACCGTCAGACTTTTCTTTTTCTGATTGCGAATGACACCGACATAGTTTTTTGTGTTATAATATTAACAATGGTCTCAAGTGTTGTACCTATACTAACTTTTCGAATAAGTAATCAGTAACATTGCGGCAAGAGTGAAATCATTTTGCTTATTTTTAGATTCCAAATCACTGGAATCAATTCGAATTTCGAATTATACATGTAAGAAAAAGTTTCGATCCCTACCGTGCGGAGAACGGGTACGCAGGTAGTAATATACAATTTTATTTACTAGTGAAATGTTACTGATCCTCCTTTCTGGTATTTCTCTTTGTAACCATGAGCACAACAGTATGGGATCATTTTTTAAAAAATAATTTAGGAGTTTGTCCAGCTTTCCATGGAACGCTATGAAAAGCGTTCGGAACACAGACCAGTTTGTTTGATTGTCACGTGACAAACTGCACAAGGTGTTGGCGGAGGAAAATCTACTTCAGGCGCTACTTCTTCATTGCTACATCTTCTCTGTGCATTGCACAGGCAAATCAGGCAGGGGGTTTCCATCACCATCTCAGAATTTCTTGAATATTTTTTCTCGTTTTGCCTTACCCAAGGAAAGAACAAATCTGAAATATTTTTAATTTACCTCTTTTAGTTTTGTAGGTATGGGGGGGGGTCAAAGTACCCCAGAGGAGTGCCATAGAAATTATTTAGGGTCTTTTTCGTCACTTTATTTTCTCGACTGCGACTGGCTCTGAAGTGCTTTAGAAAATATTTTCATTTTATCTGATAATATGCCTTGAATATTAACATCTCAAATTGAAAATTCAGTTTTTAAGAATGCTTTAAAACTTGGGGGACGTGATGCAGAAAACATTTTTGCTGAGTGCAGTTATACATCTTCATATAAAGTGAATCCAATATAAACAATTTCTGAAGGGCCCCAGGGCCCCTCGGGACGGGGCTCCAAACATGGTCCTTAACGCTAATCCTTCGAAATTGCATAAATTAGTGTTAAGGACTATGTTTGGGGCCCCGTACCGAGGGGTCCTGGGGGGGGGGCTTCAAAATTTTTTAACATTGGATTCACTTCATATGAAGATGCATAACTGCGCTGTGCAAAAATTTTTCTATATCACGTCATAGCCAAGATTTAAAGCATTCTTAAAAACTAGTTTTTATGAAATTGGGGGTATTTTGGGGAGCCTAATTTGGGGCTCTGACAATTTTCGAATGAATTTTCAATTTGAGATGTTAATATACAAGGTATATTATAGGATAAAATGAAAAAATTCTCTGAAGCACCTCTGAGCCAGTCACAGTCGAGACAATAAAGTGACAAAAATGGCCCTAAATTAGTTCGACGTTGCTCCTCTGGGGTACTTTGACCCCCCATAACTCCAAAACTAAGAGAGGTAAATCAAAAATATCTCAGATTTGTTCTTTCCTTGGGTAAGGCAGCACAATAAAAGAAAATCATGAAATCCTGAGATGGTGATGGAAACTTCTTTTCATTTTTTTTTTTGCACGATTTGCTCTTGCAGTGCCTCTTAATTAAAAAATAAAACAGCATGTAAAAAGTTAGATGGACGCCTTCGCATTTCATTCATTAAATGAATAACTTAATTATAAAAAAATTAAAATTCACGGTAAATAAACGACACTTTGGCAGTAAAAGAGCCTGCATGTTTGTAAAATATTGCAGTTTAAAGATATTCTACACTTCATTGTTTCTGTTTCTATATTTCAAAAGTATACACAAGAAATAGTTTCGCAATGCTTTAGAAAGTAAGAGTTAGGTTTTAGTTCAAAATGAAACTAACAAAAACAATTTAGATTAACAAAAATAAATAAATAAATAATGAGGGGAAGGATTTCTTTTTATTATTTTTCATTCTGCTATCTTATTCAACAGAGCACAGAAATAATACACTAAATATAAATGAACTGAAATATCAACTTTATAATATTAACTCTTTTAGTGCCGCACGAAAACGGGTGCTTGTGCGAAGATAACCGGAAGATCTGCATACCACTTTTGCGATCGGGTAGCCAGCGGAATATATTCAAGTGAGCGTGTTCAAGACAAATGTAAAAGGCCTGTCGAGGTACACTAACGGTTAGCCAGTTTTTACAGTTGATGCAGTGACGGCAGTCGTAGGAGTGTGTATGCCATCTGCCCTGCAAGCAGCCTAGTAGATCAGCAACCCTCGGTTGCGAAGGGTTGCGGTCCCTCCGAAACTCCGAACACAATTATGTTCCCCTTAATTCCTGCACAGGTGTGGCAGGTGCCGGAGCTTGCAGAAAAAAAAAGCGAGTGTAATGTTTGTTCACTGATTCAATCGTGGATTCAAGCAACTAATTATAAAAACTGGATTTATTTTTAACGCAAGTACCCTTTTATACTTATGATCATAGTGATTATTTATTTTAATAATTATTATGATTTTTTTTTTCCAATGCAGCAGGCGGTTACAGACATTATCCTTACGCCGCCGTACAGAGATCAAAGAAATAAAACAAACTAAGAATATTTAAAACATTAAAAGCACGAAAAACATAATTATTATTTGTAATGCATGTTTATTTCGTCAGTGCTTAATGAGGGGGTATAGTTTCTGCTAGCAAACTTTTCTAGCTAAAATTAGCTTAGTACTTGAATAATTTCGCTGAAGCTTTTTACTGTCTGTAGGCTTTCACATGCGTTTAACACTCTATTAATTTTGAAAAAGAGCCATGCGAAATTGTCAGGAATTAATTATCTGTAAACAATGTGGTGTGCACACTTTTTCTATATAAAAACTGTGGATTATTTTAAACATAAGTACCCTTTTATGTTTCTTGACCTTATTCGAGTCGGTGTTGCAACAACTCTCAGATTATACTCCAACAGAGGAGGATTGAAAACGGGTCCGTTCGCGAATTGAATGAAGGAGCATTGATAAATTATTCATTATTTATAATAAAGTTCATCCGCTAGCCTGCGCTGTTCACCCTATCCAGGGACAACTCTCAGATAATCTTGTATTGAAAATATGGCGGTCAGTGTAGTTACAATGCGACCCTGACGTGACCTCGGTAGGAAAAGAAATGATTTTTGGACACTCACGTTTGATGGCAACACAAAACCTTTTCCAAAGAATAGCAGAGCCCGCTTGGGTTCGAATACTCGATCTACCAGTTCCTAGGCTGGGTTCTACACCGTACCAATTTTCCTACGAACGTTTTAAAAAGTCAACATACTCCAGAAATTATTTTTTAAAGTTGAAAATTTAGTGGTATACTTTACAAATGGAGGGAAAACACCATACTTAAGAAATACAAATTGAATTTTTGGAAATATTTTTTCTTTTTTCTTCCTCGTATATATTGGGAGAACATGCTAAAATTCACATGAATTTACTTAAAATTAAATTTTCCAATCATATGCGTACTAGGAAAGCAATTAATAAGTTTTCATAACTAATTAAAGATTGAAGAACATACTGTATTTTTTCATTAATTCAAATTTCGTCCCAATAAGCAAAAAAATCCTTAAATGTGGCCTCTTCCTACGAATTACCGTATATACTAATCACGAATCTGACTCGTTACTTATGCAACAAGAGCGTATATAAGGAGAGACGAGTGGCCTCCTCCGAAAATCTTCAGCAAGTATTTTTAAAAAAGGCTTTTTAAAACATTTACATTAACTCTAGTAACAATAAGGTTTAAAATACCTGATCGCCCCCTCCCCCCGAAATGGAAACCTATATACACTACTGTTATGCAACATATATGGAGTCATTGCGCTACAATCAAAAACTATTGAAGAGAGAGTTCCCGTCTCTTCAATAGTTTTTGATTGTAGCGTATTGAAGAAAGCACAATGGATTAGAATAACTGTATATTAAACCTAGATTTAATAAAACAACTTATTTGATGTCAATCATATTATCAGACATACTGAAAGTGTGTTATAACATCTGCTAGTAGTAGTCATTTCTTTCTTCTAAGAAGGGTGTTAATTCGAATGATCTTATTTTATGCGAAACAAGTTTCCAAGTGAATAATCTTAGATTGAAAGGGTTTCATTGCCCTTTGAAAGATAAGTCGTATTCGTATAAAGCTCATTAACGGTCATCCAAGACACAAACGTCTTATCTAGAATGTGGAAATTTGTCGCACCTGGGGACAATCTGCATCGTGAAGATGAGGAGACCTAAGTGTTCATAAATGTCAACCGATGGCCTTATCGACATATGCAGCAATGGCCCTTTGTATTTCTTAGTAGTACATGATGCGTTAATAGATCCAATGGTGATTGCATCAATCAAAAGTAATGGAGCGTATTGTTGATTTTAGATCCATTAATGAATTCTCAAGCACTTCGCATAGTTATACATTTTGAGAAAGAAACGCCCACAATTTTACAATTTTAAAGCATCAAAGTAGTATTGAGAACAGATATTTTCGTCATAAGATTTCTTTTAATCAATCTTTTTTTTTCTTTTTTCTATTTTTTAGTAAAATTGCCTTGTGTGCGCAGTACATTTGAAAGTGGCCATTTGTGTTTTGAAATAGTAAATTCAGGCTTAGCACTTAATGTTGCAAAAACGTAAATAAAAAAGTTTATTTCCTTCTGTTACCAGCGTTGTTTTCTATCTTGGGATTTGGAATACAAGTTGGGGCAACCCCAACATTAGATCGCATTCAAAGACTTATTATTGGAATCAACACTGGATACTAGGGATGGACGCTAGGCGAGAAACATGGCTGTCTCGTCTCGCAAACACTTTGTCTCATCTCGCTTCTCGCAGACTAATTGCCTTAATTTCTCGTCTCGCGTGAGACGTTTCGCAAAATTCAGGACTGCGATTTTGTTACCATATTTTTAGTAACATTTAATACTATTTTATTGAAAATTAATATTAATAATAACAATTAGTTACATATTACTATATTAGTACATATATTAATTACCATATTGATTCATATGTGCATTTGAAATGATAAAACTTCAGATTTAATCTATATATATAATGTGATATGACACCGTAAAAATATTTATTTTTATTTATTTATTTCCGGAACTGAGTAAATGTAATATGCATGGTTGATTTGAGTTTCATTTACTTTTGAAATTATATAAGCTTTGAATTTTGTTAGAAGTGATGCAGAACTCAAGACATATTGCGCTAGTAAAATTTTAATCTAATTAAGCTGCCCCAATGTACGGAATAGTGAATTCATGAAAGTTTCAATTGGGGGGACGGGATAAATATAGTGAATGTTGCTTATCTCCCCTCTCGTTTTAGTGAATGAGATACGGCTTTAATATTTAATCGGGAACCCTGGTTTAACCAGTTTATTCACACCATCGAAAAGAAGGGACAACAGAGCAGACCTGTGACCAGGGTTGTTTCTCAACATGGATCTTTGAATTCTCCACCGAGACTCAGCGTTGTATTTGCGCAAACGCTCCAGTAGATCATTCATTTGAGTTCACATAGCTTGGTTAATGGTGAAAGAAACATTTTTAATAACTGATGAAACATCTTATTTATAAATATTAATTTATTTAAGAGAAAAATTTGAAACATCCATAAGACTTAATTACATACGCATTCATCCATTTTGATGAAATGTAGCCAATATTGTAAGTAAACCAAAAATCACAATTATTAAGTACACAATTAGAGCATAAAATATCAAAGTACCCAGCAAACACACTACTGCCCGCAAAATGACGGTCGGGTACCCGTCGTGCTGGCAAAGTGCCGTATACCGGGAGCAAGGTAGATTGCCATCGTCTGGAAGTCACTGGAGTAACAGTGTCTGAAAAGTGCATATGAGCCGGTACATAACTAGTAACGGCGAACTGCCATGTGTCTATGACATGCACAGAAAAGTTAACGGCGTGGTACTGCTTAAAATGTACCGGGCCAGCACTGTTTGGCAGTAATGGGCCTGTATATATTTCGTAGTGTTGGCATAAAATTTCGTTATTTTAATTAAACAATATTGTTTCACATTCATACTGTGTAGAAATGTTAGGGGATACAAGTTCCGGGCACTCAAAGGCAGGGTCACTGCAAAGATTTTTTTTTTTTTTTTTTTTTTTTGAGGGGGGGTGTAAGGGGAGAAGTTCATATTGTGCCTTCAAATATTTTAGTACTAAAAACTAAAATAATACAAACGAGTTCAGTATGCTATAAAAATGTTTACTACACCGACAGTGAAACCCCCACTCTGTATATGACAGTATATAACCCCCACTATGTACAGAATTATGAATTTTAATCTTAAAGTTTTAATTTATATTAATTATAAATATAATTTTATAATAATTATTAATTATAAATATAATTGTATAATTTATATTAATTTTTTACAATTTTGCTAAACTTTTCCAGAAAAACATATTTGGAGAATTTTATCTACGTTAAGCCCCTTTTAAAATCTACCGAATTAGGGTGCAGAAATATGTTAGAGAGTATTACACGACGACCAGTCAGGGTTTAATTTGCATGAGAGCTCAGTTCCTGTACTCTTTTTTTTTCAGAGAATGTTAGATTAAATTAAAATTTTTAACAGCCTACATAATTGCTTCTATTGATATTTTTTTATTATATTAAATATAGCAGTGATAAAACAAAAGATTACTTAATTTTTAATATAAATTAGGTAATTAATGCTTAAATTTGCAATAACACAAATTAGAGCTTCGGCAGTTATTCTGCAATTATTAAACAATAATGAACCAGTATTTTCATGTAATAGTCAAAAATACGGAATGGGGTTCATTTAGGAATTTTATTTTCTTTATGCGGTTTCGATTGCTCTGGAATCAAATGTTTTATTCCCGCACCCTTTTACGGGCCTCAAGTATGAAACTAGAAGCACGAGTTCAATATGTCTACGGAGGAATGCTAAGTCAACTTATTTCTCACGGTTGCGCGATAAGGTACCAAGAATCGAACTGTTATCGTGGATTTGGTTATATTAATTCAGATTATTTATACGAAGTACAAATGAATATTTTATGCATTTGAAGAAAGAAAATAAAAACTTGCTTGTCTATTTTAATCTGACATGTACAAGATAGCCTATATATAGATGTGTGTATAATGCACATAAACTATTTCTAAAACGCGAAGTTAATATTAGTGTGTGTGAGGGTGGGGGGGGGTGGTCTGCTAGCTTAGCTGCTTTGAAAATTGGCGTGTTTCATTAAAACGGAAGTAGTGCGTTTTCGTGTCCAATAAGTATAGTAACTCATTTCTTTTGATGTGTCATTTCGTTTCGCATATCTTGAAACGTTGAGCGGGAGGCCAGTTTACATCTGGAAATACGTATGAAGTACGCTTTTTAGGATACAATGTTAGTCCGGTCGTTACTATAGAACTTTCGAGAAGGTTTATTGGTATAGACTAGTGAGATTTCTCTGTTAGGAGTAATAATAATTATAATTGCTTCGGCAGTGAGATCTCGTGAGTTAAAGATATACAGCAAGCGGATTTCCCAGTTTTCCAGTTGGATTTACAGTTTTTAAACAGTCGGGAAAATATTACAGGTAAATTTTTACTTTCACTGTTTTTAATGTACACATTTTTTCCACCGTTGACTTTTGCAACTAATTTAAAGATTAGGCGACTTTTTAAACCGAAATACGTCATTTTCATACTGTTTTCAAGTTTTCGCTACTTGTACCTTACTCCAGGCGACTAATTTTAAAATCTGGTGTTGGTTTTTGTCAAGTCCCTTTTTTTTTTTAAAGTTGCTATTGAGCTTGCTTTCAGCAAACATTCTAATCTGTTTTTTTAATCGTGCTATAAAAATAAATGTATTATACGTTCTGTTATATATACAACGCATGAAGTTTTTAAATTTATCATTTTATTCAATCCTTCTTAAATGAAGCTAAATTAAGCATGTTTATTTCTTAACTACACAATCATTAAAAAATGTTACTATTTTGGGAACTAAAATTGAGAAAATGGCTACTAAACTGGTGACATTCTTTAAGTCGGTGAGGTTACTAATGATACTTATTTTAGTGTATAAATGTACTTTCCTCCATAAAATTTGAATCACGTAGTATACAACAGGTATAGACACAGAAAATTTCTTTTTCAGAATTCATTTAAAAAATAATTTTATCTAAACAAAATGTACAATAAAGCAAAATGTTACCCTAAATTTATGTGTTACCATAGTACAATTTTATTTATTATTACTTCCTGTAAGATTTTGTTTAGTACATACACACACATATACATCAACATAAAGTATTATAACTCATTTATAAAATCTCTAACTCTGAAATATTGAAATTAAACTGTTTATGGATGATTTTATGCTGTTTTTGAAATGTGTTACTGCCTCTCTAATAAAAAGTCTTTTGCGACTGCAAATTTGTAAGAAAATTTCAGTTTATGAAAACTGCACACAATTCACTCTTGATAGGCGCACATAATTTGCAAACGATTGACCAACGGATTTTGCTGTTTTTTATCTTTCATTTATGTTGTTTTTTATCTTTCAAAATGTTACCCTTAAGGAATGTTTTTTTTTCTCGGGGTGGGGGTGGGGGTTGATGAATTAGCCCCCTACCCCGAATCCGCCACTGGCTCGTATTTTAATTATGGCAACATCACTGTAAATAGGCACTAATCCGGTACCGTGCCATTATATTGTAGTACCTGTTTCGATACCAGGCCAGTGCCTTTATTTTTAATAATAGCCGGCACCGGCTTTTTCATTTTGGACAGTATAAACTTAATGGGCCAGTGCCTTTATTGTGAGTAACGGCCGGCACATGCAGTATGCCAGCAGAGTGCTGTTGCCTTCCCCGGCTTCTGGCAAGGTATTTCTCGGGCGACCACTTTTGGTACGATTCAGTTACTTTTTGCAGTGCCGGGCCGGTGCTGGACGTAAAGGCAGAAAGGCGCTGGCAAGGTACTCCGCCAGCAGCTGTGTGTTTGCTGGGTAAGCATACTTGCATCAACTGTTTCAAAAAATGTAATACTTATTGCCAGACATTCTAAATAAGTTTGAAATTTTTTCCATGAAAAAATAATGATAGCATACATAAAAAATTTATTCATAATTCTGGATTATGTGTAAATATGATTTAGACATTAAAACTCACTTGATATTCAAACCTCATTTTTAAGCTATCTAAATATTTACAAAAAACAACAGTTATCAGAACTATGAAATCGAATATCTACATTGACAACAGTGATCAGTTGGGGAGGGGGGGGGGCTAATTAAAAGAATAATCTAAGAAAAAATTCTGTAACAATATGATTGTAATTCATTGGTTTTTATATACTAGCGACGATTACTCTGCGCAAATTTATGAATGAATGGTTTCTAAAAATCATTCTTAGTTATTATATACAAATTAATACATGGAGGTTTTTTCCGTAAAATTATTAAAGATAGAAATATAACAGTAGATATAGATTGGAACCCACTCATACAATCGAGAATATACACACACGTATGCGTGTGAGTGTTATAAGAACATTTACCTGACTTTATCAAACATTTTAAGTGGAAAACGTCCTAAACGTGAAAAGCACTGTACATAAATGATAAAAAATATAAAGATATTTCTTTTATAAAGGAAAACTGAAGTATTATAGTATAGTTTTATCGTTTCTTAAAATGAAATTTCAAAAGTACGAACAGCAGTGTTGACTAGGAATAGAAATGTAAAAAGAAATCTATTATTGTTGCATCATAGGAAAGAGAAGATATTCCAGATGTTTTAGAACAAAAGAATTTTTTTTAAATACTGATGAAGTACAAAATTAGAAAAGAGTGCTTAGGAAGTAAAAACTTCTTAAAATTGTAACTACTATAGTGATGGCTGTCATGTTGACATGCTTTGTTGTAATAATATTTTCAAACTATCATAAATGTATGCTAAATGCGTAACTCATTAAAAACGCTCCCTGGGGGCAAACCTTTGAATTAATTTTTTTAATTTGATCGAACGAAATCACATACCTTCATTATGCCCTACACAAAATTCTTAATTTTATCAACAATTGTTTCATCTGTAGACAAATTTAAAATAGGGTCGTTTCATTTTTGATAACCTGTGTATTAGTTACAATGTAGTCTCTTTATGTTTCCGCCCCTCTGAACAGAAGGAAAAAGTTTTCAAGACTTTCTAAAGAAGCTTCAGAAAGTATATTTTATGAATGCAGTAAATAATGAAAGGAATCGGTCTTAAAATTCATTTTAATGCGTGCAAGCAATCTAGAGAGCAACAAGAAGTATAATTTTAGGCAATTTTTTACCATCGCAATGAAAGAAAACTGTCTATTCGTAAATGCAAAAGGCAAACATATGTGTATATTTTGCATTAAAATAAATAAAAGTAATATTTTTGATTTTATCTGAAATTATATTGATATTTTGCCATCCAGGTGGTGTAGTGGCTTTAGAACTATTCTATCAATCCGAGTCCGGATTCGAATCCCGGCTTGGGCATGGATGTTAGCTTGTCTGTCAATTCGTAAGGGATAACGCTGGCCGCCCCCTGGGTGCACCATAGTAAAAAGGCGACAATACTTTCGGGTATTTGAAGTGGATAGTGCCTAATCGCAAGTGCTCGACCGATTGAAAAAAAGAAATCAGATGCTATTTAAGCTGCTCAAGCTCTTTTTTGACTAACCTCAAGTCATGTTTATTCAACTGATAGCAATTAAAAGTGAAATTTAGAAACAGATAAAAATAAAAACTCCAACACCCAGCAAACACAGCCGTATTGGGTTAGGGATGGGCAGTCCGTGGCCAGTACCGGCAGAGTGGCAGTAGTGGCAGTACCGGTTCCATGTCGGCATTGGCATAATGGTAATTGGGACGGTGTCGGTTCAGTGCTGGCAAAACGATTTCGCGTTGGCAAATAAAAGTTGATTTCGGGCATGCAACGGTCCGATAGCGGCTAGCCTTTTAGGGTGAACATGTGATTTTGGCGATGTACTGCACCAAACGTCAAAACCGATATCGGTCCAGAAGTGTAATTTCTAAACTGAACGGTATAAAGCCAGCACATGCAGCACATATATATTGTTATAATAATTTTTTTTTAATTTATGATTTCAATACTTACTATTTACAATATTTTGAGCCCGTAGGATTCAAGTGCCTCCTTCACAGGCGAAAAAAAGGAGGGGAGAGGGGGAGTCATTCTATCTGGTTAATTTACCTGAGGTCCTGTCCAGGGTTCTGGTCTACCGCGCATCTGTCAATCTACAGTTTAGATGTTGGTGATTTTCTCCAGATGTATTGTGAATATGCGTTAGATAAGCCCACCATGGCCGAGTGGATAAGACACCGAATATTCTTATTTCGGGTCTTATCCACTCGGAATAAGAATCTCATTCGGAGTCTTATTCGAGTGGATAAGACACCGAATAAGTCATTTGCGGGTCCAGAGCCCCATCCCCCCCTCAGACGAATGAAGTTTACACTATAGAGTAGTGACTTCTTTTGTAAATTCAGGTCATTCTATAAGAAAATGGGACAAACATTGTCTTGTGCCCCTTCCAGAACTTTTTTTTCTGGATCCGCCGCTGGTTGAAGAGTGAAGGTCCAGGGTTCAGGTCTACCGCGCATCTGTCCATTTACAGTTTGGATGTTGGGTGATTTTCTTCAGATGTAATGTGAATAAAGGTTATATAAATTAACCAGATTTTTGAACATAGAATTGAGGACAAATCACCGTTGTATCCCCAATTCTGGAACAAAAATTGGGGATATTTTATAAATTTTATATAAATTCAAAACATTATCTAATATTTATAAAGTGAAGGAAATATGGTTGATTTTTTTTTTTATAAAATTAGGGAACAAATAATTATTATAATTACTGTTCAATCCCAATTTTATTGCTTATTAATTGTTTTATATATTGGAACAAACGCTAGAAGCCTTCTTCCGCTCAGGGCATCGACGCCCTCAGGATTAGCTCCTGTGTTTTTGCCTTACAAAAAACACAAAACAACAAAACTTTCTGAAATTAAATTGGATTAAAATAGTAGAAAAAATACCTTTTCTTTAGTATTTCCATAAAAATAAAAAATATCAGTATAATTTATAGTTAAGGAATTTTTTTTATAATACATTAGCTGCTGTTGTTAAAAAAATAATAATAATAAAATTAAATAAATAAATAAAAGTTTTAATTCACTATACTGAATAATTATAAATTGAAGAAATAATAATAGTTTCATTTTAAAATTATAACTATGAATAATTAATTTAACATTATTTATTTGAACAACATGTTTGTCATGTTTCTGTTGAAATAAAATAATAGTAAAAATTACACCAAAATCATGTTTTGCTACAACATTGTAAAATGCTGTTACAAATTAAATAAAATTTAATGCTCTTATCTCCTTAAAAATGAATAAAACTAACCATTTTTTGCTGATTATAGTACTTTATCTTTCTAAAAATTAATTGATTAATTCATTACAGATATTGAAGTATAAACTATTTTGCAGTAGAATAACACTAATTTGTTTTTTTTTCCCACGCGATCTAATTTAAAGTGAATAATTTAAAATCTAAATTCTCTCGGACTTTCTTTTCCAATTACCTCGTGTCCGCGTACACATAACATGTAGCACAGGCGCAGTGGGGGGTGAGGGGGGGCGAGTGCATTCCTAGGGGATTTCCACCCCTTGTAGGAACCACAGTATTACGCAGGAGGAAGAAATGGACCTTTCTCTATTCTTTGGGTCCCTATTCACGGTCAATCGAAGAGCGGAAGTTGGTTTTTTTTCGTTTGCCTTTTGTATTTGTCCGTGTCCCGTCTATTGCATTCCAAGGCTGTAACAGAAATCATCTCGCAACGTAAACTTTTCAGTAACGTGTATTTTGAGTTTTCTCAGAGCAATGAAGATGGGAGTTTGCTGCATTTTTCTCTGGATAAATTGCGATTTTTTTTTCCTAGACTAAATGGCACTGACTGCAGCTAGACAAAAATTTTAAAATTGTCTGAATGTGGTTAGTGCTTTTTAGTTTTAAATAGGCTAAGTTCTTACGTCAGTTAGATCGGACTTTGCTGTAGTTTTCTCTGGATAAACTGTGATTTTTTTTCTAAAGACTAACTTGTATTAACCTCAACTAGACAAAAATTTTAAAGTTGTCTAAATGTGGTTAGTACTTTTTGGTTTTCATTTTGCTAAGTTCTCACGACAGTTAAAAAGGGGTTAAGTTTATTTTTAAGTATATATTAAGAATTTGTATTTTTTCTTAGCTAGATTTTTTTTATGTTATCTCAGGGACTACTAAAATAAGATGTAGTTCAAAACTGCTATTTATTTCTAATTAATGCGAAAATGAAATTTATAATTCAAATAAGCAAACTTGAAAACTATTGATAAACAAGCAGAACGGTATTTTTAATAAATAACTTACATACTGCATTGAAAAATGTGTCTATTTACTTAAGTACTTAATTTCATATTACTCAAAACAACAGAAAAAAAATAAGTATATTCTGTTATAGAAAGTTCCTTTCTGCTACTAAAGGATAATCCTGTGAAAATTCAGTAATATAAAATATTTACTTAAAGTAAGTATCTTCTAATAATAAACATGGTTTTATTAATACCTATTAGTTTCATATATAGTTTAGCACTAATCAACCTATTAAAAATAATAATTATTATTATATAAATTACTTTACATCACTGGGGCTAATTTTGCCAAAAATACTTAGTAAAAATTCAAAAAATACTTAGTTTTGCTAAAAATACTTTTATTAAGTATAAACAAAATAATTTGTTTGTATATGAAAATGTTTAATTATTTTGAAGAGAAAAGGTTTTTATGAAATTAACCGTTTATTTGTAGAATCAACCAATATTTTACTTTCTTTTAACGTATGTTGTTTATATTCTTCTTTAAAATAATATATAAAATCAAAAGTCAACTTTATTTTGTATTATGACATAACTTAACAAAAAAATAAATTAAAACATTTTTTTAAGAAAGCATGTTGTATAACTTTAATAATTTTTTTTCTCTCTTTTTTTAGCATTGCATGAATGTTTATTTATAATCTTTGGTTCTAGAAAATTATAAATTTTCTTGGCTTCTAAAAAATTTTTGGAAAAGAAAAAGGAACATTGTCTAGTTGAGCCTAATATTTTGTTTAAAAAAATGTATATGGTCTGATAAACATATAATACCACGTTTTAAAAAAGTAAAACATTGGTTGATGCATAAAAAAATAATACGGTTAATTTTAAAAAGCGCTTTCCTTCTTAAATTCATCAAATATTTTCTTAAAAACAAAATATTTTGCTAATTAGGTATTTTTAATAAATTTAGTCCTAGTGGTGTCATTTATTAAGTCATTTTTATAATAATAATTACACTAGTCAACAAATTTAAACTTTTTTTCTGCCTCTAGTTTGTAAATGGGTGGATTTACTTAACTTTGAGGTGCTGGATTCACTGGTAAAATCAATTTATGTCTAACACGTCACATTTCCAAGAGGCACAGGGAAATCAGAAGCAATACTGCCAAAATTTGATAGAATTGAAACTAACAAAAAATTCATATTACGAACTTCATAATTCAGTATTATTTTATATGCATACATTGGTATTTATATTTATACACATGCCAAAATAGATATCATCTTTTTTCTTGTCCAAAATGCCCTTCCCACTTGGTTTGAATGAGGACCAAGCCGCTAACTCGATATTTGTCAGTCCGATATCAAACAATGGATCGCTGAACAATTTTTCTATTTGTGGTCCAATAAATATACTTCCTTTTAACTTTGCTTCACTCAGTATGAGAAACTTTTCTTTCAAATGATTGAAGACCTGACCTCATTTATCCAGAGCTTTAACAAAGTTCTTCATAAAACCAAATTGACATGAATCTGAGGCAAAATGATTTTATTGGGCTCAACCAGTGTAGTATTTTTCACATTTTCTTTTACAGTTACATGTGATTTCCTTATAAGCCACTTTACTGTATAGTGGCCAAAGTTTCATAAGTTTCTTTCATGTCTACTGCATGAGCCAAAGGCACAGATGGAAAAGTATTGCCATTATTCAATAGTACTGCTTTCAATCTGGTTTTCCTAGAGTCAATAAAATGTGACTATTCCTGATGGTTATGTTGTACACCTAGCTGCATCAGTAGACCATTGACATCTTTACATACACACATTGAATTCTGCATGTCAAAATATTGACCAAATGAAATACCTGTTGATCTCAAAAAGAAAATTTTTGTACCTGGGGCTAGAAGGTTTTGTTGTTGCAGTCTCGACCCCAAAAGTCAGGCTTGCTGTTTTGAAAGTTTTAGATCGCGAACCACATTGTTCATTTCCTTTTGATTAAAGAGCTGAGGCGAAAAATCATGAGGATCAAGGGAAATGTTTTCTACAGGTTCTTGATCAGCGTCTTCAGATTCACTTGACATTGTTTTTGATTCTATGTCTTGCAGAATACAGTCAGGAACAGGCAACCTTTCATTATGTCACCGGCAAATGCACTGAAGATACATTTTATACTTTACTTTATGTATAGTTTTGATAGAGAATGCCCTGCAATATTCGTGAGAGAGAAGTTATAGGCGGAAAAGTGATCCTTAGTCTAACTCCACACCATAGGAATTGAGAATTGCATAGCTCGACATTTTCCTTTCAGTCACTTGGTTAAAGTAGTAGTACAAGTTATGCACGAATATGAGGCGCAAAAGTTTTATCTTGATCACCAAGAGGACTATCAAAATATAATTTATAGGCTTTAATCAAATCAGTAATTGCTTTTTGGGGCTTTTGGGGGGAATTTCTCATAGACATAACAAAAGTTTTCGGGGTGGTTAAGACAACAACTATGTTCACTAGTTGTTATTTTTAGTAAATGTAAGTTTTAAATATATGTATAAGGCAATTTTAAAATAAAAATACATTTCAATAGAAACACACACTTATTAAAAAAACTCTCAATACATTCTTAGGCTGAGAGAAATGCGATAGTAATTGCACCATGCATGTTTCAACATTCATGAGCTCATAATGTTTATTTCGCACTACTGGATTATCTGTCCATCTAATGAATGACACTTGCCCATGGCCGTACCCAGGGGGGGGGACAGGGAATCCGCCCCCCCGAAATTTAAAATTTTGTTAATAAAACAATAATAATTAAGCTTTTTTGTGAAAAATTGAGCCTTTTCACCTTTTGGTACCCCCACCCCCACCCCGAAATGTTTTTCTGGGTACGACCCTGCACTTGCCTGTGTAACATCTGACATCAAGTGACAATTTGTTGATCTTATCGCACTCTTGTACCAAACTTTAGAAAAAAAATTAAAAATTAAACATTAAAATAAAAGAACGGAAAGTAGTGAAAATAAGAAAAAAATAGGTAAAAATCCTTAAAAACTCAAAAATCTTACGTGCTAGAGCATTTTGAAAGATAGATTCGGATTCTACACACCAAAATACATACTAATTGATGTATCACATCCCAGAGGCAAAATGGCTGTTGAGTAGTGTTATTATTACTTTAATTTGTTGATTAATACTTTAGAGAACTAACTACGGAGCTAATTAGGGTATTTTGGAAATAAATAAGGTGCTGGCCGGTTTTCGATATTTTGTCGTTGCCGATACCACACCAAAAACGTAATGGTTTTGGTTCAAAAGTGGCACAGGGCTAGGCCGACGCCGTTATAGTTTTTGCCGACACCGAACCAGAACCACCCCATCCTTTTGGCCCGACACACGCCTAGGCGGACGCAATTTTGTCGTTTTTGGTACCGCGTGAGCGATGTCGCCCGGCACATTGTGCGCCGGCATGCCAGTGTCGGCCCAAAACTTATCCGATAGGGCTGTGTTTGCTGGGCAGTCAAATTGATTTTGTTAAAAGAAAACCATTATGTCTTGAAAGAGATGTTAAGGGAAAATGTCTATCTCAAAATTTGATCTCAGTACAATTCATCACTGCCCATATTTTGTTTATTTATTTAACTTTCAGTTTGTTTCATTGCGTGAGTGGATATTGAACTATATCCATAGGCTAATTCTTTAACCCCACTCTTCCGATCAGCTTGAAAACAGATTCGAAGTAACTATACATAGCTACAAACTTTGCTTTGATTTTCAAATCTCTAGTTTGCAAAAGTGTCTGTGTAAGTGGGGTGGGAGAGGGGATTTCTGAATTTTTACTACGGTTGTGGGCATTCAAATTTAAAAAGCCTTTTACCACGTAGTATCTTTATTGTGAGATAGCCCGAAAGCGGTTCTGCTGTCCATGCCGTATTATCCCTTCAAATCTTTTCGTAGATAAAATCGATCTTGCATTGTTAGTATTCACATTTTGTGTATTTCTTTTTCGGTAGAAATTCTGGCTGTGTCCATTTCCGTGAGAACTTTCAACACTTGTAATTCAAACCGACCACACACGAAAGCTGGTATCACACGACAGATCTACTTACTAGAGAGAAAGAGGTAATTTTACAAATTCATCACCCAAAAAACAGACCTGACAGATCAATCAAGGAAGTTTTAAATATACCAAGATCAACAAACAGAAAAATGCAGGCTGGGTTGGACAGTCTTTCATGTCCCAAGTTCAGTTTTAGTATTTACAGAAGTGAAAGGAAGCTTTTGTTTCAATTTTTTTATGAAAGTGATTAAAATTGGTACTATATTGGTTTATGCACAGTGCCAAAGTTACAACTGCCCCTAGATTAGCGAGGTGGCAGTTTTCAGTTTTTACTTTCCCTTGGAATGTCGGAATCGTTGCCTTGATAAACAGATTAAAGTGTAAGGAGCTTAAAAGAAGAGCGGCAGTTTTGTGTTCTCGAAAAAATGCAAGAACCGGTGCTACACGCAGAAAACAGCAGCAAAAAGTATTTAACCGTATATTTAGAAATCAGATATAGTGAAGAGGAATTCCCCCAAACAATTGGCATTTTTAATAATTTAAGATTTAACGATAGTTAAAAATCAGTCGTTTAAAAAATTTCGTATTTATCTGTAAATTTACAAAATTTTTTGAAAATCCTAGGGGGCTGAAAGCCTGCTAGGTAGGGCTCAGGCCCGTTGCCCCCCCTCCCCCCACCACTGGTTACGGTCCTGTATTTTCTTTATTTTCTTTTCATCTTCCTTAAATGTAGTTTGACGTTTTATGCGAAAATAGGAAATTCGAAAAGTGTATATAGGTTTGTTTGATAGGTTTAGCTCATAATCTTAGTGCCACCTATTAAAAAATCTTTTAAAATATTCTCTGGTAAAAATAGTTCCAAGAAGCTTTCATAAACAAATTTCAAACTGAACAAAACTGGAAACATGAAATAGTATTTACGAGGAGGAGGGGGGGGTAGTCTAGGATATTTGACGACCCTTCTTACAAACGGAAAACTTTGGCATCTAAACCCTTTTGAAATGGCGTCACTTCGGAGACGCCGCACAGTGGGGCAGGAGCGCTCAAAACCTGGCAAAAAATAAAAAACTAAACGTTATGTAAACATTTTTCTGTCCCACCCTTCAACAGACAACTAACCCAAGAACAATAAAACCGTGTTTTTATGTCAATTAACTCACCCTCCAACCCGTACATAGGCTAAGTTTAAGCGAATTATTTGCTTAGAACACATGAGCGTTGTTTGAGTGTTTTTCAAAGTGATTTTTGAGGAGTGTTTTAGCCTTAAATGTCGTATAATTTAAATATTATGCTATGGAAACTTCAAGTTCAGGTATGTAAGTATAGTCTAGTACCAATAATTTTGTATTTAAGTGTATTTAATTAATAGAAATAGATCGAGAAAGAATGATCACTGCAATTTTAGAAATTAAAATAAAATTTCAAAATATTGATATTTTTAGTTATGTTCCAAAGGAGTCCCAGCATCCGTTCTTGTTTTGTCGAATAAGTATTTATGAGAACATTATATAACCGTTTAATTTTTTTGCTACTTTTTGCTACTTTCGTAGTTACAGGCTATGTTTTAAACTCGAGTAGTACCTAAATAAGAAGAATAAACATTGATTGTTCACAGTTTTATATTTCAGGAACGAGTTTTATTATTTTGTTTATGACAAGAAGAGAGCTTCTTGACATTATGAAAATTTCTGGAAGCAGAATAATACAAGAACAATTAAATTTTTTGACAGAAGGTATGAAGAAACGAACAAAGGAAAGGTGTGGTCCGATTGTTGACAAACCAAAACCAGGATTCGGTTGCTCAAACGATGGCAACACAGCAAGACGCTTTTCAAGAATGCTGAACTTACAAACCAATATTATGCCAAAATTACAAACATAGACATCACATTAATTAAAAAAATTCATATAATTATGATAGTGGTGTCTGGTGTCTAGCGGATATGATATTGATGTTGAAAAATTCAGGATATATGCCCATAAGACGGCCAGATATTTTGTAAAGAAGTATCCTTAGTACAATATGCCACCCACTTTGCATAAATATATTTTATACATGGAAATCATATCATCCGCACTTCTGCCAATAGGTCAGTTAACAAAGGAGGCGCAGGAAGCTCGCAACAAGGACTTCAAAAACTACAGAGAGCATTTCGCTAGAAAATGCAGTCGAGAAAAAACAAATAGAGCTATTTTTAATTTCTTTTTGTTGAGCTCAGATCCCGTAATCACAGCTAAACGAAAATACCAAAGAAAACACTCCAACGTCTTCCAAAAGAAGCACTCGAATTAATAAAACCATCAACCCCAAACGAATCCAATCATTGGAATGATGATGATGACGATGACTATCTCGATGATGACAGTGATGATAATGAGGTAGATGACGACGATGATGAAGAATTCAACCAATTTTGAAGTTTGATTTTTAGAGTGAAGATTGAAGTTTCAATGAATTATTATGACGATTTATGTATTTAATACAACTAAAATTTAAGAATATTTAAAAACTTTTTTAGGTTTTTTCAACAATAGTAATAGCCCTGTAAATAAAAATCTAAATTACAAATTCTATAATTTAGTATTTGATTTAATGCCAGTTTTGAAGCTCTCCTGCCCCACTGTGCGCCGCCCCGGTCAGATACTTACCTTGCTTATCATATCAGGCCGCATTGTTTACAGAAAAATGAAACCATACTTCCAATAATGTATATCCAGTGTGGATTTATAAAAAAGGAGAAGACATCTGACAGGCAAAGATAATTTTAGAATAGAAACCCATCTGCAAGATAAAATGATGGGGGGGGGGGCGAGGGGGATTATATAAGTTTTGTCCGAAGGAAGGGAAAACATGATAATATAAAGGAAAAGAGAAGTAGTAAAATATAGAAACCAGATTTCTATGTATAGCCAGATTTCTATATAGTAGTAGTTTAAAAAATTGCTTGAATTTCTGTCCGTCCGATATTAACGTATATATATATATAAATATACAGTAGGGTGGATTGAAAAAATTTTTGTTTTATCTTAATTACGGCCCACATTGCAAATGCTGCCAAACGTTAAGGTGAGAATTAAAAAAAAAATTAAACATCCCCTTCAGGCAGGGACGTAGCCAGAAATTTTTCATGGGGGGGGGGGGGAATTACGACTCCTGCAACTCACATATATGCATACATGTGTGTGATAAAGGAGTGAAGAATATACATTTTGTATGGCAAAAAATTCCTCATGGGGGGGGTTATGACCCCCTAACACACACCCCTTGGCTACGCCCCCGACTTCACGTTATAATAAATAAAAACTTCGTGAAAAAACACACCTAAAATGTTACTTATAAGAAGATACGATCGTTTCCATTGAAAATGTTTTCAGTCTTCCTCAGTCAAAGCCCTTCAACTCACAAAACAGAGGTAATTGAAAAAGATAAACAAGCAAGCATGTTGCCACTTGGAAAAAAGAAAAGGCCACAAAACCATGGAGATTACAGGAATGGGGGGGGGAGGATGGGATAAAAAGAAAAGAAAAGAAGGTCAAACAAAAATACATAAATAAATAATAATAGCAATAAAAATAAAAAGCAAACAAGAACACACGAACACAAACACACACAAAAGAAAAACAAAGAAAACAGAACAAAAACCAGAAACAACACAAAAACCCAAAATTTTTTTTATAAATACGCATGCAGGACAGCACCTTTATATAATTTTTTTAATTAATTAATAAAAGTATTAAAATAATAAAAAAAACATAAAGTAAAGACAGAAACACACACAAAAACCAAACCAAAATAAAATAAAAAGGACAAACAAAATAATAGATTAGAAAGAAAAAGAAAACTGGTAGCAGAAGAAAAGGGGAAGAAAGTGAATAGAACGTTACAACAGCAGCTTCCAAGCAGAATGAACGAAATGAAAAGAAGAACCATCGTTCACAAGACGTTCCAAGTGCTTGGCAATGGAAAAACCTTCCAAAAAATCAAGATGGGAGAAAGACTAGAAATGGGGAAAGAATGAACACCCTTTTCTTTTGAACCTGTTCCCAAGAAAGAACGGGAACACCCTGTTCAGTGATCACGGCAAAAACATGTTCTCAGTTCATTAAGGACCGACGCTTCAAAATTTTATGGCAGGCAAGCGTGTTGAAAAGAGAAATTTTGGAAAATGCCTTAAAGGTGAAATTTCTCATTGAAAGGCATGATTAATATATTTTTGCTAAGAAAAATTTAAATTCTGGGGGGTCAGAACCTTCCCCCACATTGGCTACGTATCTGATGGTGGGGACAGATACAGAAGTTCACAATTTTAGCTTTATCCAATTCTAATTGTGGAATCTTAGTTATTTTGAGAAATAATGATAACGAAGATGATTATTTGAGGGGGGAAGGGGTGGATAGAACTTTTAACCCAACCTACCATAATTTTAGAGTGGACCCGGGCTAAGAATAAGAAGCTTTCTTATATGTTCAATACGAAATGCACTCACAGGAAAACAATTCGTCAATTTTTATTATTCCCGCCAAACTACTCAATTTCAATCAAAGTAAAAAATTTAATAATAAAGAAAATGATAGTCTGAAACACAAACAAATCGAAAAAAAATATTTTATCAACGTCAAACAATAATATAAGCATTACACTCTCTCCATATAAAACGCGGCTTCGCTCGATACACTCTGAGCCATCAGATCAACAAACAGAAAAATGCAGGCTGGGTTGGACAGTCTTTCATGTCCCAAGTTCAGTTTTATTATTTACAGAAGTGAAAGGAAGCTTTTGTTTCAATTTTTTTATGAAAGTGATTAAAATTGGTACTATATTGGTTTATGCACAGTGCCAAAGTTACAACTACCCCTAGATTATCGAGGTGGCAGTTTTCAGTTTTTACTTTCCCTTGGAATGTCGGAATCGTTGCCTTGATAAACAGATTAAAGTGTAAGGAGCTTAAAAGAAGAGCGGCAGTTTTGTGTTCTCGAAAAAATGCAAGAACCGGTGCTACACGCAGAAAACAGCAGCAAAAAGTATTTAAATGTATATATAGTAATCAGAAATAGTGAAGAGGAATTCCCGCAAATAATGGGCATTTTTAATGATTTAAGATTTAACGATAGTTAAAAATCAGTCGTTTAAAATATTTCGTATTTATCTGTAAATTTACAAAATTTTTTGAAAATCCTAGGGGGCTGAAAGCCTGCTAGGTAGGGTTCAGGCCCGTTGCCCCCACCCCCCCACACTGGTTACGGTCCTGCATTTTCTTTATTTTCTTTTCATCTTCCTTAAATGTAGTTTGACGTTTTATGCGAAAATAGGAAATTCGAAAAGTGTATATAGGTTTGTTTGATAGGTTTACCTCATAATCTTAGTGCCACCTATTAAAAAATCTTTTAAAATATTCTCTGGTAAAAATAGTTCCAAGAAGCTTTCATAAACAAATTTCAAACTGAACAAAACTGGAGACATGAAATAGTATTTACGAGGAGGAGGGGGGGGGTAGTCTAGGATATTTGACGACCCTTCTTACAAACGCAAAACTTTGGCATCTAAACCCTTTTGAAATGGCGTCACTTCGGAGACGCCGCCCCGGTCAGATACTTACCTTTCTTATCATATCAGGCCGCATTGTTTACAGAAAAATGAAACCATACTTCCAATAATGTATATCCAGTGTGGATTTATAAAAAAGGAGAAGACATCTGACAGGCAAAGATAATTTTAGAATAGAAACCCATCTGCAAGATAAAATGATGGGGGGGGGGGGTGAGCGGGATTATATAAGTTTTGACCGAAGGAAGGGAAAACATGATAATATAAAGGAAAAGAGAAGTAGTAAAATATAGAAACCAGATTTCTATGTATAGCCAGATTTCTATATAGTAGTAGTTTAAAAAATTGCTTGAATTTCTGTCCGTCCGATATTAACGTATATATATATATATATATATATATATACAGTAGGGTGGATTGAAAAAATTTTTGTTTTATTTTAATGACGGCCCACATTGCAAATGTTGCCAAACGTTCAGGTGAGAATTAAAAAAAAAATTAAACATCCCCATTCAGGCAGGGGCGTAGCCAGAAATTTTCCATGTGGGGGGGGGAGTTACGACTCCTGCAACTCACATATATGCATACATGTGTGTGATAAAGGAGTGAAGAATATACATTTTGTATGGCAAAAAATTCCTCATGGGGGAGGGGGGGGTTATGATCCCCTAACACACACCCCTTGGCTACGCCCCCGCCTTCCTGTTATAATAAATAAAAACTTCGTGAAAAAAGAAGGTAGAAAAAACGCAGACTAACTGTGATCCTGAAAGTAGAACTCCAAGCTACACACGTTCTGGAAGAAGAGTTAGATTCCCAAACCGGTTGGTTGTGTCATAATGTGTATCGTGTTCAAGAACACTGGGGAGGGGGTACTGAGGCGAACAAGTTAAAAAGTTTTGAAACTTTTCACCTGAAGTTAACTTTAACTTTTCTGATGTCCTTGCTGCTCAGTAGATGACAGCAGAGTCGCGCTCGTGAGGAGTGAAGATCTCGGTTGATTCTGAGGGAAGCAGACCAGTTCTGCGTCTGCCGGAATCAGTGATGTTGCTCAAGTTTAAGATTTTATTTTAGTTGTGTTTTATTAAATAGATATGTTTTAATATAGTGTCTTCCTTGCCTCAGAGACTACACGCAACATATCAGTGATTGTGACCCTTGGTGGTGAGGGTACTTCACCTTTCATCAAAATTCATTATTTTTCATAATGTTAAAACTGTCTAAACTCAATAAAATATGTAATACTTTTTTTTCTTCTTTATAAAATATTTTTTAACAAAGTTGAGAAGTGTCTGTAATTTTGTTTTGTCTGTCTATCCGTGCTCCAACTGCATCTTTGAAATTACCACATCGTCGTTCTGCCCTCACCAAAAAAAAGGGGGGAAGAAATCAATCGTAATTGCCACACAAGAGTGTTGACTCTCAGTCATATCTGCAGATCAAACCGAAATTACATGCCAAGCTTGTCAGACGTTAGTCAAAAACTGGAAAAAGTTTTTTATCTGAAAAAAACTTTATCATTCATGACATTAGAAATAAATTACTACACTATATGTTAAAAGTCTGAACTTGAGAATTTCTCCATAAATATTGGTCGTAACAGTATAGAACTTTTTGTGCTTGCAATGTTTTTGTATAAGCAAGATTTCTTTATATATGAATGCAAGGACTTGGGGGCTTTACACAAATTCAGATTGAGTATTTTTTCACTAAATTTTTTTTTCGCTTCAAACTTTTAATACCTTCATTCTACATCTGGCGGATTTACAGGGTGTTTCCAAAAGGGTGGTAACACGCTTTAATTATTTATCTATTAGTGACCGAAGTAACGTGAAAAAATGTTCAGAATAAGCTAGGAAAACAGACTACGTTAAGGAAACGTTTTTCTCGCTAATTTTCAAAAGTTATAAATTTTAAATTTCTATATGTGTTCCGTCCAAAAAACAACCCAATTAGTAAAATGTGTCCCATACACTTATGAAGTGTTGTACAAATGTTTAGTCTTTCATCATAAAACCTCGCAGAGATATATTTAAAGAAAGATGGTCAGGGTCTATACATGAACTCAAATGTAATTTATTCATTGCAAGAGCGAAAAACACAGTTTTCTTTGCTAACTTTGGTACGAACCCTGAAACGCGATCATCCCTCCTGCTTTTGTCCCCTCGAGATCCATTGAAAAGGGGTTTAAGTCATCATACATTTCTCTACATATTTCTGACGCCTTTTAGGAAAGAAATTTTGTATGTCGCCTGATTAGTGTATGGGGCATGTTTTACTGATTGTCAATTTTTGTACGGGGTCCATTACAAATTTTAAAAATGTAACTTTTTTAAAATTAGAGATGAATTTTTTCTAAACGTCATTTCTTATTATCTTATTCTGAGCCTTTTTTCAATTTACATTACCCACTTATGTCCAACAGATAAAGAATTAAAGCGTTTCCACTTTTCTGAGACTCCCTGTGTAATGACTAACATCTATTACTAAGTTAAAAAAAAGTAATAAAATGTCATTGAAGTATGTGTCGGAAGACTGCTGTTAAAAAATATGTGTCTAAGATTGTCTGTCTTGATTTGTAATTCCAAAAAATTCAACCCGCTCAGAGGTCAAAAATAAATATTTTTCTTCAAAGTAAGTTCGGGAAAAGGGATTTGAGTTTTAATCACCCTTCTCTTCTCTCTTTGAGGATGAAGACTGGAAATCGGTGATTGGAATTTTACGTTTCAGTAGCTCGGACAGGATATAACTTTATTTTTGTCTCAACACTGTTATTGTGTAGAACTAGCTCATCTAAAACGTATGAATAGCGTAACGATGCTCTTCTATCAAGTTATTTCTTTGAAATATGTATGACTTTAACCAGTGGCGTAGCCAGACATTTTTCATGGAGAGGGGGTTACGACTACTATAACTCACACATAGGTATACGTGGGTGTTATAAGGGAGTGAAGAATATACATTTTGTATGGCAAAAAAATTCCTCATGGAGGAAGTTGTGACCCCCCTATCCCCCCCATCTTGGCTATGCCACTGACTTCAACATTAACTCTTCATATCTATTCTTCTACTGCTGTCCGAGAGTAAGTTTAATATTTGTTTAAATATCAAATGATGGATTTTCACGGAGAGATTCCATATTCACCTTGTTGAGTATAAAGCATACAATTTATTACTGGATTTATTACTGCAATTTATAACTTTCCTAAATTTTGTTCATTATATATATATATTAAAAGTAGTAATCTCTTGTAGTCTACTTAAATAATTGACTTGAATTTCTTTTTCCTAAAAAAATTAAGTGAAACAAAAAACATTTTATTCTGAATTCAAGAAAGATTTCACGTCTGGCATAGTCTGTCAGCTACTTTTCTACACATGCGTCCACATGGCTTGCTGTCTCAATAACGTAAAATTTGGAATTTCCAAATTCCATACGTCGCTACTCGCGGTGATTTTTATTTTAACAGGAAAAATGGGCTGTTTTTGTTTTATTTCTTATTCTGAAGTATGTTCAGAAATCCAGAATAATTTTGCTGTGTAACGGCAATTTGTTTAACGGCTCTCCATAGGAAGTGTCCGAGAAGGTGTTTAACCAGCCTTTATTTTCCCAATCGTTGGTCTTCAATTTTTTATAATGTTTTAAATCGAGTAAATAGTTACTTTATAAAACACTTTAGAAAGACCATATTAGCTGTTGTAAAACTAACAAAATCCCAATTTTATGTAGTCCCTCGATCCCTACTATTTAAGAGAGAGAAGAGTTTCTGTTTGTAATAATGTGAAAAACAGAAACAATTTTAACTCCGTAATGTGAAACTGACACAGAATTTCATTTGTATATTTTTCTGAAAATTTAGTGATCCTGCAAAACTTGCAAAACTCGAACCTAAACTATTTAATATTTAAATTTGAACGATACTGAAAATGAAATATTAGTTACAAGCAGGCACAAGTTTACTGCTTGAGAAATATGTCAGTCTATGGAAAAAAAATCCCAGCGTAACAAAAATGAAAAAATCTCAAAATTTATTCAAATTTATAATATATTTATTTGTATATTTAGAATACAAAACTTTACTAAGACATATGGGATAGTTGAAATAACTACAAAAATAAGATATATTTATAATTCCACGATGGAACATGCTAAGTATTATTGATAAAAACGAATAAAATGTTACGGTATATTTGCGTTGGCTATTCCAAAAAGCAATTCAAATGGGAATTTTTCTTCGATCATAAAATAGATTTCTGATAATTTTCAGCACATTTTATGTCTGAAACATAATCGAACTATTTAGAGAAACCAGGAATATAAAAATTCGACAAAAAATGTGCGATATGACAAAAAAAAAAAAAAAAATGAAATGCACCCCATCCAGAACAAATCTTAGAAGGCGAAAAGTTTTGAATCGTTTCTAACCTGCAGAGTATTACGTTTTCCTTACTCATTTTCAAAAGTACTTTGTTGGACTTCGGTGTGCCAATACTTCGCGAAATGTATATATCCAGTAAGTATATATATATATATGTATGTATGTATGTATTTTTTTTCTTATTTTCGACGTATAGAACCGCACCCACTTGTAGCAGAAAGATTTGAAAAAGGAATGATATAGCTGTAGGACACATACCATAATATGTACGAAATAGCCTTCCATATCTCCACTGTTAACTGGCCGAAGCATTCGGTACCTTCGGGCTAACTTTGAGTAGTCATTGTTGAGTATGTGTTTACATTTTTTTATACTTTCATATTTAGGAATGAGTTCTGGAAAGTACTGCCTTTCTTTGTACCTATTCCCGGAGTCACATTACGAGATATGTTTATATGGAGGAAGCTAGGTTTCAGAAGATAAGACCCTTCTGTATAAGTTTGGACATTTACGAAAGTTTTCGGCGCCAATGGAACAACAATTCCCCCTCCCCCTCCTTCATCCTCCCTCCTTATGATAGGTCATTTTCTGTAGTGATGAAACGTTTATTCCAGGCACTCAGACGGCTTATTTCAACTTTTCAAATTATTGTGGTTTTCATCAGAATGAATAAGAAATCTGTCAGCTTTATACAAGGCGGATTTATTTACTGCAAGTGAATAAAGGTTTTTATCTGTTTATTTGCATAGAAAGCTACGTTGTTTTATTAGTGGTGGGGGGGAGGATCTAATTTTTATGACAGCTCAAGTATTCAGCTATATAAATAGCTGCATGCATGCAATATTTTACGAATAAATGTTTCTGATCTATAAATGCTTATTGAAAACAACACTTTGCAAAATGAAAGATAATGCATTCGTTTATCTTTATTTTTTTTAAACTTAAAATGCTTATGAAATTTCACATTTTCAGTTGAAAAAGGTATAAAAAGTGTAATAAATTATCAATTAAAATATATCGTAGTTTGAGTAGTGTTTAAAGCATCATTAAAATTATTTATAAATGGTCAATTTATTTTAACAGCTCACACAAATGTTGTTTGAATTTTGAGGGCATCAAATTTATTTGTAATTTGCTTGAATATCTTTTTAAAGACCGATTTAACTACAACAAAAGGAATTTTCATTCTGAATAGCTATATAGACAAATCTTCCTAAAAATAATTACACAGGCCTGCGAAATTGAAGTTTTTGGAAAATACAAAAGATGTGTTTGCTTATTTTTATACTAGCTGAAGTACCCGTTCTTCGCACGGGAATGGATGGACTTTTCGATATTATGATTTGTTGTGATTACTATTTATTGTAATAAAGAGATATATCAAAATGGATATCGCGTTATATTGTATTCATTAATCATCAATACCGAATTTCAAGGCAATGGTTTGTACGGTGCAGAAGGCGATGCGGAGTAGCGCAATCTAGTGGCGAGTTTTAGTAAAACGGATACGGCGGAAATATTCTTCGCATTCAGATATCAATGTATACGAATTTTCATGATGATCGGCTGGACAGTCCAGAAGTTCATGTGTGGACGCAACATCGAGTGGCAAGTTATAGGAAAATGGATAGCGCCAAACTCTTCCCCGTGTTCAAATATCTATGTATACCTATTTTCATAGCGATCAGTTACCATCTAGTGGTCAGTTAACCATCTAGTGATTAATTAAAGTAATGATTTGCTACAGCGCTGTCAAGTGGCGAGTTGTAGCAAAATGGATAACGCCAAAATATTCTCATTGTTCAAATAGGTATGTATACTGATTTTCATAGCGACCGTTTGAATGGTCAGGAATTTGGCCTGCTGCAGGGTCGTCTAGTGGCGAGTTAAAACAATAATGCATTGCAGTGCCATCTAATGGTGAGTAACATCAAAAGAAACACAGTTAGAATATATTCTTCGTGCTCAAATGTGTAAGTATAAAAATTTTTATGCCGATCGGTCGAACGGTATAGAGGTTGATGCGTTGCAGCGCCATTTAGCGGCAAGTTACAGCAAAACGGATAGTGAAAAATATTCCCCGTTTTCTAATATCCGCGTGTACCAAATTTCATCGACATCAGTTGGACGATATTCGCATAGCAAATGGCTAAACGGAATAGAATTTGACGTTCTGCTGCGCCATTTAGTGGCAAGTTAGAGGAAAACGGATAGCATAAAAACCTTCTCCATGATAAAAGACTTAGATGAACAAAATTTCATGGTGACCGGTCAAACGGTGCTGGAGTTTTTCAACCTCATACACACATACCAACATTCATTTTTATCTATAACCAGTGTTATTATATATACCAGTCTCAAATAAAATCCAGTTTCAAATCTAAGTATCGCCAAAGGGCCAACATACGCCATTTTGCAAGAGTTTTTTCAGGGAATCATTCGAAGCATTGACTTAGCAGCAATCAATATGGGAAATGGTTCCACCGCCAAAGAGTAAAGCACGCACTTATTTGAAAAGTGGAATCCCTTAATGCAGCCGAATTTTTTTTAATTATCAACTGTAATGTGTTTTATTCATCGTTACTCCGATGTACTAAATGAGAAGATTTCAATTTTCTGAAATTTGGCGGAATTCCCCTAACTTAAATCAATATACTCAATTGGCGAGAATTCTGAAGATAGATTGCTCGAAATCCCTTAATAACTGCATTATTTCTGCACGGATTATCAGAATTCACTGTATTCTAATAAAATCTATGCACTTGTTTTCAAAAATCTACTTCCTTAAGCTCTCAGTAAATTGCGCCAAGCCGAAAACTGTGCAAACCGCTAGAACTCACTTTCTCAAAATCGGCATATTAGCCATTTTATTTTTCGCCAAACTAAAAAATTTTACATATCAGCCTCGGAAATCTTCATTTCTTATTGTTTTACGTATAAAACATTACATTCCTGCTCTGATTTCCCATGCTCACGATATTATAATTAAAAAAATTACCTTACAAATATAAAAACTTTTTTAAAAAATTATTATTATTCTTTTATTTTTACTTTAAGAATTTAAAACATTTTATTCGGCAAAAACGCCGCACATGGCAATAATGATGCTTATTTCATACTTTTTTCACTACAGGGGTTACAATTACGGAAAGTTTTCTGCGTGGAGAACATAAAAAATCTCTTAAATGGGGAACGGGTGGACTTTCAAAGTTTTAAAGTGGACTATAATTTATTCTATATTATTTTACATATCTGTGCAAAATTTCAGGCTGATAGGTCCATTTTTGTGGATTTGTATACTAATCAAATCCACAAACAGAATTTCATTTTTATTTATAAGATGAAATAAATAAATAAACTTATAAATCTGGAAAAAGCTGTATGACGTCAAAATGAAGTCATTGTCATTTGCAATAGCTAATTTTGTTACGCAAATGATTAACTTTTTTGACTCTCGGAAATGAAATGTTGCCGAAAATAGCGAAAAATCGCTTTAAAATGAGGGAACGGGTGGATTTTCAGATTTTTAAAGTGGCACAGATTGTTTTCTATATTTTTATACATAATTATGAAAATTTTCAAGCGGATCGTACAAACGGTGTAGAAATTATTAGGCTTTCTGTCCTTGACATTGCAATGTTTTGCAGTAATGGCTGAAAAAGTTTTATCTTAAAGTCATGGATCTGCGCAACTATATAGTATAATTAAAATAATTATAGTAAAATTTCTTTTATTTAAAAAAGAAAAAGAACATCTTTTTAACATTGGCAATCGATTCGACTGTGAATACATTGAGCTGACGTCACTATTATGCCTTTTAAGACTACTAAAAGGGAGCTTATTCTAGCATTGGTTCTTCCGTGTTATCAGAATTATCGTCTGCATGAGGCCTTGAGTTTAGAATTAATAAGTGGCATTTTAGTCCGTTGCTTTGGTTTATGAATTTAATTACTTTAACTCACTCAGCTGAAAATGTTCTTCATTTTGAATGTTGCAAAACTACTTTTGAAACATGATGCATTAAAAATTTCCCATTTACTCATTTAATTTTGTATTTAACCATACTACAACCGTAACATTTCGTAACATATGCATGCTGCAAAATAAAATTACTTTCCGATTGCATTTCGCTATTTTTGGTATATTTCTTTTTATTTATTAATTTTTTTTTTTTTTTTTTGATTTTAGGACAAAGTTTTACATACCTAATACGAATGTAGTAAAATCTAAATCAATACGGTAAAATCTTCTTCCAGACGCAATCATACCTTAGTTAAGCACTCCCAAAGGTAAAATAAATCATTTGAAATCTAAAATGCTTTTTTTTTATTAACGAAAACGCTGGAATGTTCTTTCAGTGGCAATCAAATCTAGTTCAAGGGATAAAATGGCGGCTTTCACAAGGGTTGCCATATATTCACAGAACGTTGCCAAGGATATGACTGGTTAAAAAAAAAAAAAAAAGCGTCATCTTTAATATTGAACTCCTGGTATCCAAACGATCTTGCTATTTGAAAATAGTTAACTTTATGTTAACACACGCATTTATTTCTCGTGAATCTTAACTTGGCGTAATTCCAACTTCATGTTTTTTCGAATCCAACATACTTTTAAGAGCTTTCCTGCTTTGTTGCGAAAGCATAAATCGTTTTTTGCTGGAGCAAGGTTGCCAAATATGGTAAGCTAGATGCTCATTTCTTCTGTTTTTAATTAATATCTTCTAAATAATTCGAATTTCAAAATTTTTTTTTACGGCACTGGCTTTTTTTTTACCTATTTAGCGTCTGTGCCAAATTTGACCCGGATCCGACAAGATCTCTGGCTACCTATAGCGAACACACACACATACATCTCATTAGCATACTACGCTATTATTAAAGAGGATGATTATTTGGTGTGCTGATTTCGAAAATGACCTCATTTTTTTCCCATCACATCAGGATTTTTTGTTAAATCAGTATGGATATTTTTTAAAAATCCTATTTGAAAAAGAATTCTCACGAACAATTTTGCATGTACTATAAAGCAGCACTAGTTTTTATCCAGTGAAATCTATGTAAAATAATCTATTCTTGGTGAGGCAAAATGATTTTCCATCATTTCATGTTATTATTTGTTTTTTATTGGTTTAAATGGATGAAAACCACTGTTGCCAGATCGCACGAGTTGACTGGTTGAGAGAACAGAAAGTTACCCCGATTTTAAACTTTTAAAATCAAATTATGGTACAGCTTCTAGAAAAAGAGTGCATACTATTTTAATCTGTTTTTATTAAAGTATCTTACTGATAATATTAAAAGATATTGACCAAGAGGAGCAAATGTATATATATCAATATTGCAATTTGAAGCAAATTTTTAACTGAGCAAAGAACAAAACAAATAAAAAAATGTTTCTATTTAAGTACAAACTCTTTTTCCTTTGAAACTTCTTTTTGACGTTCTTCGTTTATGTTTAATATCAGGCCTATCTCGTGTTAACATCCAAAAATAGTCAGCGAGCATATTCTTGTCCCATCTTCCTTGATATTTACGCTCCATATATTTGATGTCTTGGTGGAATCTCTCACCCTGTTCTTCCCTGACTGATCCTAAATTTTCAGGAAAGAAGTCCACATGTGAGTGAAAGAAATGCATTTTGAGACTCATGGAGCAACCCAATGCTTGAAATTTGTCCAGTATATTCATTACAATTGTTTTGTAGTCAGGATGCTTGTAATTACCCAGAAATCTACTAACGATATCTTTGAAGGCAACCCATGCTTCGTTTTCTTTTGTTGACATGCTAGTCTCAAATTCTTTATCCTTCATAAGTTTGCGGATATCTGGACCAACAAAAATTGCCTCCTTCAACTTGGCTTCGGATAAATATGGAAACTTTTTGCACAGGTATTTGAAACATTCGCCATCTTTTGGAATTGCTTTAACAAACTGCTTCATTACACCTAACTTAATATGGAGAGGGGGTAACAATACTTTTTCTGGATCAACTAGGCTGTTTCTGATAACATTTTTCATGCCTGGTTCAAGTTTTTGTCTATTTGGCCATTCTTTCTTGACCCAATGTTGACTCTTATCACGGCTGTCTCAGTCGCAAATAAAACATGGGTACTTTGTGTAACCGCCTTGAAATAGTAAGAACAGAAATAGTAAGAACAAGATTGCTATAAAACTTTATCATTTAAAGATCGCACTTTTATTTTTGAAATAGAAGAAAATCAAAGTTATCGACTCCAAATGCAGTATTTGTTTTTTAAAATGTCTAAGTAATAGTTAGAGTAGTCTCATTTCCATTCCTCTAAGAAAATGAATCTTTTTTAAATAAACATTTTTTCCATTTCCATTGTGTATTTGTATTTTTGCACAGAAATGTCAATTTATTTATAGCGAAACAGGACTACAGAATGGACAAAATATAGTGCCGTATAGATAAGATGACTGGGGGACACCCTTGTGTTAACTATTTCCGAGTGGGTGGCATCACGATTAGCTAGCTATAGCCATGGTCATAGTACGATATAAATTATCGGTTGACCGCCTGTAATTCCTTCGTCAGTAAAGAATGCACAGCAGAGGAAAAAAAGGACCACTTGTACTTTTTTCGGCCGCCCTTCGTCGTACAGCAAAGTTACAGATACCAGTCGTTTACGATTGACGTACACATTAATTTGCTATGCATAAAAATTGCATAAAGGGCCATATACATATTAAAATTCGCACCAACTCTTTTCCTCCCAATAGCAACCCCCGAATTTCACTTCATATTTAAAAAATTTAGCTCATTTTAACCCCGGATACCCATTTTCAATAAATTTGAACTGAAAATGGTCGAGTTATGAGCTTCGAAAATCCCCCTCTCCATATATTTAAATATTTTTTCATACTTCAATACATATCTCATATAATATTGATAATAAGAAGTTGATTTTTATTCGTACTAATAGAACTAAATGACCCAAACATAATTCAATTTTATTATGATTTTTAATAAAATATTAATATGAATTATTAAATTAATATATAAAAAAATTATGAATAGCGACCTAGAAAATTTCGATGGAAATAGATGCAGAAAGTAACATTACATGGCTGGGCAAAATTTCAAATTTTTACGTTCAGTAGTTTAATTTATATTAAATAAAATACCTTATTTTCATAGTTATGGGACCATATATAAATTTATTAAGTGACAATTTTTTGAAAATTGCTTAAAATAAACGTAAATTAGATTTTTTTGTGCAAAAACACAGTAAAAGATATCGGTATTAAAAAATATCAAATTTTGAAGCAAATAAATAAGAGGTTTTCACAGTTTGATGGTCATTCTATAAAGCGTCTATTGTTGCGTCCGCTACCAGATTCCCCCAAATAAAATATTATCCAGGTATAGAATTACATGCAGTAGATATACAGGGTGTACAAAAAGTCCCTGACACATTTTAAATTAAATATAAAACCAACTAATTAGGTTACGAGATTGCGGTTTGTACCAAAATGCTTCCTATGATGAAAAGTTTTCTTTATGCAAATAAAAAAAACTAGTTCCAAATTTCGCCCATAGATGGCGCTGTAGAAACAGTAAAAGCAAAACCACCATTAAATATTCAGCATTTTTATTTTGTGAAGCAGATACAAGCATAACCACCTACCATACTTCAATATGTACACCTGATGTAGCTCTAACCACATCCAAACAGTACTCAATTTCACTCCACGCATTTGGTAGCATTACTTGTGGTTTTAATTGAATTATCTGCGTGATTCGCCTCTTCGTTTCTTCGATATCAGCCACAAGAGAGGAGTAAACTTTATCCTTCACATACTCCCACAGGAAGAAATCAATACGGGTTAAGTCTCAAAGGAAATAGGCATTTCAACTTAATGCAAGGTCAAACAGCGCCATCTGTGGGTGAAATTTGGAACCATTTTTTTGTTTGCTTAAACAAAAATTTCACCAAAGGAAGCATTTGGGGCTGATTGGGTTACGAGATTGCGGTTTGTACAGCAATCTCGTAACCCAATCAGTTGATTTTATATTTAATTTTGAAATATGTCAGGGAGTTTTTGTACACCCTGTATGTCTTCTAATACAACATCCTATTTCTGAAAAACTAACATCCTCAACATTCCAGGCATGAATTTCACCTTTTTTAATATTGGAAATATTAGATCTTTAGACCTCTTCATACTTTATGAAACATTCAAAAAACATTCAAAATCACGTTTTTCTGTCTAAATTTTCATCTGACTAATTAAAACACCGCCAAAAGTCTTACAAGAATATTGCACATTGCAGACGATAATATGTCAAAGTGATGAAGAAAGTGAAATAACAAACACAGTGATAATATTGGGTCCCCAAAAATATAATTGCGTTTTTTACATGAAAGTCAAACAAATAAATTTTCAATCATGAAACCATTCTTCAAATTGGACCGTAGGTGAGCAACATTCACGCTTGTAGTCAGAAGAGCATAGCACAGCCTCTCGCTCCTGCAGGGCTGGACTGGACAGCTGAAACGGCCCGGGCGATTCGACCAGACCGGCCTCCAACGTCAGTTGCTCACTCAGAATATTATGTCTAGCGGAGCGGGGATGCACAAATACAATTGAAGTTTGTTACCAAGACGGCTCTCTCTAACGTTAAGATATTCTGTACGTTCAATCTGAAAGTACCTAAAGTGCAGAAGCTCGTTTACAACGTCACTGCGTCTTCATTGAAATTTTTCATTTCAATGATTCAGTGACATTTCTCTACTTTTAAGAAAGTTTCACTTTGATTTTTACCATTAGAAGGTAATAAAAACCAGGAAGAAATTGGGTAAAAAAGGCAAAAATTAAATTACTGTGATCTAGCATGTTATAATTGTTAAATATTACATATAATCAGTTGCGTATTCAAGGGGTTGGGGATTCAACTCCCTCCCCTACCTCCCTTGCCACTAAGTGTAATGAGGAAAATTAGGCTGCTCATTACTTTTTTTCTCACGTATTGGGGGGGGGAGTGTGCATAACAAACAGAATCTTTTCTCTACAAAGTTGTTTAAAATTACAACTAACTTTTTTTTTCATTACTCTATCATGATAAAAACTCTTGAAAATAATCTTGCCCTTAGGAGACTCATTTATCGCAAAAACTGCTTTTCCGCGTAAACAAACTTTTGGAAGAGTGAAAGTGGTCCTCTTTGCGAGTCCACAAAGACACGCTCACTCACGTGTGTGTATGTGTGTATTATGTACATATAGTCAGCTCCGATTATAGTGAATCTCTGAGAGACCTGCAAATTTCATCCACTATATCCGAAGTTCACTAATGCCGAAGTGTCCCAATAGTGAACAGATATACTGTATGTGAATCGGGACTAATGGTTTGCGTTCAGTATAGCCGAAAGTTCACAATAGCCGGAGGTGACTGTATAATATATATATGTGTGTGTTTGTATAAAATCAATCGAAAAAACGAATCCCCCCCCCGCCCTTGAAAAGATTCTGGTAACGCTACTGCATATAATAATGTTGTATGATTCTGTATATTACTTGATAAATTGTTACGGTTGCTTACATGAGTTTAATTAAAATATTTTAATTTAATCAGAAGATTTTAGCTAATCAAACATAAATTATTTTCACATACTTTAAATGTTCAATTTATATTTTTATCAGTAGATACTTCGAAGGTAGGGCAGCGCAGGCCTTGGCCCACATGTGGGCTGTTGCGCCAATTTTTAACTTTTAACTTATATACTTATAGATCTTAGATATTTTATACTAGACTTCTCTGTTGGGACAGTTTAAAGTTTGATATATTGATTAGAAAATTAATCCGGTAAAGACCGTAAAGTAAAACTTGAATTGAGAAATGAAATCGTGTAATAACTACATTTAATTGTCTACTATTTAAAGTACTTCCTTTCAAATTCCAATACGTTAATGTATTATAAAAGTAGATTTTAGAATATTCATTCAAATTTCCTTTTTTAATTGTCTCCTCTAACTTAGTAACAGAGTGCAAAAATCTTTATACACCTGACCTAGATATTATTTTAACAAAGCTTTAAATAGTCAGCTATTCTTTTTTCATGTTTGCAACAAAAATATTTATGCTTTTTCCTAAAGTACATGTAACATGTCCCTATTTTTGCCGGATTGTTTTTTTCCAGGTTTTTCCTAATAGTGGCAAAAACGTGCCAAACTTGCATGTTTTTTCTTTCTTTCGAATGGCGGGTCAGCGGCCTACTGGAGGCTTGACCATTACGAGGGCCGCAGATGATGGTCAAGGGGATGCCTATTAGACAGACCAACGTTATCCCCTATGAGTGGTCTCCTAATTTTGCACCAGTTATAGATTAGACACCCGGCACATGAAATCGGTATTGTTTTTGCATTAAGGAAATTGGAGCCACGAGCAGATTTTATGTGCAGCAGCTCCCATCAACAATTTTACAATTCATACCATTCATTCATTTGTTTCACAAATATGACGAATGCTACATTATACTTCAACTAAAGTTAAACTAAGACATATTACTCCCCATCCCCGAAAAAAAATGTGAATTTAAGTTACCGTCTATTATTTTATTTTTCTCACTGCAATAAAGACATATTATTTATTTTTTCTTTTTTTTTTTTTTTTAAAGCACATTTTCTTATTCTGACAGTTGTTTTTAAGACAATTTTGAGGCATTATGGGTCTGGTCTGGTATGACCTAAGTCTTTATAAAGGTCTTTAAATAGTAATGTTTAAAGTTTAAATGCTCTGTTGAAGGGAGATGCGGATCGTCTAGTCGGCCGAGCGATCGCCGGCACCAAGCTCGAGCTTCCACAACATGCTATTCTAACATGCATGCTTCCACAACATGCTATTCTATGCCATCGGGCGATCGCCCGACCGCCCGATGGCCCAGTCCGGCCCTGCGCTCCTGCCAACATTTCACCTAAGAGAACCATCAAGGGAAATACTCAATTTCAAAATTAGAAAGATTTTCAAAATAGTGTGCAATCGTTTTGCATTTTTCCTTTAACTCATGTGTACGAACCAAGGAAGTTATGAACTCACGGGTCATTTGGACTACAGACTAAATATTCTAATTTCTGCCCTTGATATTCTCAGTACAAAAAACTTTAAGAGAGATGGAAACAATATGTTCCTTCAAAATAATATTTATTTCTTTTAACTCTCGCGAGCGGAATTAATGAAAGGGGAACAGTTCGGAACCTATAAATAGCGTATTTCAATTTGCAGAAAGTCCCTTAAAAACGCGCAAAAATTAATTCGCACTATCTCCGGACATTATCGTAGAAAATTGGTGAAAATTTATATGTAGGGTAATTTGAAGGTTTTCTTTCGTTTAATAAAGTCAAAATCCAGTGTTTCCATTTGGAAAAACGAAGTTGATGCAGAATTAAATATGAAGACGGCCCCTTATGCAAATTAAATTATTAGTAAATTAAAGTATGCGCTATTTGCAAACGAATGGTATATATGACTTTGCTGTACGACGAACGACGGCGAAATAAAGGCAAGTGGGCCCTTTTTTTATTCTTCAGCTGTATATGCTATAGTACAACTAACGTGAAGAAATGCAGCTCCGACAAAGTTTCGCTTCGGCAAATTCATTACAGGCGCTAATACTGCTTCTGCCATCAGTGATGCCTTATTCTCAAAAATATCCAAGAAATATTCTGACACATTTCGGAATACCGATGAAATGAAAAATGTATAATTCGGTACGGATATGCTGCAAGTGAAACGAGATTTCAATATTATTGATTTATATTTCCATCCTGGTTTTTATGAAACCTAACCGAACCCCCATAGAGGTGTTGCTCCCAAGGTGATGGGGTGGCTAATAAGCCATTCTATCACACATTGGGTCCGGGATTGAATCCCGCATGTGCTTGGGTTTGGGTGGTTTCGTCCGTCTCTTTATAGGGGGTATCGCTGGCATCCCACAGAGTGCCCCATCGAATATGGCTAAGACCGTAGAAGTGTCGAATCGTTGATTGTTAAGTGACGCCCTTGGAAGAGGACAAAAAGATGCTCCAGTACAGATTCCCCGTTTCTTTCTTTGTGTTGCTTCCCAGTTTTAGTTTTATAATGTTTGTTTGTTTTTTGGTTAAGGCAAAACTACACGAGGGCTAGCCTCACCATGACACAGTGGTTATGTCGCGGGAAATGGTACACCGGCGAAGTTTGAAGGTGCCGGGTTCGGGTCCCATCGCGCGTTCGTCGAACTAACCGTTCGGAATTTTCCGTGGTTTTCTCTGAAACTTAGCGTAAATACGGATTAGGACCCCTCATAAAGACCCCCACTGAGGGCACCCCTGTTTTTGTTGTCCTTCAAACGAGGATTTATAAGCAAGCTTCGGGCCAAGCACACAAATCCGATATACATGTTCACAACAACAACAACACGAGGGTATCTGCCCAAAGGTGGAATACCCTGGACGGAGGACTTTAATCACGTTATATCTGGAGAAAATCTTTCAGAACTGCAGACCATCAGATCGACAGCCGCGTGCTTGTTTTTTGAATGATCAACTCTGATCTTGCCTTGCCCAAGGTCAACAACGGCAAAATAAGGTGAAGAAATATAATGTAGCAGCCCCCACAGGGGGAAGACCTACTTTAGGTCTTTACGGGTGTCGCAATCCCGGGGCCCCAGCGATCTTTCGCTCTTCTTTGTTCTACCCTCCTCTGCTCTTCGCTGTTTCCTTCCTTTTCCCCCTCAGTGTAGTTTCCTCTTTGGAGGTGAGCCCCCCCCCCCTTAGAAGCTGCGGTCGCCCTGTGCCGTCAGCTTCTATTGGCGGAAAACTACCCACGTGTTAGCTGTGCGTGGAGACCCGTGTCCCCGGAAATGGGGATCCTGGTAATTGAGGGGTGTTTTCGCCAACACATTGCTTTGGCCTCGGCTTCGGGTAAACGGGAGGTACACAGCGTTCCCCTGTGAATCAATCGGCTGGTGGTACTGATTTCGATCAACTGCTAGGGATCAAGCAATCGGACATCTACTGGGCACGTCGTTAAGGGTGGACGCTGCCTAAGGGATGTACTGTGAGCGTATAGACCCGACTAGCACTGGTGTGCAAATGCACATCCACTCGTTGGGCTCCGTGGTGGGTGGTGCGGTCGGGTCCGAATCTCAATTTTCCCCAACATTGCCCAGCAAACACAGCCGTATCGGGTTAGGGATGGGCCGTCATCGGCAGTACCGTTTCTATGTCGGCATTGGCATAATGGTAATTGGGACGGTGTCGGTTCTGTGCTGGCAAAACGATTTGGCGTAGGCAAATAAAAGTTGATTTCGGGCATGCAACGGTCCGATAGCGGCTAGCCTTTTAGGGTTAGCATGTGATTTTGGCGATGTACTGCACCAAACGTCAAAACCGATATCGGTCCAGAAGTGTAATTTCTAAACTGAACGGTATAAAGCCAGCACAAGCAGCACATATATATTGTTATAATAATTCTTTTTAATTTATGATTTCAATACTTACTATTTACAATGTTTTGAGTCCGTTGGATTCAAGTGCCTCCTTCACATGCGAAAAAAAGGAGGGAAAGGGGGCAATCATTCTATCTGGTTAATTTACCTGAGGTCCTGTCCAGCGTTCTGGTCTACCGCGCATCTGTCATTCTACAGTTTAGATGTTGGTGATTTTCTCCAGATGTATTGTGAATATGCGTTAGATAAGTTAACCAGTTTTTTAGACTTAGTATTGAAGGGGTTTCTAAGCGCCCACCCCCACCCCTCAATTGGGGCAGTTTCTGTCTAGTTATTCACAACTCTGAAATAATTATATGACTATAATTTTCATTTTATATAAAGTGATAGTTGTTAAGTACTTCCAATTTAAAAATAATAATAAAATTAATTAATTAATTAATTAATTAAAAATACATACAATGCAGAACATTAAACGCTGCATTTTAAAAGTTCATAAAAGGAGCCCACCATGGCCGAGTGGATAAGACACCGAATATGGTTGAAGTCATTGGCGGATCCAGAGCCCCCCCCCCCCCAGACGAATGAAGTTTACACTATAGAGCATTGACTTGTTTTGTAAATTCAAGTCATTCTATAAGAAAATGTAACAAAAATTGTCTTGTGCACCCTCCAGAATTTTTTTTTCTGGATCCGCCGATGGTTCAAGTGTGAAGGTCCAGGGTTCAGGTCTACCGCGCATGTGTCAATTTACAGTTTGGATGTTGGGTGATTTTCTCCAGATGTAATGTGAATATGAGTTATATAAATTAACCAGATTTTTGAACATAGAATTGAGGACAAATCACCGTTGTATCCCCAATTCTGGAACAAAAATTGGGGATATTTTATAAATTTTATATAAATTCAAAACATTATCTAATATTTATAAAATGAAGGAAATATGGTTTATTTTTATAAAATTAGGGAACAATTAATTATTATAATTACTGTTCAACCCAATTTATTGCTTATTAATTGTTTTATATATTGGAACAAACGCTAGAAGCCTTCTTCCGCTCAGGGCACCGACGCCCTAAGGCTTAACTCCTGTGTTTTTGCCTTACAAAAAACACAAAACAACAAAACTTTCTGAAATTAAATTGGATTAAAATAGTAGAACAAATACCTTTTCATTAGTATTTCCATAAAAATAAAAAATATCAGTATAATTTATAGTTAAGGAATTTTTTTTATAATACATTAGCTGCTGTTGTTAAAAAAAAATAATAATAAAATTAAATAAATAAATAAATTTTTAATTCACTATACTGAATAATTATAAATTGAAAAAAATAATAATAGTTTCATTTTAAAATTATCACTATGAATAATTAATTTAATAGCATTTATTTGAACAACTTGTTTGTCATGTTTCTGTTCAAATAAAATAATAGTCAAAATTACGCCAAAATCATGTTTTGCTACAGCATTGTAAAATGCTGTTACAAATTAATTAAAATTTAATGCTCTTATCTCCTTAAAAATAAATAAAAGTAACCATTTTTTGCTGATTATAGTACTTTCTAAAAATTAATTGATTAATTCATTGCAGATATTGAAGTATAAACTAAACTATTTTGCAGTAGAATAACACTAATTTGTTTTGTTTTTTTCCACGCGATCTAATTTAAAGTGAATAATTTAAAAGCTAAAATCCCTCGGACTTTCTTTTCCATCTACCCCGTGTCCGCGTACACATAACATGGGCGCAGTGGGGGGGGGGGGGTGAGGGGGGACGAGTGCATTCCTAAGAGCTTTCCACCCCTTGTAGGAACCACAGTATTACGCAGGAAGACGAAATGGACCTTTCCTATTATTTGGGTCCCTATTCATATTCAATCGAAGAGCGGAAGTTGGTGGTTTGTTTCTTTTTTTTTTTCGTTTGCTTGTCCATTCCATTCCAAGGCTGTAACAGAAATCATCTCGCAACGTAAACTTTTCAGTAACGTGGATTTTGAGTTTTCTCAGAGCAACGAAGGTGGGAGAATGCTGCATTTTTCTCTGAATAAATTGCGATTTTTTTTTTCCTAGACTAAATGGCACTGACTGCAGCTAGACAAAAATTTTAAAATAGTCTGAATGTGGTTAGTGCTTTTTAGTTTTAAATAGGCTAAGTTCTTACGTCAGTTAGATCGGACTTTGCTGTAGTTTTCTCTGGATAAACTGTGATTTTTTTCTAAACACTAACTGGTATTAACCTCAACTAGACAAAAATTTTAAAGTTGTCTAAATGTGGTTAGTGCTTTTTGGTTTTCATTTTGCTAAGTTCTCACGACAGTTAAAAAGGGGTAAGTTGATTTTTAAGTATATATTAAGAATTTGTATTTTTTCTTAGCTAGATTTTTTTATGTTATCTCAGGGACTACTAACATAAGATGTAGTTCAAAACTGCTAATTATTTCTAAATAATGCGAAAATGAAATTTATAATTCAAATAAGCAAACTTGGAAACTATTAATAAACAAGCAGGACGGTATTTTTAATAAATAACTTACATACTGCATTGAAAAATGTGTCTATTTACTTAAGTACTTAATTTCATATTACTCAAAACAACAGAAAAAAATAAGTATATTCTGTTATAGAAAGTTCCTTTCTTCTACTAAAGGATAATCCTATGAAAATTCAGTAATATATAAAATATTTACTTAAAGTAAGTATCTTCTAATAATAAACATGGTTTTATTAATACTTATTAGTTTCATATATAGTTTAGCACTAATCAAACTATTAAAAATAATTATTATTATTATATAAATTACTTTACATCACTGGGGCTAATTTTGAAATATACAAAATACTTAGTTATTACGTATAAACAAAATAATTTGTTTGTATATGAAAATGTTTAATTATTTTGAAGAGAAAACGTTTTTATGAAATTAACCGTTTATTTGTAGAATCAGCCAATATTTTAATTTCTTTTAACGTATGTTGTTTACATTCTTCTTTAAAATAATATATAAAATCAAAAGTCAACTTTATTTTGTATTATGACATAACTTAACAAAAAAATAAATTAAAACATTTTTTAAAAAAGCATGTTGTATAACTTTAATATTTTTTTTCTCTCTTTTTTTAGCATTGCATGAATGTTTATTTATAATCTTTGGTTCTTGAAAATTATAAATTTTCTTGGCTTCTAAAAAATTTTTGGGAGAGAAAAAGGAACATTGTCTAGTTGAGCCTAATATGTTGTTTAAAAAATGTATATGGTCTGATAAACATATAGTAACACGTTTAAAAAAGTAAACCATTGGCTGATGCATAAAAAAATAATACGGTTAATTTTAAAAAGAGCTTTCCTTCTTAAATTCATCAAATATTTTCTTAAAAACAAAATAATTTGCTAATTAGGTATTTTTAATAAATTTAGTCCTAGTGGTGTAAAGTCATTTATAGAATAATAATTATTATTTCTTTAATTTGTTGATTAATACTTTAGAGAACTAACTACGGAGCTAGTTAGGGTATTTTGGGAATCAATAAGGTGCTGGCCGGTTTTCGATATTTTGTCGTTGCCGATACCACACCAAAAACGTAATGGTTTTGGTTAAAAAGTGGCACAAGGCTGGGCCGACGCCGTTATCGTTTTTGCCGACACCGAACCAGAACCACCCCATCCTTTCGGCCCGACACACGCCCAGGCGGACGCAATTTTGTCGTTTTCGGTACCGCGTGAGCGATGTCGCCCCGGCACATTCTGCGCCGGCATGCCAGTGTCGGCCCAAAACTTATCCGATAGGGCTGTGTTTGCTGGGTGATTTGAAAAATTCTTTGTCCATCGTCAACGTTCCGCTGTCAACCGCTAATGAACACACTGATACACAATTTGCACACATGAATGCCCGATTCTTCATTATCCACTCTGCTGAAGGTAACCTTAATGAAACATCGCCATTTTTAATTCACAAATGTATCACTGACAATGTAGGAGAAGTCAAAAAAGTTAAAAAATTAAGATCTGGAGACCTATTAGTAGAAGTATCAAACTATAGACAAGCTTGCAAAATAATCAAAATAAAAAACCTTGGCCTAAAAACTGTTACAGTGACACCTCATACCTCTCTAAACATCTCCCGAGGAGTCGTATCAGAACCCGACCTTTTGCACTGCTCTGAAGCTGAAATACTAGAAAACCTAAGAGATGAAAAAGTATGCTCTGTGCGTCGAATCACTATTTGGCGCAATAATCAAATAATCAATACTAAACATATTATCCTAACTTTTCAGTCTCCCACTATTCCATCTCATATTAAAGCCGGCTACCTATTATGTCCCGTCATACCATATATACCAAATCCCATCCGTTTCTTCCAGTGCCAAAAGTTCGGCCATACTAAAACCTCCTGTCGTGTGTCACCTGCCTGTGCGCGTTGTGGTGCTTCTGACCACGACAGTGAGTCCTGCTCTGCAGTTCCAAAATGTGTAAATTGTAAAGAGGAACATCCTTCATACTCCAGATCTTGCCCGAAATGGTCGTTTGAAAAAGAAATCTAGTCCCTACGTGCCTCTCAAAGAATCTCATATCCCGAAGCCCGTAAGTTAATAGAAAGCCGGACACCAAAACCTGGTTTATCTTATGCAGCTGCAACAAAATCAACCAAAACAATAGCAACCCAAACTGAATTACCAAAATCTGTACCTGTCTCCTTCCCTTCTGCAACACCACAAATACCTAAACAATCGACTTCCAATCAAACTAAATCCTCCACAGCTTCACAAAAAATATATTGAAGAAAAACTCTCAAAACGTTAACTCAACTCGACCACAAATAAAATAGTCCTCTGTCTACCGAACAAAGTATAACAAACCCAAAATCAAACATGTTCCACCACAACGCCCTATAGATGACACTATCCTACATTTGGACACTTCTGACTCTGAAATGTCAGATCTTCCCATGGATGATGACGACATCTCTAGCACCCCTCTCAAGCCTACGGGGATTAAGAGCAAGATGAGCATCATCCCAAACACAACATGATTATGGCTCTGCTGCTATCCTGGAACTGCCACGGTTTCCTTAATAAAAACGATGACCTCAAAACATTAATTTACAATCACAATCCCGCTTGTTTTGCCTTACAGGAAACTTTTCTCAAAACTGATAGATATACTAAAATCCGTAATTATACCATCCTTCGCAGGGATAATCAGTTCAATGATAGGGCCACCGGTGGAGTTGCCCTTTTAAGTAACAATAGTTATCCTCACACTAAGTTCAATCTTAACACTAACCTGCAAGCAGTTGCTACTCGTATTCAATTAAAACAACTCACAACCGTCTGCAGCATTTACCTCCCACCAAGCGAAACCATCAGCCAAACTTCACTCAATAGCCTTATACAACAACTTCCTCCTCCTTTCATCCTCTTTGGAGACATGAATGCTCATAGTCCCTTGTGGGGAAGCAAGGGCACCAACAATAGAAGCCTTCAAATCGAACAACTCCTCACTGATTTTTCCCTTTGCTGCATGAATAATGGTGACAATACTTACTTCCACTATCCAACTAAAATTTTCCATGCAATAGACCTTGCCATCTGTTCTCCATCACTTCTACCAACCTATAATTTTTCTGTATCCAGTGATCTCTACAACAGTGATCATTTTCCGATTCTCCTATCACCCCAGTACCAGAGTCCCCAACATATTCCAGTACCTAGATACATTCATGATAAGGCAGATTGGTTCACCTTCACTTCCCTGTCTACCATCACCTCTGATGTAGTTGAAGGCACCATAGACGAGGTCGTAAAAAACATTACCTCCATCATCATCCAAGCCGCTGATGCTAGCATTCCTAAATCGGGCATCAGACATCGACATAATAGAAAACCGTGGTGGAACGAGAAATGCAACATTGCTAAAAAGAAGCAGCAGAAAGTCTGGAGCACTTTCCGGCGGTACCCCACCACCGAAAACCTCACCCTTTTTAAGCAAGCTAGAGCATATGCACGTAGGATCCGGCGTCAGTGTTAAAAGGAATCCTGGGTAAAATATATCTCCAGCATAACAGCCTCTACTTCTAGTAAGGAGCTATGGACAAAAACAAAAAGAGGCATTGGTATTTATACTAATCAGTCTATTCCCTGTCTCTTCATAAGTATCAGCATTATATCCGATACAAAAGAAATAGCAAATAGTATTGGTGAAACCCTTGCTTCCATCTCGTGCAGTACCTCCTACTCAAATTCTTTCCTCCCGTATAAACAACAATCAGAACTACAAACAATAAATTTCCAAACCTCCTCACACTTGTCCTACAATAGAGATCTTACCATTGATGAACTTACCCAACACTTACGACAGTCCTCAAACACCTCTCCGGGTCCCGATGGTATTACATATGAAATGCTGAAACATTTATCCCATGAATCTTTACTCAATCTTTTGAAATTATACAATAGAATCTGGAATGAACAATCCTTTCCTACCTCTTGGAGAAATGCAATAGTTATTCCCTTCCCTAAACTAGGAAAAGATATGTCAAACCTTAATAACTACCGTCCCGTAGCCTTATTAGTTGCTTATGTAAATTAATGGAGAAAATCATCAATACCCGTCTTGTTTACATTTTAGAAACAGGGGACCATATACATCCCTTCCAGAGTGGCTTCCGGAAGGGCAGATACACCATAGATAACATCCTTAATTTAGAGTCCCAAATTCGTAATGCCTTCCTTAGAAAGAATCACTTAGTGTCAGTTTTCTTTGACATTGAAAAGGTATATGACCGAACGTGGAGGTACGGGATCCTCCTAGACCTTCATAATATAGGATTTCGGGGCAACCTAGCCATTTTTCTAAAAAACTTTCTGTCACTCTGAAATTTCCGGATCCGGATTAATGGCATGCTATCTAATAACTTTGTTCAAGAGGAGGGTGTTCCATAGGGCTCCGTACTCAGTGTCACCTTCTTCTCAATAAAAATTAATAACATCCTGAACCAACTGCCTTCGACTGTCAACGGTAGTCTATATGTAGATGACCTGCAAATCTCCGGTCAGGGAAAGGACATGCGCCTGATAGAACGCCAGCTTCAGAATGCCATCAGCCGTATCCTATAGTGGTGTGACAGAAATGGTTTTAAGATATCAGCAGAGAAAATATTTGTACCCATTTTTGCCGGAACCATGGGATCCACCCGGATCCGGAACTTTATCTGGGCCATACTAATATTGCTGTAAAAGATTCTGTTAAATTTTTAGGTTTACATTTTGACAAGAAACTTACATTCGCTAAACATATCTCAGACATCCGCAATAAATGCGAGAAAAAACTTAACATTTTAAAGGTTTTAACCAATACGTCTTGGGGGGCAGACCGTGATGCTCTCTTGCGCATCTACCGTGCTGTCATCCGTTCTAAAATGGGTAGTCAGTACCCAATTGGAGGATGTTAATGTGTCTACTTGTTCATTTTATGAAGTCCCACCATGGACTAAATTGCAGATTTCCTACGTACAACCATTCGAAGGCTTCACAAAACCAAACACTGACCCCATAATCTATCAACAGTTATTTCTAGACCATAAAAGCAAATATCGAAACTTTGAAGAACTATATACTGACGGCTCAAAATCTCATAATCATGTAGGCTTTGCTTATGTACATCGCAATCATTCTTACAACTACACCCTACCTTCGTTTTGCTCCGTATTTACAGCCGAATTAATAGCTATTTATGAAAGTCTTCTTTACATCTCTAGAACGAATACCAAACATTTCATTATCTACTCTGACTCCTTGAGTGTATTGGAGAATCTGAAATCTGGCTCCCTAACTCATAGTTATATTCTCAGTGTCCTACGTATGCACAAGCGTCTCATGAACCGTGGATACAACATTCTCTACTGCTGGGTACCTAGCCATATAGGGATTCTTGGAAACTAAAAAGCTGATTCTTTGGCCAGGCACTCTACTGTCCCATTTAATTTTCACCTACCCTATACTGATATAAAATCTGTCATCTCTTCCCTAATAAAAGGCAATTGGATCCATATATGAGACTGTGAATCTCAAAAAAAGCTTCATTCCATCCGGCCAGCCCTTACCCACTGGTCCACTCATCCATACCGCAAGCACGATGTCATTCTGACTCGTTTTCGCATTGGTCATAGGAGACTTATCTATAAGCATCTCCTTTTGGGTGACCCTCCTCCAGAATGCCCTCACTGTCATACTCATCTTACCATCTGTCACCTTTTAACCTCTTGCTATGCTTTTAAAACCCTTTACCAAAATTATTTTAATTCTTCTCATCCCAGACTTGACGACCTTTTGGGTGAAACCCCACACCATTACTTGTTCTCATTCCTTCACCGTGCTAACATTCCTTATTTAGTGTGAAGTGTTTACATTTGTCTGACTGGTATCTTGATGGGAGCCCCATCCAGACATCCTCGCTTTTTTTACTCTCTTACCTTTCTACAATTCGATTTTAACATTTTAGATTTTATGGATTTTAGCTTTACTACACTGTATTAAATATCTGTAATTTTACAACACACTGTGCTGTATCTAATTTACAACACGTGCAGTATAAAGAAATTCAAGCACACCGTGCTTGATTTTTTAAATTCAGGGTGGCACTTCTGGCGATCATGTGACATTCATAGCGAATCAGAATACCGTGTGCCATTATCAGTGAACTAAGCTAGGATTCCAGTATATTTGATCTTGGTCACGTGGTTCATGGTTTGATGTTCTGCTAAATCTGAAGACAAGCGTTAAGCAATTTTATCGTCGTTTGTTGGTAAAATAGATGTTTGGAATTGGCAAATGTTTCGTGTTATGAAAGGAAGGGAATGAAATATTTTATTCTGTGAAAATAAAATGTGTGTATTTGTAAGAAATATGGTGTACGTTATAAGCCGGTGGATATTAGGAACAGGAGAGCATTAGTGACATTTCTGGGCAGTTAATTACAAAAAATTAAAGGTAAGTGCATTTTTAAATGAATCTTTACGATGTTCAATGTTTTTAATGTGAATTTTAAATTGATATTTGATATTTTTATGTTTTCGTTTAATGCTATTACGTGCTATTCTAATCATACTGACTTTATATCCACCGATGTTTTTTGGAATTGAAAACGGGCCAGTGTTTGCCCAGTTTACATTAGCTGTACAACTAGGCTGCTTAATCCACTGTAGTGTTTTTAGGTTAAAACGGTCCACTGTTTGCTCATTTTAAATTACCTGTTGCTGAATTTTCAGACGCTTTTTAGGTTTAATATGGACCGGTGTATTTTGTCGTTTTGATGTGCTTCTGTTAATGGAATTTATGTGCAATTTTAATGCGTTAAAATTCTTTGCTTTGCATTTCGTGCAAACTGGTTGGCGACAGTAGCTGGGGCTTAGCAACTGACAAGCTCCAGCGACTGTCACCGTATTTACATGGGGCTCGCACCGTCTTGGTCGATTTTACTATTTATAGTATTGAATTTTAACATTACAACAGAGCCTGACTTATAACATTTTGTGTCCGGGGCACTTACCAAATTTTGTGCCCCTATAAATCTCTAAATTAAATTTATTGGCCTATTTCTGCATGTGTGCCCAGGGCATATGCCCCAAGTGCCCGTGCAATAATCAGGGCCTGCATTACAACCCTTATATTAAAGGTGTAGAAAATTTCTATTTAATTTAAAAGAGGATATTAATCAAACCATGAAAAAGACCACTATATTTAATATTAGCAAAATTCTTAAACTTTATCAAACTTAATTTCTGAACTTAGCTTGTTTTTTAAAGTTTTATAATTTGAAGCTTAGTTCTTTAACTGCATTTAAAATTGATATTTAATTAGGTGTACTTAATAATGAATAATAAAAATATTTACTCGATTAAAAAATATACACGGAGTAAATTAAGTTTTGGAATGAAATAATAAAAGGTAGACTATTTTAAAACTCTTAAAGTGTCGATGACTGGATTCTGTTTTTTGGATGATTTTTCTGTATAATGCCATGTATTTTTAGAAATTGTTGAATGTCCTACATACACGAATTATATTTAAAATTATTTACTCTTATTTTTAACTATTGATTATCACAAGTAATTTATTGCTCTTCAAAAAAAGTTTTGAGCATGGGAAAATTTTCATCATTTTGTGCATTTATTCTAAAATGCTAAAAAAATTATGCTAAATTTCAGGGATCATTCTTAAATTTTTATTACAGTATTTTCTTTTCGGGGGGGGGGGGTGTTGGATTCACAATTTTTATTTAAATTACCAAAATATATTTTTATACAAACAGAATTTTATCTTAATTATGGGAAAAGGGGTTAAATTAAATACAGATTTTCTTTAATGAAAACATTTTTTGAACTATGCTAAGATGTTTTTCATGCAGTTTAAGTCTATGCAGGACCTGACTAAAACATTTTTGTGCCTAGGGCATTTTTCAAGTTTTGTGCACCTATACATATTTTGTGTCTTTGTATAATTAGTCTAAACTCAATTTTTGCTTCTATCTGCATGTAATGCCCAGGGTAGGGGCCCAAAGTGCTCGTACAATAATCAGGAACTGGCTGCATAATCACTCTGTTTCAGTTGAGGCTGCATAAAACATATATGCTGAAATTTGAATTTTGTGTCATATTATACGAGTGTTTCTGAAGTGTTATTAAGTGTTTCATTGTACCCCGAGTATACAGGGTACAATGAAACACTGTCAACCTTCACCTTTTGAAAATTTTTTAACCCTGAAGATGCTGTTTACAAACTCATAAAAATTAATTTAGATGGGGAAAAGAGTAGGTTAAAATTGTCATTAATTTTATTATTGTACATGCAAATTTGTGAACAGGAAAAAAAACGAGTGAATTTTTTTTCATTGTACCCCAATTTCCCCTACTTACCGCTGCGAGCCATTATTTTCTATCATGATAAAAATTAAAACTAGTTTAAGAACGCAAATTACATATGCTCATTTAGAGGATCAATTAAGGTTTTGCGTTACGAAGCTTGATTCAAATACTAATTGCTTTCAAGCTAGAAACAATTGCAAAAATCCCACTAACTTAAATTTTCCATTTTATTTTAAAATTATTTTAGGAGTTGTTGTTATGTTGCTTTTTTAAAAATTAAATCTTTTTTCTATTGTATTTCTTCATATAATGTAATAAATTTATTTAAAAATGCTTCTACTTTATTATTTTTATTTGAATTGCTATTTAAATATGTAGTTGTCTTTTAAAATTTAAAAATCTGAATATATGTGTGTGTGTGTTTGTGCTGCTACAGGTATACAAAGAAGGGGTTGCACAATGCAACCAAAAAAACTGGTGCGTGCGACTGTAAATTTCATTTGCTTCAGCAAATTTGAAAATATAAGAAAAGTTTGTCGTCACCTAATTTTTGTCAGTTCCACTAAATATTTGGATTCTATTTGCATCCCCCTGCGCTAATAAATGTATACAAATATAAAGAATTACAGCAGTATCTATAAACCTGTAATTAAAAAAATAATTATTAATGATTAATGTTATAATGAGTTATTACTCGTATGGGAATACAAAAATCTTTTATATTGTTACTTTTTATGTCAAATAATAATGACTTTTTTATAATATTTCTATGTAACGCAATGAATTGTTAAAACTATACAAAAACTATTATAATTTCATAGGTACGTCGACTCATACGGCCTCCTTTATTACTGCCCAATTTACATGTGGCCTTCAATGGTAAAAAGGTTCCGCATCTCTAGAGGCTAGAATATGTCGGGATGTTCAAGAGAAGAACGACCAACTCGCAACCTTCTAAAGCAACCATTCAGAGTCAGGAAGCAGTATTGCGTAAGGAGCAGGACCCTCAACTCGGTACCAATACCAGGTATGAAATTTTGCTGTGAGGCTTGTAAATATGTAAGCCAGCCTATTAACCCCTACCCCTTTTTCTTCCCCTCTCTTTTTTTAAAACCTTTAGAATCTGAAAATTAATGCATGGCCATGCACGTTTATTTTAAATGATGAGTTTTTAATAATTCATTGATTTTTTTACATAATAAAATTCATTAAAATGTTTTAGTAAAAGAGGATTTGATTACGGTGATATTTCTGTGGTTTGTAAAATATGTCAATTTGGGACAAGATATGTATAAACAAGAAATGAAGTTTACATTAAAGATTTCTTTAAGGAATTAATTTTAAAAGAAAAATTTCTAGTTTAATGTTATGCATCTTACAAACGTGAGTTAATTGCATATTTTTGTACTGATGTTGATTTTTTTTCTTTAGGAAAGGAGTTTTCGAATTAATTGTTTGTTTTTTTTTTGGGGGGGGGGCATGCAACCACTCAACCACTCTCAGAATTTAACATATATAGATAATCATAAGTTCAATGTGTAATAATTTCATAAGACACTAACAGTTTTTTCTTTTAGAAATAAAATTTTAAAAACATGTTTATATTATTTATTAACAAAAATACTTTATATTTAGTATACTTCCTTCTTCAATAACTAAAAATTTTAATTGAAATAATTTAAAATTAAAAAATGTTCTTCAGTAAAGAATAATATTCACATTGATTGATTTAAATAATTCCTGTGTCAGAACAAACCATTTTAAATGTTTCAGAAATGACATCAGATTAAAAAAAAAAGGAAAAAGAAAACAAAAAAGAAGGAAATAAATTTTATATAGTATTTATGTATATGCATACAAGGTAAGTGAATGAAACTGAATAATTTAAAAAATTCACTCTAAAGAAAGAAAAAGGGAGGCAGTTTTGACCATCACTGTTGTCAATCTAGAGAGTGGAAAACAATTTATGGAATACTGGGTTGGTGCAATGCGTGTGCGCCTTAAAAGCGAACTAAAGGAAAGGCAGTCTTGTGCTTTCAGTGTTATAAATATAATTTGTGACTGTACCTAAAAACAAAGAATATTTTAAAGTAACCTCCCAAAGACTTTTCAAGCATTAAAAGAAAGGATTCAGCATGCTGTGTCCACAATAATGCTAAAAATGCTGTGCACTTTATAGGCAGCTTAGCAATGAGACTGCAAGAATGTGTGTGGGAAAATAGAGGACTTTTTGAAAATTATTTTCCAAAAATAAACGATTCTGCACCTACACAATATCTTCATTCATGTAGATTACGCTGCTTCATCACTAAATTTTACAAAAGATGATTTTTAGAATGTTATTAGTTTTAAGAAATTATTTCATCCCATTGGCTCACCTTGTATATACAGTGGAACATCAAAAATCCACCAAATATTACAGATGTATTTTCGCAGTTTAATGCCTTAATGTTGAGGAATCTCAAAATAGCACATATTTTATGCATTCTTTTAAAAAAGAAACCAGCATAACATCTGATTAATGATAAAATTTTCACAGTTTAACATTTTTAAATATTTTATTTGGATAAAGATTTTAAAAAATATCGATAAGTGTTTATATTAACAAATTTCAGCTAACCCATTTATGTCTAGTGTCCCTTTTTTGGGGTGGCATTTTCGCTATCAGTCAAAAACGTTATTAATTTTCCCTAGCCTTTATTCACGAGTCTTGAACCTCAATTTCACAAAATATTTTAACATGACCTAGTAGGATGTTGACATTTCAATTACTATGCATAATGATTTTAAAAGAAATCATCCCTTGTTCAAGAAGTATACATCAGAAATTTATCTATTATTGCTCGTATTAGCAAAAGTCGAAGAAAGTCGCAAAAATATCTGGGCACAAATGGGTTAATGAAATCAGTTGAAATATTGAAATAGTAGCCAAAAAAGAAAAGAATGGCACATTTTTTGGGATTTATTTATTTGCTGATGACGTTTTTTTGTTTTATCCTAGGCATCTGAAAATCTAGGCATCGGTTTGATCAAAGAAAAGACTGAATAAGTTATGTTGTATGTGGTTTAAAATATTAAGATGAAATATAAAAACTTATGTAGCTTTATATACTGTATATGGAAAGTCAATAAAATTTCTAATGTTTTAAATTTCATTTGTTATTTAATGCTTTTTTTCAGTTTATTTAAAACATTTTTTTAACATTTTATTAAATCAAAAATAATTAAGAACTTTGTAAAATAGTACACATAAAAGGGTATTTATCCAGGACAATCCCTTTGATTGGTACAAAAAAGTGTACTTTTCTACAGTATCAAGAAAGTCAACCCCAGTTAGAAAGAACAGCCTTTTACTTGTGCAGATGACTGACTTTTTGTAACTGAAGAAGAGTGGACTTTTTTTTGTATTACTCAAAATGATAGACCTCAATTTGTATCTTTTATGAGTTATTTTACAAAGTTTTTAATTAGTTTTACCTTTTCACCACCAGATTTTTGTTGAGTGCTCTTTATCGCGTCCCTGCATAACGATATTATTAAATTAGGACAAGGTAAACTAGTAAACTTACAACTAACCTTGCATAAGCAGTTTTTACGGATTCTTGTCTAAAAAAAAACTCTGCTATAAATGAGAAACAGTAAAGCTGGGTTTTAATTAAAACATATATTTCACAGTCAACAAAAATACACACTCACATCACATTTCACATTATATATTACATATCAAGAAAAAAAGAACAACACCTTTTTTATTTTCTGTGTTGCCAGAAAAAGAAACAACGAAGAAACGAAACACAAGTTTCTACCCGCGTTTCATTTAGTTAGTCCTAGCCTTGCGGAAAGGTGGAAATGTCGCTTTCGCAACACACTCCCACCTTTGAGTTTCGAACTTTGGAGAAACTCAAACCCTAACTCTTGTCTTAATTAACCGTCCATATCTAGACCGTTTTCCTGAAACAGTCTCTGGCAAAATGTCTCTGTCAGCTTTCTCGAGCACAGGAACTGCTGAAGCAGGACACTCTTCACTTTTTACAGGACATTCTCTGACAGTCTGGTGCACGATCGGTCGATTGGACGTGGAACCGGCTTCTGGTGAAGGCACGCCAATGTCACTGTATATTATTGCGGGTCGGCCCCGGCGGGCTATGAATCTTCTAAGAGTCTGCAAAAAATTGTCTGTCGATAAAGATGTAGCTAATTCTAAATGTACAGCTCGATAAACAGCGCACGTAAATATAACAATCCAAGCTTTTAGTCCATCTCTCAGAATTAATGGTCCTGCGTAATCTATCCCAACGACTTCAAATACTGCGGCTTCCTTTACGCGGTCTTCGGGGAGAGGGGCCTCTATTATCGATTTCGGCTGTAAATTAAATCTCCTACATCGCACACAAGTTCTAATAATATTTCTTACTGTCTTCCGACATTTAAGAATCCAAAACTCCTCTCTCAAGTTGCTCATCAGGATCTGAACTCCTGCATGGCTTAATTTCAAGTGTCTAGTTCGAATAATCATTTCAACTACTGGATGACGTGAAGGCAATATTGCTGGATATCGAAAATCTTCTGTGTCATTTCTCATTAAAATCCGAGTCTTCACCTTCAAAATGCCTGATGAATCTATATAACACTGAAGTGATTTTAATTGTTTGTCTTCTGGTCCCGAAAATGTTTTCCTCTGTACGATTTTCAACAAGGAAGTTTCCGCTTTATTTATTTCTTCTACTGTTAAAATTCCAGAAATTCGCTGGCACTTTTCAACTTTGCAGTTGGTGATAAATCGATGAATCCATGCTGTAACACGAAGTAATTTATCGTAAGAAGAAAATCGGTTGTAATATTTCTCTCCTGGATTGTCCGTGTTAGCTGCAGAAATAACAGTCTTCCTTTTCTCAGAATTTATGATGTCGAAATCGGGAACTATATTAGATTGAGGCCATTTATCTCGTGGTCCATTTAACCATTCTGTACCTTCCCACCATCTTGATTTAGCCAAATTTTCTACACTGCAACCTCGTGAAGGTAGGTCAGCTGCATTCAATGACCCTGGTACGTGGTGCCAGTCTTCAATATTTGAGAAAGAGCAAATCTCTTGCACGCGGTTATAAACAAACGGAGTCCAGTTCTCACTTCTTTTTATCCAGTGCGAAGCATTTGAGGAGTCCGACCAAAAGAATCTTGGTATTTTTTCAATTCTTAGATCCTCAATCACACTTCGCGCCAATCGCGCTCCGATTGCACAGGCCATTAATTCAAGTCTTGGGATGGAAATAGTCTTCATTGGGGCAAATCGGCATCTTGCTTGAACTAGTTGACAGGTAGTTGAATTCTCAGTTTCACTTCTTAAAAACACACAACAAGCGTACGCTTTGACACTTGCATCGCAGAACACGTGCAAAGTTATACTTTTAGGTATTTCACCTTTGGGAGTAAGACAACGCGGAATTTCTATTTCCTTCAACATGGATATTTTTTTTTGCCACCGTTCAAATCTTTTAGCAATGGAAGTTGGTAGTTCCGCATCCCAAGATACTTTCAATTGCCAACACTCTTGCAATAGAATTTTTGGTCCCAACGTAACTGGGCAAGTAAAGCCGAGAGGATCAAAGATCTGATGGACAGCCGACAAATTTTTTCTTTTAGTTTCTGGTGTATCATCTTCAACAATATCTCGCAAATCAACAGTTAAAGAATCACTGCTTAATTTCCATTTTAGTCCCAGAACAGGAATGTTCTTTTCCTTCTCAAGCAAAAGGTCTTCAGAATATTGACTATTATAATTGTGCTCCCACCCTCGAAGTTCAAATTTAGCAGCGCTGAGAATTAATTTTGACTCTTCAATAAAATTCTCAAGCTCTTCCGGATCATTCACACTGATAACACAATTATCCACGTAAAATGACTCTAACAACTTAGTTGCAGTTTTTGCAAAACTGGGAGGAACATTCTTTAGATGAAATCGAAGGGTTGCCCCCAACAGATATGGAGAACAAGTCAGCCCGAAAACTACCCTTCGATGTTGGAAAACTCTAGGCTTGGCTGAATCTCCTTTCTCCCACCATAAAAATTTCAGATAGGGTCTATCCGATTCACTTATTCCAATCTGTAGAAAAGCTCTACGGATGTCTGCAATAACACCTATTTTCTGAAAACGAAATCTATTCATCAAGGCAGGAATGAACTCGACGGTGTTAGGTCCTTTTTCTAAACAATCTTTGATCGAAGGTGAATTCTTCTCCCTGGCCGATCCATCAAAAACAGGTCGCACTCTTGTGGTGGAATTTTCTTTAACTACGGCTCTGTGAGGCAAGTAATGTTCACTTTCGTCAGAGGAATTATTAGGAATTTCTTCTATGACTCCTTCTTGAATCCACTCTCTAAACATTTCTTCGTATGCCTCTAAATTTGCGCTCTTCTTCAATGAATCTATGCAACTTTTCAGCCTTCGTTCTGCAACATTCCTGCCACTGGGTAAAGGAAGATGGCCTTCTATCCACGGGAGGCTCACAACATATCTTCCATCACCATCAATTTTCACACTTTTGTTAAAATGTTCTTCCGCTGCCTTCTCAAGTTCTTGTCGACTACCTTTCTCTCCTGGGTCTAAGATTCCTAGAGTATTAAGCCTCCATAAATCTGAAATTTTCGCATCATTAACGTGCAGCGACATAACACTTTTAGTGCTATCTGAAGACTCAAGTGCGTCTGTGTTCCCCATTAGGGTCCAACCAAGACGTGTTTCCATTAAAACCAATCCGCTTTTTAATTGTTCTATGTTTCCGGTGTACAGTTTTCCAGCAATATCAGCTCCTACGAGCCCATGGATTTCGTCCGGAGAAAATTCATATAATAAATCTACTTCATCATTTAAATCCGAGAGAAAAATCTTGTGTTTCTTAATTTCCTGTAGAAATTCCCCTTTTGGTAGTTTTGCGATTTCAGAACAAATCTTTTCCTGGTTTAATACTTCAAACATGCATCGATAATTATCAAAAAAGTCGCTTAGATAAACCCAATATTTTTTGTGTGTTTCCGTAGTCTCTATACCTCCAAATAAACTATGTGTCAAATTTTCCTCAGCAATGCATTCATATCCCATTGTCGCTATTGAGAAATTTGATAAATAAGACTTACTGCTGCCTGAGTCAATCAGTATCCTAATATATTTCATTTGACTCTCACTTCTAAGACGAACGACAAGTGTCTGCAAAAGAACTTTACGAGTAGCTGTTCTATTGGACAGAACACAGTACTTTTTTCCAGTTTCCACCCCTTCAGTATGCTGAGATTTTCTCAAATCCGCCCGAGTGCTTCCTTCAGTACACATTATTTTAAAATGAAATTTGCGGCAAATCTCACAAGGGGGTACTTTAGCTTTACAAAATCGAAATTTATGCTTACGTATCGAGAGACATTTGAAACATGCACCTTTTTTCATTAGTATTTGCTTCTTCTCTTCGTGAGACAAATCATCAGCATATTTACAGAGGTTACTTGAGTGTGATTTACCACAAAATACACACGCCTCTTCCTTCGTTTCTGAAGAATTAAACAACTCAGATGCTGTTGGGCTAGCTCTTTCCCTCCTACCAGGACTACATTTGTTTACGTCTTCTATTTCTACATTGAATCTGCTGCGAGCTAACCTCACTTTCTCTTCGCTTTCAATTTCGTGACGTAAAAAATTCATAAGAATATCCAACTTATTAACAGCTTCTTCCTTCTTGCCAAGCGTCAACGACATCGAATTCAAATTTCTTTCCCATATTCTCAATACGTCAACGGGCAAGCAAGATTCAATTAACGGATATAAAATTGAAGAATAATTTTCACTAGAAACACCTAACATATTTAGCGACCTCAAATATGTTTCAATCTTATCATACAATTTAAATAACGGGGTTTTCGGACTTTTACCCATCACATTATTCATCATCAGAGAAAGAACTTCCCTTATATAAACTTCTATTAACAAGTCGGTCCGGCCAAAGCGGGCCTTTAAACAGTCTACTACATTTTCATAACTATCACCCGTAGCAGGATATGATTCGACAATTTCTCGCGCTCTTGAACCTTTCAAGGTTGCTTGTAACAAATACTGATATTTATCTTCGTTGGCGATGTCCTCATCATTGTGTATTTTCTCAAACTGTGACCAAAATGGCAACCATTCCTTAACATTTCCCCCAAACAACTTAAATTCAATTTTTGGAAGCTTAAACTTTCGTTTTGGCGAATTTTCAACAAGAGACTCATTTTCGGCTTTTACATTGCTTAAGATTTTTTGAACTTTTGTTCTCAATCTGACAAATTTTTCTTCGTATAAGCTAAAACCCTCATATTCCTTATCAAAATTATCTTGAGAACACTTTTCATCGTTCAGCAGAAGATTTTGAATTTCCTTTTCCGCAAAACCGAGTTCGGCCCATTTTCCCTCTAACTGAGTAAACAGAATCTCGATTTCTTCAAAATTCCTAACATCTGCTTCTAAGTTATTCTCAAGTGAATTAGCTATACGCGTAAATGCAGTTCTAAGTGGTGTTCTTAACTTTCTTAAATTAGCCATAATTCACCACTAGAATTTCCGTTATCAACTTCGATCCACAGTTTAATTCGAGACAATTCGTATCCCAGCAGATGGATGCCAAATAATATCGCGTCCCTGCATAACGATATTATTAAATTAGGACAAGGTAAACTAGTAAACTTACAACTAACCTTGCATAAGCAGTTTTTACGGATTCTTGTCTCAAAAAAAACTCTGCTATAAATGAGAAACAGTAAAGCTGGGTTTTAATTAAAACATATATTTCACAGCCAACAAAAATACACACTCACATCACATTTCACATTATATATTACATATCAAGAAAAAAAGAACAACACCTTTTTTATTTTCTGTGTTGCCAGAAAAAGAAACAACGAAGAAACGAAACACAAGTTTCTACCCGCGTTTCATTTAGTTAGTCCTAGCCTTGCGGAAAGGTGGAAATGTCGCTTTCGCAACACTCTTGTTATTTTATTAAATTACTTTACTTGTGATTGTTTTGAATATATTAATTTATATTTAATAAAAAAAAATCTTATCGTAAGCAATTTTAATAAACATGACTTTAATTTGAAACTACCAAAATTATTCTAGATAAATAATTTCAATGCAATTTTTAAATTAACTATACTAATTTATATAATGATAAGTTTTATTCATCCATTAAACTATAAATTAAAAGCATTATACTGACTTTTTCAAAGAACAGCATGAAATTTTGTCCTGCCATATCTTTATTTATATCTTTACTTTAAAACTTAAAGGCCTGTATTTGTTCCAAGAAAGTAAAATAAAAAATAAATAGCACATTAAATCATTGTATATTACCATTATGCTTAATTTACCTTTTCAACAAATATTCTTTAAATATCTGGATTTGTGGAAGAAGATATGAATAAGAGAAAGTATGTATAAATGTAGCTGAGTGACATAGTAAAAAAACAAAACACTGAAGCAACTTAACTCTAGAAATACAACGGGCCTGCCTTTTACGGGTATGTATAAAACAACTCCATACAAACAAATTTTTGAAAAAATCTGTTTGCATGATCTTAACTTATACCTTGGCCCTGTGAATAAGAGGAACCTTAGTCCTTTACAAGTCAAGAATTATTAATCCCCCCCCTTCAAGCTTGGATGTAAGTTTGCTTACTTAGTTATTAAAATAAATTAATTTCAAAGCTATGTTCACGAGACTTTAATTTTACGTTTTTGTTAAAAATATTGCCATGTTTAATTATCAAGCTATTGCACACTCACCAAAGTTCTTTTTTAAAGTTATAGTCTCCTACAGCTATGCATCACTATAACATTAACATATTTGACATAGAGGTGACTGTGAGTTTGCAATTTATTTTAATAGCAAATGATCTCAGCTTCAAGAATGAAAATCTCATTCCGAAATTTTCCACTGCCACTTGCAATGCTTTGGTTAAATTCACATTTTGTAATTTGACATTAGTGCTGTTTCGAAAAGTGTCAACAACAAAAATATTGATTGCAGATCTTTCTGGCTTTTTAAAGGAGCAAGATTTTTCTACATATTTTAAATGGTTGTGCAAAATTTCTAACTACTTCAGAGTTAGAGAAAAAAGTTTTCATGTAAAAACAGTGTAAGTTTAGTACTGTGCAAATCGGGGTAAATTTGTTTGAAAATTAATTGTAAATGTGTCGGATAAAAGAAAATTATTTAAAAACCGTGTAAACATGAAACCGTATAAATTGAGTACCGGGCATACCGAAGAATAGCCGTAAATTTGTTCGAAATGTAATTGTAAATTGTAGTATCCAATAAATAAAATTTAAAATAAAACCCCTCTAAAATAAGTTTTCATTAAAAAGTGTAAATTGAATACCGTGCTAATCGAGGGATAAGTGTAAATTTGTTTAAAAATTAATTGTAAATGTGTAGGATTTAACAAAACTGAAAAAAATTTCATTCCAAAATCCGTATAAACACGAAACCGTGTAAATTGAGTACTGTGCATATGAAAGGATAGCTGTAAATTTGTTTGAAATGTAATGTTAAATTGTATAGGACCCAATAAATAAAATTAAAAAAAAACTCTAAAATAAGTTCTCATTTAAAAAAAGTGTAAACTGAGTACCGTGCAAATCGAGGGATGGGAGTAAATTTGTTTCAAAATTAATTGTAAACCATAGGATAAGGAAAAAAAAATTATTTAAAAAATCATTTTGAAACCTTATAAAAGCGAAACCGTGTAAAACTGAGTACCGTGCATATTGAAGGATAGTTCTGTAAATTTCTTTGATATGTAATTGATATGATTTAAAAAAACAATATGTAAAACCGTGTAAACGCGAAACCATGTAAATTTAGTAAAGTGAATATGGCAGATAGCTGTAAATTTGATTGAAATGTAATTGTAAATTGTAGGATCCCATAAATAATATTAAAAAAACAAAAGTTTTCATTTGAAAACCGCGTAAATTGAGTACCGAGCAAATAGAGGGATAGCTGTAAATTTGTTTGAAAAGTAATTTTAAATGTGTCTGATGTACACACACAATAAAATAAAGAAAATGTTTTCATTTAAAAACGTGTAAATTGAGTGTCGTGCAAATCGAGGGACAGGTATAAATTTTTGCTCGAAACGTAATTATAAATGCATGTGTACAGAAAAATTGCATCAGGCTAAAACTTACACAGAAGTGCAGTACAATTCCATGAAAGTACTTGAAAATTAAAGAACTGTAAAAACACGTTACAGTGCTTGAAAATTCAAGTGCTGTAAAAATACACAACAGTGCTTGAAAAATCAGGCGCTGTAATTTTATAGCATGGTGTTGTAAATTTACATAAGTGCTCGAAAAATGAGGTGCTTTAATTTTACAACACAGTGTTGTAAATTCACATAGATGCTTGAAAAATGAAGTGTTGTAATTTTACAACACAGTGTTGTGAATTTACATAGGTACTTGAAAATGATGTGCTGTAATTTTACAACACGGTGCTGTAAATTTACAGCACATGTGCTGTTGTGCCACCGTGCCATCGTGCCAACTATTTACAACACGGTGTTGTAAATTTACAACACAGTGCTTGAAAATTCAAAGTGCTTCAAATTTACAGCACATGTGTTGGCGTTATCATTACCAGCACACTGTGCTGTAATTTAGCATGGTTTTTTCTTATAGTGTAGATTTATAGAACACCTTCGTACCTGGGAAAAACCCTGCTTTTAGTATTTTTTTACACATGGTCTGGCGCAGTATGTCCATTTCTGGACCTTGTGCCACTAAACATCAACCAACCAATATAATGTAGCAGCTTTCAAAAGTACAAAATAAGGCAAGTACCGTCAAACTTAACATTTTTTCTTCTTTTTTATAATTTTGCAATGTCGTAGTTCATGAAACCATGAAGATAAATAAGACTGCAGTAACCGTATGAATATCTTATACCACATTGGTTTTATAACCATTTAAATATATATAGCTAATTTAAAAGCAATTTAAAGAAAGTTATGAAAGAATGAAAGTTTTAAATTGATTTTAATTTCATTAAACAATTCATTTTAAGAAAGCTATTCATGCTGACTATTCAATGTTATTACATTAACTCATGCATAACATTTTTATTTGTTTTCTCTGTCTTTAGTTTTTTTTACTCAAATTTCAATGACAAATTTCTTTAAGTTATATCAGTTCCATTTTACATGGATCAATTACTGAACTAAGAAGTATAAAACACCTTCCTTGCAAAAATGTTTTCAAATTATCAGTTTTAAATGATTGTTTAAAAAACAATAGAAAAAACACCTTTTAATACAGTTACAAAGAAAATGATGCTTTCAAAGTCTAAATTTTAAAATTTTCATAAAGTGTTTTCAGCATTCCTTAAACACTTCATTTTAATGCATTTAAAACTGACATCTATATTTTTTTAAAGTTTCACCACCGTAAGTACACTCTAGAGAATTTCACGCGATGTCATTATACGTTTTTCGTAATTTATTTTATGTTAAAGAACTTTTAGAAAGTTCGAAAAAATTTGAGTAATATTTTATGACAGGTTATTATCACCATTAGTTGTCAAGATGTCAATCTTCATCTTTCAGATCAATTTCTATTATATGAAATGCTAGAAGGGGGCGGAAGAAAGAATTATTTTTTAAATTGACTTTTGCATCAAGTACTTATTCATATTTTTTTATTTTACAGAGATCAGTTCATTAAGCCGTGTTTTTATTGAACTCTAAATACAAAATTCGATGTGACAGTTTATCTGTTGAATTTATTTTACAAAATGCATCAAAGTGAGGATGTGATAAACTATGGAAAGAAAATATATGCCAACAATTATGTGCAACATACCATTGTGGACGGCATTAGGTATTTTAAATCCGAAGTTAAACAGTGCCTAATGATTTTTTTAATGCTTATTTAAAAAATACTCTATTTCTACACAAATTAAAAGTCTTTCTGTTATTGGTGAAATATTAATTGTTTCCCTTGAGTCATTCTCTAAGCTTTAATGTTCTCAAGTGTACACTTAATTTGTATTTGGATTTTAATTTAATAAAAGGTACTTTAAGTGGAGAAAGTGTTGTAGAATTAACTATATTTGATTTATTAAGAATTAGGATTTTTTGAAAGCCTTGAACAATCATGTAAGCTCTCTCACTAAGGAGTAGAGGTATACTAAATTTTTGTTACTTATACTGTGTTAATTGGTATCATAAGCATAATCGAATATGGTACATAGGAGAACGGTTCGATCGTACGCATTTCAGACGTCTCCTTTTGTTAAAAAAAAAAAAAAAAATCTGAAATTCTTCCAGATTTTATTTACGCACTTGAGAGCTACTTGCCAACCTCACTTTATCTGTCACTTGCACACTGCAATAACACGAATGGAATGATTTTTTGTAATGTTCCATAAACTTTTCCTTCATAAAGGCAATATCCCCTGATGCTTTTCTCCTTCGCAAACCACTGTCTAATTTTGGAACTAAAGCGAACCCAGGGATTTGGTAATTATCGGATGGAATTGCCCAAGTTTCTTCTAAAAGTATTAAATCGCTTTGCGTAAAACACGGATCGCTATTAAATTTAAAAGTGATACGGCGCTTAGAAAAATCGTGTCCATAAATAGCGTCGACAAAAATCCCGTGATTGAACGAGAAACACTAAAAGTGATATCACCAAATCCCAAGAACACCCAAAATTTGGACTAAAAAATTAAAAATTTGTCTTAGATAAAAAAAAAAAAAAAAAAAAAAAAAATTGAAAAGCGATACACCGTCGATTTCTCGCATAGACCAGTTTTGTCCGAAAAAAATCTGATGTGTACAACATCCCAGGAAACACACTACTGCCCGCAAAATGACGGCCGTGTACCCGTCGTGCTGGCAAAGTGCCGTATACATAGACTAAAGTTATCTGGTAGACCGCTCGCGCTGTGGTAAAACCCCTATTCCCGAGTGAAGCAAACACCTAGGTGGAAATTCCACTCATCACGTGACTGAGGATGAAATTTTTGGCTTCTTTTCGCCGCATTTGGTGAAGCGAGTATGAGGAATGTTGGAAAATAACGCATTTTAGCAAGTAGGAAAACGTTTATTTACTTTGAAAACGTTTATTTACTTACTTGTTTAGTACTTTGAAAAACTTACAAACCAAAGAAATCAGAATAAATGGATTTCGTGCATATGATTTACGCCTCGCATAATGTAATATTTTAACAACTGACTGCAACAAAAATAAATTATACATTTAAACTTTTTAAATAAAAAAATTCATTTTTTTAGTAATACTTTTATCATGCTATTATAATTTATTAGAGACAATGTAACTAATGTTATTACTTTTTACGGGGAAGAAAAAAAATATAGTCATCATTAAAATTTCAAGTAGTTTTGTGAAAATTTATTAAAGAAGGGAATCATTTTCTTCAAATTTGCGGCCGAAATAAAATCAAGCTGTATTTTATTTTAGTTCAAAACTGACAATAAATTTAAATTAAGAAGCCCGGTTAACTATTTCAAGAGATTATCTCCTTTCTTGATTTCTTGGAAATCTGAAAAGTAATCGGATAAATCGTTTCAGGACATGTTCCAGATACTTTCGTTTTGGAAAACGGTACGTGTATTAACAAAATCGGGAGTAAATAAATAACTCGAAATACATTTTCAAACATCACATATGTGTATAAAAAAAATGAAAATTAAACAATAAGATGTTATTCAGTTCTAAATCTCAATGACAGTATAGTTTTTAATTATATGTAAAAAGAAAATGTTAAATAAACATTTCATGTGAATTTGTACGGAAAAGGACAATATATTTGTTACATACTGTAAAACATTCCACATTTAATTAATAATCATAAAGTTTTATTTTCTTTTAAATAATAGCCTGAAAAACATGAAAATTTCAGAATATAAACAACTTCGCCAACACATCGCCAAATATATCAATTTACATCAAGACACGTAGTATCTGATTAAACTCTAATTTTGAACATTTAATTAATATTTAAAATATATAGATAGTTCTCATAAAAGATAATAAACAATTAACTTAAGAAAATGATTAATTTCATTCACAACAAATTGAATAACACCGTTTTCAATTGCGACAAACGTCAGAGCTAGGAGCTAAGAAGTATTTTTGTGCAGCTATTTTTCATTAATAAAGCAAAAAACTTATAAAAATTTTATTTCCCGATGAAATGTAACAGGGCCACCTTTGGTAAATTTTTCATTGCATCCATATGCGCTGCAGGGTTTTACCATTTTCAATAAATTTTCAGCTTTTCTAACCGGCCTTTCTCACTCACGCATTGAAATATCAATGGATTCCTGTATGAACTGGATCGGTCGGGTCCACTCATCACGTGACCAGGTGCTTGCTTCATTTTGCAACCCTGCGCGAGCGGTCTATTTAATCCTCAGTCTGTGGCCGTATACCGGGAGAAAGGTAGATTGCCATCGTCTGGAAGTCACTGGAGTACCAGTGTCTGAAAAGTGCATATGCGCCAGTACATAACTACTAACGGCGAACTGCCATGTGTCTATGACATGCACAGAAAAGTTAACGGCGTGGTACTGCTTAAAATGTACCGGGCCAGCACTGTTTGGCAGTAATGGGCCTGTATATATTTCGTAGTGTTGGCATAAAATTTCGTTATTTTAATTAAACAATATTGTTTCACATTCATACTGTGTAGAAATGTTAGGGGATACAAGTTCCGGGCACTCAAAGGCAGGGTCACTGCAAAGATTTTTTTTTTTTTTTTTTTTTTGAGGGGGGGTGTAAGGGGAGAAGTTCATATTGTGCCTTCAAATATTTTAGTACTAAAAACTAAAATAATACAAACGAGTTCAGTATGCTATAAAAATGTTTACTACACCGACAGTTAAACCCCCACTCTGTATATGACAGTATATAACCCCCACTATGTACAGAATTATGAATTTTAATCTTAAAGTTATAATTTATATTAATTATAAATATAATTTTATAATAATTATTAATTATAAATATAATTGTATAATTTATATTAATTTTTTACAATTTTGCTAAACTTTTCCAGAAAAACATATTTGGAGACTTTTATCTACGTTAAGCCCCTTTTAAAATCTACCGAATTAGGGTGCAGAAATATGTTAGAGAGTATTACACGACGACCAGTCAGGGTTTAATTTGCATGAGAGCTCAAATCCTGTACTCTTTTTTTTCAGAGAATTTTAGATTAAATTAAAATTTTTAATAGCCTACATAATTGGTTCTATTGATATTTTTTTATTATATTAAATATAGCAGTGATAAAACAAAAGATTACTTAATTTTTAATATAAATTAGGTAATTAATGCTTAAATTTACAATAACACAAATTAGAGCTTCTGCAGTTATTCTGCAATTATTAAGCAATAATGAACCATTATTTTCATGTAATAGTCAAAAATACGGAATGGGGTTCATTTAGGAATTTTATTTTCTTTATGCAGTTTCGATTGCTCTCGAATCAAGTGTTTTATTTCCGCACCCTTTTACGGGGCCTCAAGTATGAAACTAGAAGCACGAGTTCCACATGTCTACGGAGGAATGCTAAGTCAACTTATTTCTCACGGCTGAGAGATAACGCTGCAAGAAACGAACTGTTATCGTTATATTATCGTTATATGTGGCTATATTAATTCAGATCATTTATACAAAGTACAAATGAATTTTTTATGCATTTGAAGAAAGAAAATAAAAACTTGCTTGTCTATTTTAATCTGAGATGTGCAAGATAGCCTATATATATATATATGTGTGTATAATGCACATAAAATATTTCTAAAACGCGAAGTTAATATTAGTGTGTGTGTTTCGGGGGGGGGGGGCTCCAGATAGCTGATTTGAAAACTGGCGTGTTTCATTAAAACGGAAGTGGTGCGTTTTCGTGCCCAATAAGTAGTAACCCTCTTTTCTTTTGATGTGTCATTTGGTTTCGCAAATCTTGAAACGTTGAGCGGGAGGCCAGTTACATCTGATGAAATACGTTTGAAGTACGCTTTTTAGGATACAAAGTTTTTCCGGTCGTTGTTATAGGGCTTTCGAGAAGGTTATTGGTATAGACTAGTGAGATTTCTCTGTTAGGAGCAATAATAACTATAATAACATTTGCTTCGGCAGTAAAATCTCGTTAGTTAAAGATATACAGAAATTGGATTTTACAGTGTTACAGTTGTATTTTACAGTTTTTAAACAGTCGGGAAAATATTACAGGTAAATTTTTACTTTCACTGTTTTTAATGTACGCATGTTGTTCACCGTTTACTTTTGAAACTAATTTATAAATTAGGCGACTTTTTGAAAGAAAAAACGTCATTTTCATACTGTTTTCAAGTTTTGGCTACTTGTACCTTACTCCAGGCGACTAATTTGAAAATTTGGTGTTGGTTTTTGTCAACTCCCTTTTTTCTTTAAGTTGCTATTGAGCTTTCAGCAAATATTCTAATCTGCTTTTTTAATCGTGCTATAAAAATAAATGTATTATATGTTCTGTTATATATATATATATATATATATATAAAACGCATGAAGTTTTTAAATTTATCATTTTATTCAATCCTAAATGAAGCTAAATGAAGCATGTTTATTTCTTAACTACAAAATCATTAAAATACGTTACGATTTTGGGAACTAAAAATTGAGAAAATGGCTACTAAACTGATGACTTTTTTTAAGTCGGTGAGGTTACTAATGATACTTATTTTAGTGTATAAAAGTACTTTCCTCCATAAAATTTGAATCATGTAGTATGCTACAGGTATAGATACAGAAAATTTCTTTTAAGAATAGCTAACATTTAAAAAATAATTTGATCTAAACAAAATGTACAATAAAGCAAAATGTTACCATAAAGTTATGTGTGTTACCATAGTACAATTTTATTTATTATTACTTCCTGTAAGATTTTGTTTAGTACATACACACACATATATATATCAACCATAAAGTATTATAACACATTTATAAAATCTCTAACTCTGAAATATTGAAATTAAACTGTTTATAGATGATTTTATGCTGTTTTTGAAATGTGTTACTGCCTCTCTCATAAAAAAATCTTTTGCGACTGCAAATTTGTAAGAAAGTTGCAGTTTATGAAAACTGCACACAATTCACTAATGATAGGTGCCCATAATTTGCAAACCATTGACCAATGGATTTTGCTGTTTTTTATCTTTCATTTATGTTGTTTTTTATCTTTCAAAATGTTACCCTTAAGGAATGTTTTTTTTCCGGGGTGGGGGTGGGGGTTGATGAATAAGCCCCGTACCCCGAATCCGCCACTGGCCCTAAGCAGCAATTGATCAGTGGCCAAATTTTGGCCAAACATCTCTCACCGAGGACGTTGACATGGGGCCAACATCGCCGGCGATATGCGCGATTGATTGGGGATGTCTCATCAGGTTAAGATTGGCCAATCTTCTGGCGCCAATGGATTTGATCGTCGGTCGAACAGTTGCCAAACAGATACCAATGACTTTCACCGTCGGTCGAACAGTCGCCACACAGATACAATAACTTTCATCGTCGGTCGAACAGTCGACAAACAGATACCAATGACTTTCATCGTCGATCGAACAGTCGCCAAACAGATACCAATGATTTTCATCGTCGGTCGAACAGTCGCCAAACAGATACCAATGACTTTCATCGTCAGTCGACCAATCGCCAAACAGTTATTATCGACCGTCGATTAGTTGAGAAACGTTTTTATCGACGATCGACCAGTCGCCAAACGGTTATTATCGACGGCCGACCAATCGCCAAATGTTAACCCAAGCAATTCCAGCCTTTATACCCCAGTTTATATTATATATATATAAATTATTCGCTCTAAAGGTAATTTTATTATTCCAGGTATTTTTTTTCAATCTGACAATAGTACTTTATATATATGTATATATTGTCACCTTTAATAAAAAGTGGCAATGCCAGAAGGGGAGGGGGTAGTTAAAATATCAGGATATGTATTTCTGCCCCCCCCCTTCATATTTTCACTTTACTTAGTATGAGCTCTCAGATATTTACACTCACTTAAAAAAAGTATTTGAGTGCAAGGCCAAATTTCCTATTTTGATTTTGTAAATACCCAGTTTAAAACACACTCAAGAAATAAATAAATAAAATATATAAATGTGTGTGTATATACAGTAGTACCTCGACTTAAGGAATTTTCAAATCTCATCAATTCGCCTTTTTTATTTACTAAATAACTTTGGTTCAATTTGCTATATTATCCTAAGATTTTGCTAAATTAGAAAATTAGTTAAATTATTCTTTGAAAATACAGTATTAATCCCCTCCCAAAAAAAATTATGGCTATGCCTCTGTATAATGAAGTAACATCCTCATACTTTAAAACAGACATTAAAAATGTTACTTTTTATTAATTACTTGTATTACATGTGGGCATAAACACAAAAATGTATAGAAAATGGCATCACTGATATTCATCCCCCCTCCCTGCATACTGTTACATAGTAGGTTTAAAAAAAAGCTCCTATATAAAACTCTGCCTACACTCACACTAATTTTAACCTGATCAAGTCTAAAAAATAAAAATGTACACCCTCTAAAAAAAGTATTCGAGCAAGAGAAAAATTTCCTACGTTGGTTTCGTATATTGAAACTTATTTATCATAGAATATGAATTAGGCTATGTATAAAAATGACTTTCCATATTTCCATCAAGTTGTGCGTTTTTCAAAAACTCAATTATTATTCGCAAATCTAAAATAGGAAATTTCTCTCTTGCTCGAATACTTTTTTTGGAGAGTGTATGTAACTTATGTAATCTGTATGTAACTTAAATTAGGTAAAAAAGGTGAAGTCAGTACCATATGGAAAAACAGATTTAAATAAATAATTATTCTCCAAGTAGAAGGTTCCTTTTCTTTTTTTTTTCATGCACTAAGTACTATTTTTATACTCTAAACTGACATATTTGGATTTGTCCCAGGTTAACTTATACAGAGTTGATCAGTTACTTCATATTATAAAGCTTTATTGCACTTTTTTTCTTGGAACCTTTAAAATGGCAGCTTCTCCTGCAGTAGGTTTTCATTTTGTCGAACGACTGCTTATTAAACCTATGAAAAATATATCACCACCGTTACACCCCCCCCTCCAAAATTTTTACACTTAAACTGGTGCCCCCATTATGAAATGGCCAGTAGTTCAGGCATTTGTAGTGGTGAAAGACTTGATTATTAAGTACCCTCCAATCAAAAATTTATACTTACCATCTTCTTCAAAAGCATTTATCATTAAATTTTTATGAACTGTTGCTAATCGCAAAACATGCTTTAAAACCCCATTCATAGTTTCCTCATTAAAAAAGATTAATGACAGAGATTTTAATGATATTCAAGGTAAAAAATAATTAAAAATAAAAAAAATTATTAGCATTCTTTATTACATACAAAATAAATCAGTATTTCATGAAATAAATAAATATATGTGCAAATGTTTTTTCCCTCTTTCCGTCATTTTCCATCTACTACTTGTTCGTTGTTCTCTGGATGAAAGTTGATAACCAGAAACTGGGAAGAAAAAAAGAAAAAAACAATGTACAATTTAGAATTTATAAAATATTAGAATCTCAGAAATGTCACATTTAAGATAAACAAGAATAAAAAATTAAGTACTTTCAGATGCAGTAGTACCTTAACCCATTTATGCCTAGCGTCCCTTTTTTGGGACGGCATTATCGCTATCATTCGAAAACGTTATTTATTTTTCCTAGCCTTTATTCGCGAGTATTGAACCTCAATTCCACAAAATATTTTAATATGGCAAGTAGGATGTTGACATTTCAATTTTTATACATAACGATTTTAAATGAAATCATCCCTTGTTCAAAAAGTTGACATCAGAAATTTATCAATTACTTCTGGTGTTAGCAAAAATCGAAGAAAGTCGCAAAAATATCCAGGCACGAATGGGTTAAAAGGTTTCAGTCAAAAAAGGTATATAATTTCAGTCAAATTGCAAAAACTCCAGCCGGCAATCAAACATAACTTAGTTGCATCCCCCCCCCACAAAAAAACTAGTAATTTTAGAACATTAATCAAATTACATGAAATAATCCATTAACACCAAGCGCACACAAGTAGTTCATAAAATAACAAAGATAAATTCTTTAATTTCTTTAAAAAAATAATAATTCTAAGGAAATTAATTTTTTTATAAAAATTTATTTAAAATTAAATGCTCTATTAGTTTTATCTATTTGATAGTAATGACAATTGATCCATGTTGTGATTAGTGAAGAAAACTTGGAAAACAAATTTCTTATTAACAAGAACCTAACTCTTATTAACGAGAAACCTAAGTTTACCTTAAACAAACAGTTTACCTTTGTATAATAAGATGATATTTTTCTTGTTACCGTATTTACTCGTGTATAACGTGCACATTTTTTTTTCAAAAATTTAGGGCAAAACTCTGGGTGCGCGTTATACTTGGAATAATTTTTCACTGCTGCATATAATCACACGATATAGGTTTGAATCAAGAAAAGTACTCAAAGAAGAAAATAAAACTGGAAAAATCTTACTTAATAGAAGTCATTTTTTGCTACATATATTTTTTCCTCCTAACACTTCTTTCAAACAACAGTGCTAGAAACATTACATTTATTAATATAATTAGCAATCCTTATTGGCGCTATTGCTGCTCTCGTCACAGTCCTCGTCATCACTGGCACAGTCAATGTCCTCGCATATCATATCGCTTTCAGTTCCATCCATCCGATTGGAAATTCCAGTCACTTTAAAGCTCTTTCTTATCGGCTGATATGGAATTCCAAGCTTCAAATATCCATTAACATATGATTGCGAGAGAAGCACGCTTCATTTTCCTGCTTGGAGTGAATTTTTGATCTGTTGTTGTCATCCACTGATTGTAGGCATGCCGAAATGCAACCTTAAATGGTCGGTAGATGACAGCATCTAAGGACTGCAGCATTTTCGTTATCCCACCAGGTATCACGACTAAATCACTTTGACGAATTCGCGCTTTTACTTCACAGGTCCTGTGTCCACGGAAGCTGTCCAGAATCAGCATCGATGGCCGACGTAAAGCAACGGCCGAACTTTCCCACACAACTTTAATTCAGTCTTTCATGAGCTCCTCTGTCACCCACCCCTTTTCCTGGACTCTTACAATTATCCCGACTGGAAAAGATTCCTTAGGGATAGTTTATCTTTTAAAAATCACATACGGTGTCAGCTTGCGGCCGTCAGCCGTAATGGCCAGCATAACGGTGCATCGTTGCTTGTCTCCTTCTGTTGTGCGCATTTGAACGCTTCTGTCACAAACACAGGATGAACAGGATGAACAGTTGGGGCTTCCGGCATGACAAATCACAATGGAGTCTGATCTGCATTGCCAATTTGTGACATCTGATATCCCTTTTGTTTTCGTAGTCTTATAATATATTGTAAGAATTTGGTCCGCTGTTCTTCGTATTCTTCCGGCAGCTTTTGTGACAGCGTCGTTCTTCTCTTGATAGAGAGACTGTTACAGATCATAAAGCGTTGCACTCAGCCAATGCTCCCCTTGAAGTCTTCTCTTGGAATATTCATTTTCTTAGCTATTTTACAGGCCTCGAACATCAACATTTCCACCGAGACTGAGTATCCCGAACACCGCAGATCCATTACATAATTCAAAAGCTGCTGCTCCACTTGCGGATATTTACACGACTCCCCCCCCCAAAAGCACGTTTTTTAGATGGTGCTTTCTTCAGTTTTTCTTCCATATGCCGCCACTCTCACACGCTTGACTCGCCAACACCGAATTTCTGACTTGAAGCACAGATACCATTTTCTTTTGCATACTGAACTACTTTCAACTTGAATGCTGCAGTCAGGGCCGATCCCAGAAGAAAATCTTGGGGGGGTGAAGAGAGGTAAATTGCCGACTGAAAAAATAGATTTGCCGATTTAGTTTCCAAGTTGGACACCTCCCTATATTGGACAGTTTTCCGCGGAACAGAACATGCCAATAACATAGAAACAGCATAAATACCTCTTTAAGTTCTACAGAGGGAGCCGCAAAAGTTCGACTTTCAGAGGATTCACATTATTTACGCATTAATGATCAATCTGGTTTTTACATTAATAAAGTGAATTAGTACATGAATAAATTGCAGAGGTCGTACGTAAAAGGCGGAATTTTCCACAAAAGACTCGATTATTATCACTTTGCGAACAAAAATCCACATTTTTGTTGGGTAGGGATGGTTACATTCCTGACTCTGTTAAAAGTAATTAAATTTTCATAAAATATTCATAACTTTTAATTTAGTCATAAAATATTCTCTCAGGAATGAAGAAAATATTTGCCTATCCATATGCGACAAAACTATCTGTCCTAGCTTGGGTTGGCGGAAATGAGTTTGGGGGGACCCTCAATGGAGTCTTTACCTTTACTTAAAAAAAGGAAAGGAAGCCATACCGAGAGCACTGTTTATAAAACACTTTCCAACACTGTCTTATTTGCGTATATACTATTGCATGCCTGGCATCTCTTCTGGATTTTGATGGTTTCTCCTGGTCTCCTGATTTTGCATTAACATCTCCTGGTTTTCTTAAATTTTGAAGCTTTAATAATCGACACGTTTATTCCCCAACATTTTTGAAAGATTACCGCTCTTTGGGTCTATTCATTCAATATGGACCAGTATACCATGGTATTTTGGTCCAATAATAAAGATTTGTGCTTATATTGATTACTCATTTGTGAAGGATTCTTGAAAATGTGAGAATTAGATGGCAAGTCGTTTATTTTTAATTAGATGGCAAGTCGTTTATTTTTAATTAGATGGCAAGTCGTTGTATCATTTTTTGAGAAAGTCCCAAAATTTTACTACTTTGTTTTGTCTAAAAAGAAGAAATTTTGTAAAATTTCGAACATTTAAGAAAAAAAACTTAACGTAAAAACGTAAAGAAACGTTTTATTCATTTTATGTTAAATTTATTCATTTTATGTTAAAAGAATTCTTCTATTTCTCTGAGCTCTTTTACAAATTCAATTTTTAGTATCACGACCTTATGTGAGATTGAAATTTCACACATAAGTTGTTATAAAAAGCAAACTTTTCATTTTAAAAACCATAAATGTGTCGCGCCATGTCAAATTATATTTTAAAAAAATTATATATAGAATAGATGGCGAAATTTAATGTGTGAAAAAATTTCGAAGAGTGTTTTGACTTAGTGTGTGACTTAGATAAGTAATTAGGACTTTAAGATTATGATACCACATAAATCTACTGGATTTTCTTAGTTAGATGTTGGCAGGAATGCTATTGCATGACGAACAGTTAACTGTTCGGTCCCAACGTAGCTAAAGACGCGACAGTAGAAATTCCTCCCTTCTGTGTCCATCGTTGCTCCGCGGCGTGAGTCTTAGAATGTTTCTGCTCTGGCGACAGCCTTGCACAAGCGCATGACTGGGCCATGCCAGGGCATTCAAAGACCCATGCCGAGAAGCTACGATTTATACAGGAGGGAGGAATTTCTGCCATTGTGTCTTAGCAACGACGGTAGTGAACAGGTTAAAGCCAACAAGAAACTAAAATATTTTGATCTATGAGTATTTTGTGAGCCCTGTAGAGGTATCAACTCTACGTCCACCCATGCCGATGGACAGAATGCTCTCATAAACCTCAATAATAAATACCAATTTTGTTTTGCTTGAAATGATGAACGCTTCTAAAATGCACTCTAAACATTCTCTGCCCATAAGCTGCAATGCATTAGAATTATTTTGTGTGCTCCTGTAAAAAGAACTATAAATGGTACCTACATCCTTTTCAATAGAGTACATGGTATGCTAATTTTCATTATTATATAAAAGTTCGATCGATGCATATTTACAGAAGTTAGAGCACGGGCAGGCAGACAGGCGAAAGCATAAGCATTTCAAATTCTTTGGAAAGTGTTAAAAAATAGACACTTAAAAAGAATGTGTGCGCCACACCATGGCACAGTGGTTATATCACTGGAAATGGTAGACGGGCGAAGTGTGAAGGTTCCGGGTTCGGGTCCCATCGCGCGTCCGTCGACCTAACCGTTCGGAGTTTTCCGTGGTTTTCTCCGAAACTTAGCGTAAATACGGGTAGGGATGGACGCGAGACGCGAGAATTCTCGCATTGTCTCGCGAGACGAGACAGGCATTTTTTTGCGAGACGAGAAAGAAAATATTTTGCGGGACGAGACGCGAGACGAGACAGAGTCTTGTCTCGCGCGAGATTTCTCGCATTTTTTTCCGTCTCGCATAAATACGATCTGAAAAGCCACAATTTGCCTGAAGCCTCTACCGTTTAACTTGCGTCTCCTTCGTTTTCGGTCCTGGTATACTATCAGCACTCTACAATACGCACAAACACGTAACATTTAAAATTAGAACAGACGAGAGATATACAAAACACACAAAGGAGAGGATAAAGAAAGAGGCGGGAAAAAAAAGAAAACAGAGAAGAGTTGAAAGAAAAATAATAAGTAAATAGGAAAGGCGGTACGGTATGTTCAAATCTGACCACTTTTAGACGGGACCCGGGCCTTTAAGTTTGGGGCCCCCTTACTATCCCCTTTTTTACGTATTAAGCCCCTTTTTTAAGCATTTTAACCCAGTTTTGACAGCTGTTGTACTCGAAAATTGCATTTCAGTTAACTGTAGTTTTTGTACTTTAATCAAATCGTATTTATCACCCCAAAAAAATATCTCTAATTTGATCTAGTGATAGACAATTAGGTAATACCTATATTATAGAGGAAATTCAGCTTTTTCCCTACAATTACTATTTCAGTACATATGAATTTATAATTTAGATAATCGGGATATATATGGGCCCCCTTTTTCTTCAGGGGCACCGGACTACCACCCCCCCTTGCCCCTGTGATAATCGGGTTTCGGGTATATCAGAGGGAGATTAGAAGTAGAGCAACTTGCATTCGCATTGATGCTTAGTCTGAGTAGGTTGAAATATGGTTGAATATCCTTGGTTGAAATATCCTTGTACCGATATTATCCTCAAACTTTCCCGCACGTTGCGGCGCGCGTAGGGGGGGGGCACCCACCCTGGTGACAACTTTCTAGGGGGGGGGTTAAATCCCTATCGTTGGCCTATTTGAAAGAGATTTAAATGACATTTTTTATTCTTATATATTAATATCGGACGGAAAGAAATGCAAGCAATTTTTTTTAAACTATTTCTCTTTTCGTTTATATTATCATGTTTTCCCTTCCTTCGGCTTGCAAAACTTCAGAGTGTGACACATTTTCGTGTAAAAATCTCTCTATTCTAAAAAAAAGTAAAGGCCGCTGTCGCCGCCGCTGTCAAAAGCTTGTCAGCGTATCTCCTCCTAAACCGTGGGGATTTGAGTTTCGACTAAGGTGCCCACAGATTCGAAAAATTCCGATGAACCTGCTAAGCTGATTTAAATTTCGAAAATCGAATTATTTTCGAAGATATTAATAAAAAACTGAAAAAATAAACCGAATGGTTGCCAGATTTGGCATAAAATCATTCATTCCTTTGCAACAAAGCGTTTCCAAGTATCTAGAATCGCGTGAAATTTACAAACATGAGTTAGAATTACGCCCATTTTACGCCAAAATAAAAACTATATGAAATAAGTAACTCAAAACACAAAGTTGACAATTTTCAAATAGTAAGTTCGCTTAGACAACAGGAGTTTAGAATTAGCGATTATTCCTTTTTCCAAAACAGAATAACTAATATCTTGAAAATGAAAAATAATTAAAATGCAGATTATTTTAAAGCCGGTTCTCGTACAGCTGGATTATTTGCTACCAGTAGAAATATTTGGCGGCGTTAACTAAGCCATTATAGCAGTATTTGCTAGAGAGACGAGATGGTATAATTCGTGGTGCTAAGTACGCCAATCTGCAAACGATTATGTAAATGAAAATATGGATAATGGTTTTGCGGTAACCTTACATGAACAGTAATTATAGGTTGTGAGCATGTGTAAATCGCCAAATAATGAAAAGTCGCCATTGGTGGCAAGCAATCCTATCTGTTCCGTAGCTTTTTTTAACTTTACATGTACGCAAGTCGCCAAATAATGAAAAATCGCAATGGGTGGCAAATTCGAAGGGTGTCCAATAGGTTTTACATTATTAAAAATACAGCTGAAACAGATGTTCTGATTTTATTATGCATTAGCTCCTAATTAATATAACTTTTGAATGGCAACATTGAAAATCATTGTGTTTCTGAAGAGTGCAAATAATTTTTCCATCGATTATAAGCGGAGTCCGCACACCAGGTGTAGTATAGCTCAGGACCCGTACAACACGGATTCCCATAACAAAATATCTTCCGTGTTATGAGGGGGAGGGGTTCTACTGTAGTGTGAAGTTTAAATTTTTATATACCAATGAACATGCAAGAACCAAGCAATGCGTAGCTCAGTAACATTCTATCTGATCCAATCTTCGGGTTTTGTCTGTTGAAATTATGTCTTTTTTACGAATAAGCCTGATTAGGGGCCGAATGCCTCATACGAAAAGCGAACGTAACGAGTCTGGGGGCCTTGGCCCCTAGTGATACAAAAAAAAATCACTTCACCAAAAGCTATAGAGGCAATGGGGCTACTGGTGCACACTGTGTACTTAAAAATCAGGCCACTGACCTTGAAAAATTATCGGAATGTCAACTTTCAATAGAAATAAATACAAAATACATGAATGTACCTCTGTATTCGCCCTTTCGGATGCCCGCTCCTTTACATTTTTTATCCCCCCCCCCACACACACACGCACACTCACATTCATTTGAAAAAATAAACCCATTTAATGTTGTGCGGTTTTTTCCAGTGCGTTTTTCTCCTTCCACTGCTTTTTCACTGGTTCTTCAAAAATTGTACTATGTACTTTTATCAACAGTCACCCAGTATTCATCATGTCCAGTGGCGTACGCAAGGGGTGAGGGTTTGGGGGTTCACCCCTCCCCCCTTGTCAAAATTTTTTTAACAAAATGTCCACAAATTTTCAATTTTTAGCTTAAATATTACGCATTTTAACACAAAGTTATGTCTATAACCCCCCTCCCCCCTTGAAGGAAGTCTGCGTATGCCACTGATCATGTCAAGAAAGAAGAAAAAAAAGTAATAATAAACACAAAAATTGTCTTTCAAAATGAGCAAAAGCGCTATACTTATAAAGAAATATTGTAAAATACTACTATATGTATAAGATCTTTTCCTGTTTTAAAATTTCACGCTGTGAGATGAGGAACAACCCTCGCAGAATTTCTCTTTATCCTTAACGCTTCCTCCAGTCATTTAAAAAAACAAACTTTGAACACAGGTCTGGGGCCGAAAGGAAACGCATGCTTTGTGTTGAGATGCCAAATCTTTTTTTTTTTTTTTTACGCAGAATATCAGATATCGGAGGGTCCCTACTACAGAGTTCCAGTTAAAACAGAAATGTCGGGAGAGAGATGTCCCGAGGACATAATTGCCCGGTTGAGGAATTGCCCGAGGACATAATTGCGCTGTTCCACCCACAAACAACTATTGAGTGACCGTTTTTTTTTCCCGGAAAAAAACAAGGGTGAGGAATTAATGTATCGAGAATTTCGCTAATGATCGGTTTCCAGACAAAAAATTAAGTATGTGGATTCTGGACACTGGAAAAGACACCGATATATGGTTATTTTCTATCATCCTCCAAAGGTATGGGGAGGGAGCTCGAGCCCCAAAGCCGCCCCCCATTTCGTACGTCACTGCAGAAGCGTAACCATGGAGTGGGATATAGGGATATACCTCCCTGCGAAACTTTCAAAATTAGTTATTAAGAGCTTTCAGATTTTTGTCGTCAATAAGAAATTAAGTTTATCAATACAAAATTGTATCTTATACAACCCCCTCGACAAAATTTTCTGGCTGCGCTCTTGCCTCATCGACTAGCATATAACGACTATGTTACATCCTATGTCACTATTAAAAGTCGCGTTTTTTCCGCTCACCATTGGGAAATAACACTCAACATACAACATGGTAAGATGTCTGAATTGTGAAGGTCTCTGTGAAGGTTCTGAAGGCAGGGTTCTATCCTGCCGTGCGGCTATCGAAGTTTTGGGCGGTTTTCTCCAGATGTAACGTGAATACGCGTTAGAGGTCCTCCTCCCATTGCACTACTTCTAAGCAGATAGCTCTTTCGTAGCTTTACCTTAACACAAAACAACACAGAAACATTAATAAATCATCAATATAGCTCTTATGTGTTCATGATGTAAGTAGTATTATTCCTTATAAAAGCGTTTTTAGCCATTAATAGAGCACTTGGTTTGTAACAACAAGGTATTTTTAATTTCATATACTGAAGTATTTAATGGATTTTACATGAATTCCAGCTGGAATATAACATTTATTTTTATTTTTAATTTGGGTTTTTATACAAATAATTATCGAATCATTTGTATAATGAATGTAAAATAATGTGAACTCTGATTATTGCACAAGTAAAAGAAAAAGACGACCAACAAATATTAAAATATTTTGCAAGAGGGACTCAAACCATTGGTTTTTGGCAAAGACATTAGAATATACTCGTTCTAGTATATTCTAATGTCTTTGGTTTTTGGAGGGGGGGGGGGGAATAAAGGACAAAGTGTCAATTTAAGTTGGCTAATTTTGAGTTTTACGATATGCGAGAAAAAGTAGACCGTGTTAATTTCCATTTGGACCTTTGTACGCCATGCCATTCCTAATTTAGATCCTCATTAAAAGGAAAAAGAAATTTCCGAGCATTGACTTACTCTAGAAAAGTGTGGTTCAGCTCCATATATTTACTATGCTCAGTGGCGTGCACAAATGGTGTGGGGGTGAGGATTCAGTCCCTCCCCCTTTGTCCATGCATTTTTAACATAAAGTCCGTACAGTTTTAATTTTAAACATATAGATTATGGCTTTTATTTAACCAAAAGATTACTTCCATTCCCTCTTCTCTTAAAGAAAGTCGGTGTACACCACTGATTATGCATCTGCACATTATTTGTAAGTACATAAAATATTTGTAAGTAATAATTACAACAAAAAGAAAAAACTGCCATTTGCTTGAAATTACCTAAGTGATATGATAATTTTAAGAAATAAGAGGGCCCCCCAAAAGGGATGCTTGCTTCAGAGTGGCTTTTTGAGGCCCAGATCATGTTTTTCTAGAATACAAATAAAGGGAACACAAGGTCATTAGTTAAAGAACTTTGGTTCTAGAAATACTGGTATATAAATTTAACTTTTCATAATCAGCTGTACGTATCGTAATATAGCGGATCTGTTGGTGAGCTGTTAGCTATTTTGTAAACAGTAAGCAACTTTTTTGTTTTCTGCTTAAACAGTGTTGTATCCACAATATTTGGTAAACATTGGTAATATTTCTAATGTATTCCTAATATTGAAAAGTAATTATTTTTAGATATTTTTATAGTATTTTTATTTTTTCATGTTCATATACTTAATTATTCAATATTATCATTAAGTTGGAAATAAATACTAATGTAAAAAGTAACAAATTAATATTTACCCATTATATTGTCAATGTTAATGAATTTAAATTAAATATATTTCAAATGTATTCACAATACTGGGTGTATATTTGAAATATTCCTGATATATATTGCACAAGTAAATATTTTTAATGTGTTAGCATCTTAATATATTATAACTGGCGAATTATCACTGTTTATTTGTTATACATTATTTTTGCATTTAAAATCTGAAAAATAATTTTAAGTGCATTTATATACAAATTTCTGAAAAATATATTTTAATAAATAAGTGAAATATTACTGAAAATTTTAATGTAATATGATTGTTCCATGATTATCATGGGCAAGCGGGGTACATGCCCTAGTCTCCAAATTTAAGGACTCTTTAATTATTGCAGAATGTGAATTTTGAGTATTGAATTTTCCAAGATAATAAATACTTGTTTCTTTATAAAAGTTTGACTCTTAGTAGCAAAATACATCACAATCAAATGTGCCTGGTTTTTCTGTGGTTTATTTATTCTAAAGATGGTTTAATCGGTATGTTTCTTAACTATATTTGATAATATTCACTTCGTTAATCCCATTTGCATAAAGCTTGCTGTATACTTGTTCAGTTTCAGACAATTCAAATAATTGTTGTCATTCAATTAGTTTTATCTAAAGAGTAATCAGTTACCGGTAAGCAGATTTGCCACTTTCAGTAATATCATAGAAAAGTCAGAATTTTAGTTGTACATTTTTAAGGCTTCATTTTTAATAAAGCTTGTTTCACTTACTGCAAAGAAAATGTTCATGAGCATTTACATTTATCTGTCATATTTCAAGTTAAATTCACTAAATCATGACATAGATTTGTACCAGAACACTGTGGAAAATAGAGAAAGGAATTGTCAGAGTCGGTGAAGAAACAGAATGTAAGGTGTCCCCCCCCCCATTTAGACTAATACTTCTGGCCCAAGCCCGGTATGTCATAATTGGTGCCTGAATATGAGATGGGGGCGGGAGGGGAGGACTGAAGGACTGAAAGCCCTATAGCCACTCATTCCCGTTCCCCCTCAATCTGCCCCCGGATCATTTGCTTTTGTGATAATTTTTAAATGCAAATTTTAACTGAAGACTTATATTCATATAAATTGATTGCCTTAGGAAACTAAACTTTTAGAATGTTTTTTATGTACTGAATACTCATTTCCTTGAAATATAGGAGACTTAATAAAAGTGATGAGTGGGTGATTTTTCAAAAACCTTTGATAAAGATGAATACTACTTTGAATGTATTAAGATATAAGTATGTATTTATTTTTAATTATTTACTGTTTTAGTGTATTTTTAAATTTGAGAGTTAATAATTTTATGTTCATATTATATGTTATATATGTTCCTCACATGTATGTGTGTGTGAATTTTATATTATTATTATTATTTGCATTGCAAGCATCTCATTTTAGAAGAAAGTCTATCTTAAGCACTGAATCAGATGGATAGTAGATTTCTCACAAAAATTGTGTTTAAGTGTCTCAGTGAATAGTAAACAAAATGCTTTTGTCAAGTTATTTTTTTTTACAAGAAATAATGCAATTTCTGAACAGGTTTTAGAAGAATTCAACCATGTCAGAAATTTGAAAATTCAGAATTTCTCTTAACAAGCTGTATTGATGGCAATACAAATGGTTGATTCATAAAAGTTAAATAGAGAAAAATCTGTAACATATAGTATTGCCCAAAATAAAGGGAGATTTATCCATCAGATGCAGTGCTTGATTGCGTAAATTAGCAGTTGCTGATGAGGAGTGGTGATTGTTCCCAATAACCTGCTGACGTTTCTTCGTCAATAAATAGTGCCGTAGTGCTATATGTAAGGAATCGTGCTTTCATTTTGACATCTGTACTTGATCTTACAAGTTGTATCTGATTCTACGAATCTGCTAATTTTGGTATCAGTGGAAGCTTGATTCCAACAGACTGGGACTTTTTATGCGTAGTTTGTGAACCAGCAACGTTTGTGAACAGTGCTTGAGCCCTGGAACCCGCACACCTTGACTGAGTGGGAAATCTGTGCTTGATTCCAGCAATCGGAGACTTTTCCTATTGGCGAATATTGAACTGTGTTTGATTTTAGGAGCCCGTATACTATTATTGAACCGGAAATCTGTGCTTGATTTCAACAACTGGAGACTATTGCACATCAATTGATGGACAATGAGAAATGCTTGATTCCCGGGGCCAGCGCACTATCCCTGTATAGTTATTTCGACTTGTGAGTTACTGTTACATAGTGAGTAGTATGTGATAGTATATTTTATTATATAATTAATTTTATAAAGTTTTAAGTGTTTTACATTTTAATATAACCTTTTAATTATATATATTGTAAATCTATTGTATTTATTGTTTTAATCTGGTTATGGCCAGTACTCGCACCTCTACTTCAAGCATTCCCTCTCCTTCGGTTAGGGCAATGTCTTCCTTTTCGCCATTGTACTTGTATTTAGAGCTAGAGCAGCAGATTGCCAGGGAGGGTGTCTTACCAGTGTTGGACTCATTAAAGGCTGAAGCCTTCAAGGTCTTTTTACCCCATGTGGGGTCTAATAAAAACTTAACAAAACAGTTGGGAGCTGGCATTGAGAGTGGAATAGTGTCTATCTACAATTTTGCATTAACAATAGTAAACAAGTATAATCAATCCGTTGCTGAAATTAAGTATTTGAGGAAACATAAAGAGGAATTAAGAAAGATGTTGGACAAACGGGAGGACTTGGGAATACAGCAAACGGAGATCCTACAGAAAACAGCCGAAAAATTACAAATGTTAGATGAGAGATTGGCTGCGTTAGATACAGTTACCGCTTTGGGGATTCCCCCTCGGATGCTTCTCCCTACCCAACTGGCGACACCCATGCCTCGGTTGTGAATAGAGCCCCAAATGCTGGAAGGGAGACTCGTGTTGGCCCTCGGGACTTTGTGGTTTCAGTAACTCCATTAGAGGGTAAGATGGACACAATCGATATTGCTAAGGAGGTGGGTTCGGCTGTGACGATGGAGGACATACAATTAATGCACTTGACATTAAACATGTAGTTAAGGCAGGAAAGATCATCCTTACAGCCTCTTTTCGAGATAAGGCAATTCATATACACGAGACCCTAACTTCTTTGCAAGAACTTACACATAAATATAGAATACAGTTATCAACTCCAGGAAACGAAAAAATACTACTATTGGGAGTTCCGAGCAGCATAACGGCGAAAGATATAGAACTAACTTTGTCAAATATAGATTCAAATTTCGTTGCTGAACCGTTGAGGCCTATGAGGCTGACGGGAGGAGAGGGCATAGTAAATTGGTTAATAAAATCGGACGAATATACTAAGAATAAGTTAGTACGAATTGGTCGGTTCTTTTTAAAATTCAGCAGAGTTCGGGCGGTGGAATTTGTTGATGCCCCTCATTGTCTTAAATGTCAACAATTGGGACACAAGATATATAACTGCAAAAATACGGTAAAATGCGCACGTTGTAGCCTGGATCACGACACCCGAATTTGTAATGCTGATGAATTTGTGTGCTATAATTGTAAAGAGGAGGGGGGTGACGAATCCCACATCGCCCATAGGGGCGACTCGAGCCTTTGCCGAACCTATAGAGCCTATAAGGCCAGGTTATTAGAAGAGAGAAGAGGCAAATAGTTTCATTCGTAGAATGGATGCCCTTGTCTGAATAAATTCGATAGGTGATAATATGGTTGGTTTCGATATTTTATATGTATATTGTTTTGGAATTGTGATACTTGGGCTTTTAATGATATTTTGAATATTTTGCTGCTACTGGGAATCGAAGGTGCGTTAGATTGGTATACTTGGTTTATGTTCTTGTATTTTAATAATATTTTAGGGTATAAGTATATTTTGTCTTGCTTGATGATCTGCAGTTTTCTCTTGGTTAGTAGTGCTGATTTGCTGGAGTCTTTTAGTATTTTATATAATTATTTAAACAATCTTTCTTAACTTTTTAACTTTGATCTCTTTTAACTTCGTGGCGGGGTATTCTTTCTGTGCTTTTTCTTGGTGTTATTTTAGTCATTATACTTTATTTCTTTTAGTGTTTTATGTTGTTTTATGATATATGACTTATTCGTAGTTTTATAATGTTTTAATTAATGTTTTATATTTCTTTTTTTTTATAAGTGATTTTTTTTATAAGTGCCAAGACGGATATTGCCGTTTTTGTTAGACTACATTTGGATGGGACTAATTATCTGATAGGATCCCATTATTCCCCACCTTCAGCGGATTTGGAAGATGATTTATCCATTTGGCCAGATTTCATTCAAAACTCAGAAAATGTAATCATAGGGGGTGATTTTAATGCTCATGCTGTTTTATGGGGCTATACACACGCGAACGGTAGGGGATAAGCCATGTTATTGCACCTAAATACCTATGGTCTTATTGTGATAAACGACCCCTCCCTTGGCCCAACCTGGTCCCATAACGAACATAGTGGCAATCCCGATCTAACTTTAGCATCCAGTGGTGCGTTTGATAGGATCAGCGACTGGACAATATTGGATATAGAAACTAACAGCGACCATAAATACATTTCTTTTATTGTGGATGAGGTTGTTATTAATAACTTACATTTACGTTATAAGACTAAATTTGAAAAAAATTACAAGTTTAGCAGATTATACGACCTCCACGTGCCAAATATAACTAGGGCCTTAAATGAACAACATGTGGGCCGTGTCTTAAAATATGACTATGTTGAAGGCATCTGTGGCACCTATGGACTCTCCATCAAATTGCTATGCGATAAAACGCTTCGTAAGAAAAAGAATGGCTACAGGGTTACTTTAAGCTGGTGGAATCCCACACTAAGATCGCTGATATTAAAGGTAAGAGCTTTTTTATAGGAAAATGCGTTCTACCCCTGATGATGCTGTCTTAAGAGCTAGATATAATGTTATGAGGGCTACCTACAGGAAGGAAATATTAAGGGCCAAAACACGTTCTTTGCGAAATTACTGCACCGGCATGGGGGACCCTTATGGTAAAATTTTTAAGCTTTTAAAAAACAAAAACAATGATTTAGGTATTAGGAACCTCATGCTGGTGCAAGATTGTCGTGAAAATTATGATGATGCGCTAGACATTTTGGTCAGGGCCGTAACCAGGATGAAATGTTAGGTAGGGCTTTGAATCTAGTTTGAGGGGCGGAACAAATCTAAGTATTTGTTGGAGGAGGAGGGGGGGGTTCAATTTGTACTTTTTTTATAGAGTATTTGCTTCACAGAACGCCGTGTTTTTAAAATATTAAATATTCATTATGTTCATTTTTTTTGCGATTCCATAAAAATATTCAAATGATATTTTGAGAGAATGCAGTATTGGATACCGGCTATTATTATTATTTTTGTACAACAATAATTTACAATATGTAGTTACTAGTTAATTGTCACGGGTTTTTGGTTCAGCTTTGGTTTATTCACCTACAGGAGCTGAACATCTAAACTGTGAGACGCTTATATACTAGAGGTAATAACTTCACAGGTAAAATATACATTTCTTTATTTAAAGCCGATTCGTATAGGGTTACATAATTAAATCCAAAATAACATTCCCTTCAATCGTAAACTAAACCAATTTAATAAAAATAACATTATTATTTGATTAAGGGAAGATGAACCAATTTAATTAAAATATCATTAGAAACAATACCTAGGGAAGATGGAAATTCATAACTATTTTACAATGCTTACCCATGCCTCCAGGGGTCTCTTTGTTGTCGGAGTAAAGCCTTTCTGCGGTTGGAAGATAATCTTGTTTCTCTCTTAATCGCTTGAGCTTTATATATGTTTTTGTTTTGGACCTTCGGACAAGCATGTGAAAATCACGCCGATATCCCGTTACTTCTCACGCTGATTATCTTATTTGTAGTTTAAAAGTTAACTTGATTAGTTTGGGGTCAAGGGTTCACTAACTAACGAGTGCTCGAGTTTATCATGAGCAAATGACATTTTCCAGAATTTCTCATGATTCATGTAGTCATGCGCTTTTAGCAGCGTGACAGTCCACTAAAAGCCAGGAAAAAAAAATTGTAAAAAAAAAAGGATATATACGTACATGAGGGTGCAGAAAGAGGCACGGGAATAAATAAGCATTTGATTTTCCATCGTTTAAAAAACTAACTTCCATCTTCCTATTAAAGCTTAACAATTCTTCAATACACAAACAAATAAAACATAAAAAAAAATATCATCAAAATAGTAGCACAAAGGTTATGCAAATGCTATAGAATTATAAAAAGAAAATAAAATAAAAATGTCTAAAAAAAAAATACAAAACGTTGTTGCAATAATATGTAGACACTGTTGTCAGCGTTTGCAGCAAGTTACACAAGCAGAAAAAATTGTCAAGCTGAGACAAATTATTCGAAGGGTTGCACCTATTATTTTTAAAAGAAAAAATATATTTGTAAAAGTCGGCATTGATAATAATTCAAAGAAACTCGAGCCAGAGGAATCGTGTTCCATAAATGATTTAGTGTACGAAGTATTCAGTTCTACCAGGTGGAGACTGGGTTCGCTTAAACAAAATGAGACAAGCTGACAATTTTTCATAGTCCTCGAAACAAGACAAATTTTTTCATCGTAGCACTTTTGATTTGCCAAAAATTGAATCACAAATCGCTTTGGCTCGGTTTCTAGAGAGATTGTTTGCGTGTATAGTCTTAGGACTTGGAGTTCTATGGATACAGTTCCTGCATGGCAACTGGAAAATGCTTCGATTATCATCTCACTCAAAATTTGACAGGAGTAACAGCCTTTCGTCTTGATTTCTCTATCATTAATTTTTGGACAAATGTCCTGTGTTTCAATATGGATTTTAAAGTTTTTGAAGTGCATCTGAAGACGAACAGGAGCCGTTGACAACAATTGCGATCGGAAGGTTCCTTTGTCAACACTTAACAGATGCAGATCTCTAGAGGAGGGTAAGGCACGGTCCTTTGATTGAACCATACTCATGATGGGATCAGGAACTTCTGCGCAGCGAAGGGTCGTCTCAAAGAAATCACAACGAACCATGTCTCTGTGAAAAAGAAAATTTTTCGTATAGCTTTCGTTAGCTTGGATTTGCCCGACGAGACCAGCAGTGGGCCTATTGGGAGGGCTTGTTGGAACTAAATAAGCCTCTGTTGGGTGACCAACTCGAAGGACAAGCGAATCAGTAAAATGCAAAGGAGCTTGATTGTAGGATCCCAGGAGGTCGAATTGAATCCCATCCAATGTTTGCGCAGATGAGTGGAAAGTGAGAATTTCTCTAGTGTTATTCTGTACTCGCTCAAGAGATATAGTATAGGTGCACTGATGACCAGTAATGCTGCGAACTTCGTAAGAATGCAGTAACTCAGGTACAAAGTAGACGCGATAAAAGAGGCATCCCATACGGGAAATGATTGTACATCCACTGCCAACACTCGACGGCTTGCAACCGGTAAATCCAGGATAATTCATGCTCTCGTCTGTAAGAGCTTCGAATTTTTGATTTTCGACGCAGTGTTCACCCCAAGCACAGTAGTAGTTTTGAGGGCATGCCAGTTGCGTTACAGTACGCTTCTGTACTGGGAAAGTAAAGTATAACCTTCTCGATGAAAATGTACATTGGGCAGAAACTAATTTTAATTTAATATTAAAAATGTTATTTTGTTTCAAATCCTGAAACCAAATACATGCTTCGTAATCGAGGCCTTTAAGTGTGATTTCCGCTGTTGTAAAAAGTTCGCAGTGTTTTTGACCTTCTTGAGTGTGACAGTTCTTTATATCAGATGACAATATAGCGTGAGTAGTACAAGTTGAGGAAGCCAAAGATATCAGGGTGCACACCAAGGCCATTGTCAAGGCAGGTTGTACACGAAAATTTGGATTATGTTCTTCAAGATAGGCGTGTAAATTCGCCAAACGTATGCGCATGCCAGTACCAAAAACAGCTCCACATAGCATGAAAAGTCGTATAATAGATTTTAATATTTTGAACAGTAAAAGAAAAATTGAAAAAAATAATTTGAAAGTAGATACTAGTCCAGTGACCGCAACTCTGAGAAAACATAGCAAAACAAGTGTCAAAATAGTGATTACTGCATAAAAAATATACATGACGTAAGGAGGCCAACATGTAAGTTGTGCAAAAAATTCTCTACATAATACACAGTGTGTGGCGCGGCACATGGATTTTCCATCAAGTAAAACTTCTCCGCGCACAGCTTTGCCAGATGACGAAACAAAAATTAAAGTTAGCGTGTCTTTATAGACTGTAAACTCGACAGGTAAAACTACACTCAAGTCCTGTGAGACCTGGAAAATTATTTCATTTCCAGAAATTCGAACGATAAGTGTTCCAGGTTCGGAAACTGAAATAACAGGATCATTAAATTGTAATGTGAGGTTATGCTGAGAAAATGTGGCAGCTTCATTTTCTAAAAGTTGACGCCTGAATTTCTTCTTTGTCGTTGGAATACGGTATAAGCAAATGTCTATGGACAGAAACGTAGGATTAACAATTACCTCATCGTCTGAAAGGTATGACAGTTCATATGACGTTGTCGTAATATCACAGAAACACGTTGCATGGGGGTCGCAAGGAAAATGCTCACAAAATGCAGGCGTCCCAGTGCAATTGTCGGCACAGTCGCAGGGGATGGGGAGCTCGTCGCCCCTGGTTTCTGATGAAAGGTGACATGCGAATGTCTCCATGTGTCCCTGGTGCTCTGTAGGACGGTCGAAGAAAGATGTGGCAGGAATTAATTTGTCGTCCTTGATGATGAATGTGGATATTCCCACCACACATCCCTGGCAGTTCACGTCTGCACATGAACCTGGTGGTAATTCGGGGAGATCAGCCAATTTGGTAGAGTATGTGCATTCATATTCTATGGTCCTGCTGCACAACTTCAGTTGGTGCGCCACCACGAGCGCTGGTAGCCAGAACAAGAGCAGAAGTTCACCACCTGGAATGCAAGGTTCGCAAAAAAAAAAAAATAGCCAGAATTCCATCTTCCAGTAAAAAAAAATTAAAATAAATAAATTTTGAAACAAAAGAAATGAGGTGGACGTGATTATATCTCTATTCTATCTAATAAAAAGAACTAAAGGGGAAAAAAAAGTAAAGAATGGTCACTCTAATAGACCTTTGTATGATTTCTTTTTTTTCTTCAAACAGGAATCACATGTATGTTTCCTGTTTTGCATGTCTGTTGTACAGGTTCATTCATCGGGGCACAGTTGGGAAAAAGAAAAAGGGGGGGGGATGCGAGATGAGAGGTACGTACACTTCTTCCGTTTATCATGCCTTATTCGAAAGATACTCTTATATATGTACGTGGATGCATGTGTGTATGTGTTTGCGTTTTCGGAAGGAAAATCGGAACTCAAAGTACTTGAGTAAAACTAGATTATCTCCCCTATCACGCCCGCATGAAAAAAAAAGGGAAATTATCAGTTCCACACAAGCACAAACTCTGTGCAATGAAGCGCTAGCAACCTCCTTACAACGAGAATACAGTGTAGAGTCCTTTTTACCTAATATCGTCTGGGGGAGAGAAAAAAAAAATGGTAGGGGGGGGGGTTACGTTCTTGAATAGAAATACCGTGTTTTGAATATCTTATTGTCTCTCAATAAATTTACTCGTTCACTACTCGTGTCTTGCGCTAATTTACTTGCTAGTACGTCCGAAAATTTATCAATCAAATTTTTATCTGACTGCGGAGTGTTACTTTGCAGAGCCCAGCCGAGAACCTTATCTGAAAAAGTAGTAGGTGTCGTTTCCGCCGGTTTAGTTGCGTTAGCCAATGACCTCAGATTGTAACTATGCGAAGGAGCACTAATCGCGGATTGTGCATTGTTGGCAAATGGGGGTGTCGTATTCTGAGAGGACTTATCGTCTGAACCTTGGCCTTCCCCCGATATAGTCAAATTAGGGGTCTCTGGTGTTATATCAGAGTGATCTGGATATAACGGTATCTGAGGCACATAATCGTTATCATCGTCGTCAGTTTCGTCATATAAGTTATACCGTGAAGTGGAAGGGATGTCACGAATGGGGGCCGGAAACTGCCTTTGACTGAACTCATCATTCGGGAGTTTTAAATCGGGGCGCCTTTCACTATAGTGAAACATCCTATCGACATGCATGCGTCTTGGTTTTGCACGAGGTTTATCAATTTCCTGGATTGTGTAATTAAGGTCTGAATGTTTTTCCAAGACTCGAAAAGGACCAGAAAATTTCTTAGCGAAAGCTCGTCCTGTTTCTGTCGTTGTCGCGGGGGTGTACAAATAAATCTTTTCACCTAATTGAAAAGTTTTGTTTTTCGCAATCTTTTCTCGCAACCTAGTTTGTTTCTGCTGAACCATTTCTAAGTTTTTATAAACGTTTTGGTGCACATATCTCATTTTTGCCAAATTTTCTTCAATATAATCGTCACACGGAAAATAATGGAAGTTAGTCTTTGACTCAAACAGGTGAAAGGGTAACTGGATATCACGATTAAACATCAAAAAGGAAGGTTTTTCATGTGTGCTGTCATGGTAGGAATTATTATAAATAAAATTATAGTATCCTAAATACGTATCCCAGTCCGTGATATCATCACTTAGGCTTGTCAGACTATTTTTTATGCTGGAATTCAATCTTTCGGCTGCGGTATTAGTTTGCGGGTGAAAAGCCGTAGTCTTTAGTTTGCGCACCTGTAATTTGCGTGATAGTTCCGTCAATAGTATGCTTTGAAAATTTGTTCCAAGGTCAGTTAAAATAGACTGGGGGACTCCGAAAGTAAAAATAACTTCCAGAAGCTTAGATGCTATAGTTGGAGCTGTGATATCCTTAAGAGCAAAAAGCCAACAATACTTAGTAAAATGGCAAATTATTGACAATATAAACTTATTCCCTTGCTGACTCATTTTTAGAGGCCCAAGTATGTCTAGAGAATATATTTGACCTGGAGCCGAAGGAATTTCGGGGTTTTGTATCGAGGATTTTGTAAGGGGAAATCCTTTGCGTTCGATACACCGCGTACAAGAATTTGAAAAATTCTTTATATCCCGATACATATTTTTCCAAAAGTACTTCTCCTTAATAGACCTGTAGTTCTTATAAAATGCAAAATGAACTGTTTCTGAACCCTCCAAAATATGCGGGATTAAAGCTTTCGGGACCACAATTTGTTCAAAGTACTCATTTCTGGCTGAGTGCTTGTTTCGATTTCCCACATGTTTAAGCACATCGTCCTGCAAAAAATAATTATCCGTCTGCGTTTTACAAGAAAAAGCTTTATCCTCCAGATAATCAATTATAGTTTTTAAAAAGGGATCCTTTCTTTGTTCTCGTTTGATAGTTTCCAGATCAGGTATATCGGTTTTAACAACATTAACAGTCCCAATGATGTCCCTTGATAATAAGTCACTTAGGAAATTTTTGGATCCTTGAATATGCTGGAAAGTGAAGTCATATTCGGCCAACTCACTTAACCATCGTGATAATCTATTTGCAGGGGATTCTAATTTCAGTAAATATTCTAGTGATTTACAGTCTGAAATAATTTCGAATTTTCGCCCATATAAGTACACTTTGTAGTGTCGTACTGCTAGCAAAATAGCATATGCTTCAAGGTGCATGCTAGGCCATTTTGTCTCATGAGGTTTTAATTTATAGGAAAAGTAACTAATCGGTCGTAGCGTGCCATTTTCATCCTTTTGTAAAAGGGAAGCGCCAATAGCAGCTTGGCTCGCATCACAATTTAAATAAAATTTCTTGTCAAAATTAGGATGCTTAAGCATAACATCAGACAGTAATTTAGATTTAATTATTTCAAATGAGGCTTGCGCCTGAGAGTTCCATTTAAATCGGGTTTTAGATTTCGTCAAATCCGTCAAAGGGATGACTACTGTTGAAAAGTTCTCAATAAAATCTCGATAATAATTAGCTAATCCCAAAAATCGACGTAGTTTACGTAACGTTGTTGGTACCGGGAAAGCCTCTATTTTTGATACATTTTCTGGAAGTGGTCGCAGGTTATCCTTATCTACAACGTGACCCAGATATTTTATACTCGATTGGAGAAAATGACATTTTCGGGGGTTTAGCGTAAGACCAAAGCTTCGAAATCTGTCAAAGACCAGTTTTAACTTGCGCAGGGAATCATCAACAGTCTGAGCCGGTATGATAATATCATCGATGTAAGCCGATATGTTTTCAGATTGCAGGCCGTTCAGTACTGTATCAGCTGTCTGTTGAAATATTTGAGGGCTATTTTTCAACCCAAAACTTAAAAATTTGTATTGAAACGAACCATAAGGGCTGGAGAAAGCGGTCAAATGTTTGTCCTCGTCACGCAATCGTATCTGATGAAAGGAAGCATTTGCGTCTAGAGTCGTATAATAATTTGCTCCGCGAAGAGAATTTAATATGTCTGATATAAGGGGCAAGCGGTACGTTGAAGAAATTGTTATTTGGTTTAGTTTCCGATAATCTATGACTAACCGATATTGACCTTCTTCTTTCTTTTTGACTAAAATTAACGGAAAGGAATATGGGCTGTTCGATCGCTCGATAATTTCAGCCTCTTCTAATTCTTGCAATTGTTGTCGCAAATTGTCACGTAAGGCGACGGGCACCGGGTAACTCCGACTCTGGATAGGTGTGGTATCCGTTAACTTTATAGGAGGGGCCTGAAGCTTACATTTACCAATTGTTTTTAAAGATGTGCTAAATATATCGGCGTATTCCATAATTAGATTAGTTAATTTATTCTTTGCATTTAAAGGAACTTGCGATAAGTCAAAATCACTTAATTTAAGCTCTTTTCTACGCAATTCACGAATAGATTTATCCTCATCAATATCTATATCAGCAGTTATTTGTGCAATTTTCATATTTTTGTTAAAATGTAGAGGAGTGTGTGACAGGTTATTAATTAATAACGGAACTGTACCATCCTCGTTAACCGTAGATATCGAGTGATGAATTTCAATAGTATGTTTGTTGGGGAGGGGGTTTATCAACACATTACTGCCTACCGGTATTTTTTGACTTAGTTTAATAGTAGCAATAGCGGTAGATTGAGGTGACAATTTAAGTTTCTGTGCGAGTTTTCCAAATATTTGCGTTAACAGTACATTAATTTGAGGAGCCCGAAACTGGTGTATTCGCGTCGAATTTTCCTGAAAAGTTACAGTACTATTCTGGTAATTTATATGTCCTCGAAAAGTAGAAAGAAAATCATTTCCTAATATAATATCATAATCAGTATTTATGTTAGCGTGAGTAACTAAAAATTCATGTCGAAAAACTTTATTTGCGACCGTAATAGGTAAAGCGACTGAGGATTTTACTTTTATTTCTGCTCCCGTTAATGTTGTAATTTTAACATTCGGGATTGCATTAGTATTTGTGATGAGAGACGAGGGTACATTTTTGAATGCTGTAAAACTACATAAAGAGCGGCTAGCACCCGAATCAATTAGTGCCGAGTAGGTTCGGCTGCCTATGCGAAGTGAGATTATCGGTAAAAAGCAATTTTCACTTCCCTTAACCCTTTAACGCGCAGTGGTCCCGCTCTGGGATCACCAAACTCTGATGTTTTGACTGTTGCCAGTCACGAAGAATAGATTGGATTTCTATAAAAATAGTTGCGGGTGACATAGCTCACCGAGAATCCTTTACTTTTTAGCACGTCATTTCCCGTAAAAAATGGTCAAGATTATTTTTAACCGAACTGGCATCTGCTGGAAAATGGAAGAATGCGAAAACAGCTGGATCGATTGCCCAATGCTGAAAAAAGGGCAGACGTTGCCATCGCTCGACTTAACTACCAGCAAGATGGCGGACGATCGAAACGTTCATCGCATGCCACAGATCTAGAGACCCCTTTTTTGACGCAGCTGGCTGTGCGCACAGCCATAAAAAATTGCGTCAAAAAAGGGTCTCTCATTTCGATCGTCCGCCATCTTGCTGATAGTTAAGTCGAGCGATGGCAGCGGCTGCCCTTTTTTCAGCATTGGGAAAGGGTTGCGCCTCAAAGGGTTAAAAGAAGCTTGCGCAGTGTCGAAATGCCTACCGGTTCGTGAACCCTCAAAATGTTTATTTTGTCTCTGGGGACGAAGGGTGTCTTTTATCGGCCCCGCCTTGAGTTTAAATGACGTGCTCGTGAGAAATTTCTTCCGCGTGTGTAATTTGGAAGAGTGTTCTGGACGTGACTGCCGTTTTGCGTATAAGATGTGTCGCGCATATTACTTCTATTTCGAGGTGCCATATGATAAGTAGTCTGATAATTCCTAGGGGTCCTACGATTGTAATGATAAGTAGAGCGTCCCCTTATACCCGGACAAATGTGATTTTGAAAGTAAGAACCACATAAAGTACAGGGTGCTTGTTCTCGAGGAAAAAAGTTTCGATTTTGATAAGGGATTCTGTCGGTTATTTGATCAAAATTTTGGTTATCATAAGGCAGTTGTTCTGCTGCGTGATAACGAGATGAAAAATTAGGGTTATAATGCTGGTGTGACGCTTGTTGTGTCAATGCTCCTATCACTTGTTTGTTTAATTCCGTCTGACTGGCTAAAATTGCTGACAATTGTGTACCGATTGTAGTAGAAGTTTCTGCTGCACAGGTGTTTACGGTTTCGTTGTCAGTAAATTGATGTGAATTTAATTCATCCAATGTAACTTGATTTACCGCCTCTTCGAAGGTATTAGGATTGCGAGTGAGAGCGAGTTTTCTCAACGAGGGGTTTAATCCTTCCAAAAATTTTGCGAGTTTTGTTTGATTTACTATGGGAGCCACTTCGGGTTTGGATGCGTTTTCTATACCGAAATAATTGATTGTGAGGTTGGATACTCGTGTTGAAAAGCTCCGGACCGATTCACCCGGATTCTGTTTGCAATTTGAAAATAATTGTTGCCGGTGACTAAGGGTTGTTTTCTGTGCATAGAAGTCAATAAATTTGTCTTTTATTTTTTTGAACTCAGTTTCGTTTAAGAGTTCAGGATCATTTATGAAAAACTGTAATGCGGGACCTTTGAGTTTGCTTTTTAAGACTGCAATAAGTTCTGCATCGTTCCACTGAGCTATTTTACCCGTTTCTTCCAAGTTATTAAAAAAATACTCTACGTTTGAAAATATTTCACCATCAAAAATACTAACTAAACTTTGGTATCCAGCAATTTTATTTGGATTGGGAGCTGCTGTTTCAGTCATTTTTCAATCTCAGGGGAGGGAAGGGATCACCGTTCAATATGATATGCGATATATAACTAATACGTACACATATGAATGAACATGTAATGCAACAGATAAATTCTCCTTGCTTATAAAAAAAAACATAATACTTTTACATATAAATGCAATGGAATAAACATGAAAACAGGGAACTTTTTTTTTTCTCATAAATGCAATATGATAAATCATGGGTCTTTTCCATCAAGGAAATGCAATGTGAGTCATATCGTAAAAACATAAATAGTACTAATAATTATTATATTCATTTCCTAATGTATAAAAATTATAACCAAATTATTTGAACATGGTTAGGTGCTCAGGTTATTAAAAAAAAAAGTTTATATTTTTGCACTAGATCTATTCTTAAGAAGTTAAACCTCAGCAAAATAAATTAAGCGTTCCTTTTACGGCACCACATGTCACGGGGTTTTGGTTCAGCTTTGGTTTATTCACCTACAGGAGCTGAACATCTAAACTGTGAGACGCTTATATACTAGAGGTAATAACTTCACAGGTAAAATATACATTTCTTTATTTAAAGCCGATTCGTATAGGGTTACATAATTAAATCCAAAATAACATTCCCTTCAATCGTAAACTAAACCAATTTAATAAAAATAACATTATTATTTGATTAAGGGAAGATGAACCAATTTAATTAAAATATCATTAGAAACAATACCTAGGGAAGATGGAAATTCATAACTATTTTACAATGCTTACCCATGCCTCCAGGGGTCTCTTTGTTGTCGGAGTAAAGCCTTTCTGCGGTTGGAAGATAATCTTGTTTCTCTCTTAATCGCTTGAGCTTTATATATGTTTTTGTTTTGGACCTTCGGACAAGCATGTGAAAATCACGCCGATATCCCGTTACTTCTCACGCTGATTATCTTATTTGTAGTTTAAAAGTTAACTTGATTAGTTTGGGGTCAAGGGTTCACTAACTAACGAGTGCTCGAGTTTATCATGAGCAAATGACATTTTCCAGAATTTCTCATGATTCATGTAGTCATGCGCTTTTAGCAGCGTGACATAATTGTACCTTTTGCAATCCATTAAATGCTACCCAATAATAATAATAATAATAATAAACTCAGTAAAACAAAAAAATATTAACAATTAAACTTAAAATAATACCATAAAAAACTTAGATAAATTTAAAATAATACTATAAATACTATACACCTAGAATAATAGGAATAAAAATTTACTGAAAAATGCATTTATTTTTCATTTTAAATATGCATGATGAAATTGTAAGGAACTTAAAAGGAGACCGGCAGTTTCGTGTTCTCGGAAAAATCCGAAAACCGATGTTACATGCAGCGAAGAGCAGCAAAATAATTAACCGTATATATAGAAATCTGACAATTGTGACGAGGAATTCTCCCAAAACAATGGGTATTTTTTATCATCTAAAATTTAGCGATTGTTAAAAATCAGTCGTTTCTTATTTATCTGTAAATTTACAAAAAAATTTGAAAATCTTAGGGGGGGCTGAAAGCCGGCTAGGTAGGGCTCAGCCCCCGTAGCCCACCCTCTGGTTACGGCCCTGATTTTGGTAAAAACACATTTTCGCATTGGCATGCAGGACGAAATAGTTCCGCACTCGGAGACTTTTGGTGACCATAATGAGCCTTTTACTTTTTCTAAAATTACTTTAAATGAACTTAAACATGCAGTTGAAAAGCAATCTAATACTAAATCTCCTGGTCTAGATGGAGTAGATGGCTATATATTGAAAAATCTGGCAAAGTACCATTGGAAGGACCTTCTTGCGCTTTATAACGCCTGTCTTTCTGTCGGCCTCTCTCCGAAAGTGTGGAAGACCGCACGGGCTGTATTTTTCCGAAAAAGCGGTAAGGATTTTAACCTCCCAAAATCCTATCGTCCCATTTGTCTTCTGAGCGCCCTGGCGAAAACCTTCGAACGAATAATTGGACTGAGAGTGGTGGGTGATTTGTTGGAAAAGAAATAGTTACATGAGAACCAACATGGTTTCCTGCCGGGGCGCTCTACTTCGACAATTCTAAGAGAGGTCATAGGACGTATAAAAGACAGTTTAAAAACTAAGAAATATTGCTCCCTGGTGTCTTTTGACATACAGGGAACTTTTGATAATGTTGAATGGGAGGTATTGCGTGTTGCTGTATATGAGTCCCCGTTGCCGGACTATCTGAAGCATGTCCTGGTCAGTTTTGTCCGGGATCGTCGCATTTTAGTGGACACTTTGAATTCACAGCGAGATTTTGATATTTATGAAGGCTGTCCTCAGGGTTCCTGCCTGGGTCCGCTCTTATGGCTCTTCGTGGCCAATAAAATTCTGAAAGCAGTAAATACGGAGGACTGCACCGTGCTAGCCTACGCGGATGATTTCGTTCGTTGCTGATTCTCGTCCCCAGCTCGAGGCAATAGTAAACCAAAGCATTAAAAAGTTTGAAAATGCCTGCAATATAAATAAACTTAAAATATCGGTAGAAAAAATTAAGGCCCTGCTCTTTTATAACAAACTGCCGGGCCGGCGTCTCATCACACATATACCGGTATTCCAGCTATATAGTAATTCGATAAAAATTGTCCGCCACTTAAATTATCTTGGTCTCATGATTGATGAGGACCTGGCCTGGCGGCAACACGTTCATAACTTAAAGGAAAAAACGTTGGCTTTTACTAATGCGATTTATAGAGTAAGGGGCCCGGGCTGGGGAGTAAACATTGAACAGTTGAAGATTTGGTACGGTGCAGTCACTCTTAAACAAATTGAATATGGAATCGAAATATGATATTCCACTTTAAATAAAACGCACAAAAAATTTCTTGTAACTATTCAACGTGCAGCTCTGTTGGCTATTTCGGGTGCCTTCGGTTGGACCTCCACTGCTGAACTCAATGTATTATATGGAATTCCCCCAATTAATATTCACTTAAACACAATAGTTAAAAAAATGAATCTTCTTATACATAATACAGATATCATAATAAATAATATTCCTTTTAATAATAGTACTATCCAGAAAATTATACCAGAACATAAAATAAATTTTAATTATAATCTGAAGAATATGAAAATCATAGTTAGTGGAGGCCGCACCAAAGACCCAGACAATTATACTGATGGAATATACACAGACGGATCCAGAATGGACTCGGGGACGGCCTACGCATTTACAGTAAAAAATGAGGGTAACTTTGTCTACGACTGTTCCGAAAGGATACAGAATATGAACACGATTTGTCAAGCGGAGCAGACAGCGATTCTAAAGGCCATCGGCTGGTCCGATGTTCAATCTTTTAAAAATATTTTTATTTATACAGATAGTCAATCCACTGTCACCGCCCTAAAGAAAAGATACACCCGGGATCCTATAATCGAAAAAATTTTTAAAGCAATTTCAAAAAATCAAGATAAATTTTACAACATAATATGGATAAAGGCACACATAGGAACGGAGGGAAATGGAAGGGCTGACGTACTCGCTAAGCGACCGATCCTGGAGGACTGGCCAGTGACCAATTTTGACATTCCTGTCCCGGTCTCTGCCGTTAAGAAAGCAGTAAGACGGGGAATTTTGGATACTTGGCAAATTGCCTGGGATGTGGAGGAGACCGGCAGGGAGACATACGGTACAAAAAAGTAGATCTTGAGGGACTTATAAAAAACAACGTTCTTCTTCCGTTCATTACTGGGAAAGGGTTTTTCCCTCCTTTTTGCTCCGTCTGGACAGGCATAATAATGGTCTGTGTGTCTGCGGGCATGAGGGTGTTTCATTGCATTATGTCTATGGCCCTTGCAGTGCTGGACTCAGCATCTTCCAATGTGGCATTCCTTTAGATGCACCCCTTTTATTTCTAAAGATTATCCGTAAAAGTAATAATTTAAAGAAATTAGGAAATTTATATCAGAACCTGAGGATAAGATATAGATCATTGATGCGTGATTAGTTCGTTTTAAATGACTAATAATTTTAAAATTTTATTTTAAAAAAGAAAAAATATGTGCTTTTATGGTATTATAAATGAGATTCTATGATATATAAATTTGTATGTTTGGATGACTTATTTATATGATTTCTTCTCTGATATTTGTGGGCTGTGATATTTTAATATTGTGAAAATTAATTTTAATATTGTGAATTAGTCAATGTTGGATTTTTTCTAATGGTAGGATTTTTTGTACTGTGTTAACTGTATCGACTTAGAACTGTGATATTATAACTTTTAAATAGTGGTTTATAATTTAAATGCCTGGTTCTGTGATATTTTATGTAAGTTATGATGTTTTTACTTAGGGTCCGGTATCGTGGTGCACAGACTATATTTTATTTGTAAATATGGTGGTTTTGGATCTTGTAAATGTTTTAATATTATGTACCTACTACTTTGTATGGTTTGATTTTATAACTTTGCTTTTAACCACCTGAACGTAGAGGCTATGCCCAATTGTATTTTATTATATACATAATATTTTGGTTGTTTCTTATGCGCTTCTTAATTTCCATGAATTGCTTTGGTGTTTTGTTTTTAGTTTAAGTCTCTGTGATTTATTTTCTTCTGTAATTTTGTGTTCTGTGTCCTTATATATATAGTTTGGTTTTGTGTATCTTTGTTTTGGTATTCTCCCTTGGGGAGCTCTGTATTATTGGATTTTTTGAAATAAATAAAGCACGTGAGGTCGGGGTCGGCATCCTGATGCTTGCCCTAGGTTCGGGGTGATCCTCCCTTTTCCCCTGGGGGGCGCTTGTTGGCGTAAACCACCTTTGGCGGTCGCTCCCCCCCTGCGGGTGTCCTCCTCCCTCCTTGTCCTCCTCTAAATACACCTCTGTCAGCACCGAATCCTTGTAAATTACCAGTTTGGAATTTAAAAGTATTTTCAAACTTCCGTTTAATTATTTCTTTTATTTGTTCATCTCCCACACATCCATACCACATACAACGTGAATACGCCATAGTGCTCTTTGAAAAGTCCTCTGGCTGAAGCACTCCACCTTGTCAGATAGCCCTTGCATAGCTTTACCTTTAAAATACTGTAGAATACATAGATCATGGACAAAGGCAAAGTAAAATCCTAAACATTATTCAACCTTTTCATTATTCGCGAAAGGTGTTCTGTTCATAAACTACATTATTTCTTATAAAAACGACCATAGTAATAAATATTGAATTATTTACTTAAAATTGAATGCTCAGATTTTATAGCCTCAAACTCATTGAGGGAAAATATCTCAAACTGCAATGTTTCAACCATTCTTCTAGTGCAAGGAATTCGGGGCATTCTTTCAATTCCAATCCGGTTTCATGATCATTAGCATTTCCTAGTAAAAGATTCCAGGAAATTAGAAAGAGACGAACATTATCATTAAAATTTTCTTCCGGGGTTTAATCGCTTTTAGTTATGAAGAAGCATTTGAAACATTTCTAACCGAGAATGTCCTAAGTACATGTTACATTTTGCGTCAATTTTTTGAAAACCTAATCTAATTTGCTTATCAGAGGTATGTGACTTCTATGATTTCAATGAAAAAGCTTGAGCATTTTAAATGCGTTATAAAATGAAGGGTGAAACTAATCAAAATTTGTTGCAGCCTTTTTCTTTTCTCACCAGATTCTATTGATTTTAAATGATTCTAAGCAATTTACATCATTTTAAAGAGCCACCTCTATTCCGATATCTTTTTCATTTCTGTTTTCTCCTTGTTCTTGAAACTATACACATATTTAAAAACCTGTGTAAACTCGTTCACAGCTAATTCCTAGGCCATTAGTACTTGTATGATGCTGCAAATTTGCAGTGTTGTTTTCCCGTATTAATGTGCGTTGCTGGAAAGAGAGTTGTACAGGCATTATTGGAAGTGAACTGAGTATGTGGCCCCTTGACGTTGGCGACAAATTTGGCGACCAAAAGAGAGTTCTCGAAACTTGTCGAATTTTGGCTTTATCTCAATTAGAAAAGAAGTTAGTTAAAAAACCTAGGAGGACATCCAGAGACTTAAAGAAGCATTCTTGACACATATAATGAAGACGCTTGATGTTCGGTATTTGAAACAATATGAAAGAACAGTTGAAGCATGGGTTCAAGTTTAAAATAATGAAAAACTCTTCAGAAAAATACGCTCCTAATTTTGGTCAATATCAATATTATAATAAAAAAAAATATTGACCAAAGTATTTATGATTACAAAAGGTAAACTCTAAATACTACTCCCAAGAAGCTCAAAAATTTTGTTTGATATGGGTGTTAGAAAAGCGTGTATTGCAGTGCAAACGATGAACAGAATTGTATTACTCAGCCATTCTTTTAACATTTTGCAACGATGTTTAAACCTGTTTATAGTTTTGATTTGACTGTCAGAATTGCGTAAACATAGACAGGCCCGGACTGGGAGGGTAGGGGCCCACCCGTCTCTAGAGAAAGGTGGCCCGGGTTATTGTGTAGCCGATTCGTATATTGGTCTAAGATGGTGAAAAAGTAACTTAAAAATTAAATAATTAAATAAAATATTAGTAAATTGCATTTATTGAAAATAATGTTGAATTTAAAATTTTATTCTTTAGTTAATTCAGTTTATGTGCATATGTTAATTTAGTCAACTAAGGAACACAGTTTAAAATGCAATTTATTAACATTAAATATAATTTAGTTATTTTATGTAAGAAATGTTACTTTTTCATCAATATATGAAAATATTTAGATTGTTTATAAGATTAGATTAAATAATTTTTGCCTCTTTTATTAAAAATTCCTAAAACAGTCAAAACGATTAATAAAATGTACTAGGAAAAAATGTAAACCCTTTAAAATGTAAAATAGCAACATGCGAGTTTATGCGAGTTACTTATCAGTTAAATTCAAAATTAAGATTATATTTTTAACTTTAATATATTTTACGTATGTTCAAACTTTTAAGAATATATATTTTATAACTTGATCTCAATGATTAGAAGTTAATATAAAACTTGTTATTTTTGAACATGTAAAATTCAAAATTGCTTTTGTTTAGCTAACAACTAGTAGTATAATGTATTATATTTAAAAATATTCACTGTTTCCTTTTAAACGGCGTGTGCACAGGATAAGAACTGCTTGAATTTAGATGCTTTCATGACGCATGTAAATGGTATGTGCCTCTCACATTCACGAAATGTCTAGAATTGCGCCATAATTACTACGTTTATAAACTGCCAGGATTTGACGAAATCGTCAAGGAACGAGTTCTAGTAGACGAATAAACCTGTTTTTTCAAATCTCATCGTTTATTACATTTTTCCTGTAATAAAATAAGAACAAGTTTTCTATCTACAGATTTAATTCCCCCCCCCCTCCTCACCCTCACACGAAAAAAATATGTCTACTTCATTACACAAACAGTTTTTTCAATATATCTATTAATTATTAGATTTGTTAAATTTTACTTCTACAAATAGGTTTAAATTACATACTAAATGCATACATATTAGTATACAATTTAAAAAGAAAAAAATTACCTTTGCATAAAATGCTTTAATCTGTTTCATCGTAGGTTATGCCATAATGCAATAATAAAGTTGACTTTATTATTGTATGTTCACATTAAGTAAAATCATGCTTATTATGAGAAAAAGCATTTTATATGTTTAAGGTAAACAGTTGATATTATACTAATTGTACCTGTATATTTCACTCTATAATGCAAAATAACATGACTTTTAATTAGTGATTAAAAAGAAAATGATTAAAAGAAACAGAGCACATAAGTATTAATTAAATAATTATTTAACTCACCTCTAAAATTTTTTATGTCTGGAATTAAAATAAGTAGTTACCCCGACAACTTTAAGAACAGCACCGGCCAACACAATTTAAAAAGAGCCAGACAAACTAATTAATAGTTCAAGCTAACGATGAATCGTGTTAGCAAACAACTTGAAAAATATTCCAAGAGGTTCTTGAAAAATATCCACTTTTATGGTTAAAACTATCGAAAGTTTACTGTTCTGTGCAGCGCAGCTCAGCTCAGCTATTGACCACGCGATGAAAATGAAGCATCAGCTCCGCCCTTGTATGATAAAACTGCGAAGTACGAACCACGAACACGAAGCATCTGTGACGCGACGACAGCGTTCCGTAAAATTCTGAGAAAACGGGTGGGGTGGAGTTGGACTGAATGGTCTGACACAAAACAGTGGAGGTCAAAGGTCGTGAGAAAGGCCCCGCAAGGTATACGCTAAAGTCTGTCTCTCCTAGCCATGCGATCAAAGTTCGCTTAACCTTCTTTGATTACGTAGTGAACGAACGCAACGTTTCTTCACCGTTCAACTAACTATTAACTAAGCTGAAAAAAATTTCTCCGACCTTTAATTGACTATAAACTAAGGTGAAAATTTTTGTCGACAGATTTACGCTCCTACAACGTCGAAAGTATGTATTTTAGACGAATGTTGGCTTGCTGGATAATTACCTATGTAATAACAAAAAGGAACTAAATGAGTACAAAGAGACGTATTAATAGGTTTCAGTCAATATTAGTCTGACGACTTAGTTCACTACTAAAGTTAAATACTTATTTTTTAATTGAATTTTAATTGTTATTTCATGAACAACGTAACATCAGTGTATTTGAGAGATGAAAAAAGATTAAATTCGTGTTTGTTTTATTTGTTTTAACATTGTCTAATAAAATCTGTAAACAAAATTTAAAATTAATCTAGTTTTTAAGATCAATATTTCATTTTTAGCCATAACTTTATAATGCAAAATTATTACAATTACAATTAACGATTTATAACATGCCCAACTTGGCGAGTCTGTGCAAAAATGAAAGGAAACAAAAAGTTAATAAACGCTTAGTTAAATCCATCAAATACACTCCATTAACATAAAGTCAGTAATATAAAAAATAAGACACGGATAGATAAATTAAAATTTTACTAAAAGCGGCATCCCGTACAAAAGAAACTGCGGCATCTGTAACGGAATGGTACGGACGCATCCATGTCATTTTGTACGGTACATACATAACACATCACAGTTGCAAGACTTTGCTACGGAATGTGGCGTAACCATACGCACAGTACTCTACACAGGTGCTACACTTAGTTTTGACTTCGAAATCATGCATGGATTGAGTAACAAGCGAAGAAAATGTACTTAACCGTAACATGTTTAAAAGTTTGGATAGTGAAAGCATGCGGTTATCGTATAGGATTGTATAATGAGAGCTAAAGCATAGAACGGGATTCCTGCTATACGCCTATATACAGACGACTCTCCCGGAATTACCCTATATAACAAACTTCATTCAAGTGCTATCGTATCAGAATAGTGGTTATGATTGAAAATAAAAGACAAATCGATGAATTTTTACAAGTTGTTAATACCCAACCAGCCACAATACATCGAACTAACTTCGATGTCGACCTAGTTTCGACGTTCAATATCCTTCGTTATGGCCACCTATTTGCCCGTTGAGCGCTGAACTTACAGCCGGCGTATTAACAGCGAGAGGCTTTTATTCCTTAAATATTAATCATATACAATAAATTATAAAGTTATGTAAATAAAGGGCAGAATTTCATGATTAAAATCGATTAAAATTTTCATGAGGTTAAATCTAAATAAATAAAAAAGTTTTTTATATAGCACCCCGTACAAAGAAAAAAAAACAGTTACTAAAATGTACACCTAATTAGATAGATAATGAACAAAATTTCAGTCTTTCATCATAAAAAATGTCGGAGATATGAAATTAAGCATGTACTTTAATTACGATTCAAAAGCTCTGGAAGCGAAAATATGTCAAATGATCTCATTTTAAGGGCTATACGTAAATCTCGAAAGAAAACAATGATTCTCTAAATACGTATTTCCGCTATTATTGGTATTGGATAGACCCTCTCCAGCTTTGTTTAAATATATCTCGGAGGCTTTTTATGATATAGGCTGAAACTTTGTACAGCAGCGGGAAATAAAAAGGCCCACTTGCTCTTTATTTGGCCATTATTCGTCGTACTGCAAAGTTATATACACCATTCGTTTGCAAATAACTTATACTTTAATTTTCTAGAAATTTAATTAGCATAAGGGACCGTCTTCATAATTAATTCTGCATCAACTTAGTTTTTTTCAATGACAAATACTACTTTGACTTTATTAAGCGAAAGAAAATCTTCAAATTACCCTAAATATAAATTTTCTTCAATTTTCTACGATAATTTCTTGAGATATTGCAAATTATTTTTTGTGCGATTTTAAGGGACTTCCTGCAAATTGAGAAGCGCTATTTCTAGGTTCCGAACATTTCGCCTTTCATTAATTTCGTTCGCGAGAGTTAAAAGAAATAAATATTATTTTCACGGAAAATATTGTTTCCAATCTTAAAGTTTTTTGTACTAAGAATATCAGGTGTAGCATTTAGAATATTTAGTCAGTGGTCCAAATGACCCGTGAGTCCATAACTTCCTTGGCTCGTACACATGATTTAAATGAAAAATGCAAAACGACTGCTCACGATTTTGAAAATCTTCCTAATTTTGAAACTGTCATTAATTATCTTGAGTATTTCTTTGAAGGTTCTCTTAGGCAGGCGAAATGTTGCCAGGAGTGAGAGGCTGTTCTCTGCTCTTCTGACTACAATAATGAATGTTACTCAGCTACGGTCGAACTTGAAGAATGGTTTCATGATTGAAAATTTATTTGTTTGAATTTCATGTAAAAAACGCAATTACTTTTTAGCCGATCCAATATTATCACTGTATTTGCTATCTCACATTCTTCATTTAATATTATCGTCTGCAATGTGCAATATCCTTATAAGACTTTTGGCGGTATTTTAACTTATAGTCAGATGAAAATTTAGACAGAAAAGCGTGATTTTGAATGTTTGATAAAGTATGGGGAAGTCCAAAGACCTGTTTCGAACATTAAAAAAGGTCAATGGAGGATATCGACTCCTTGGGTTCTAGGCTATAAAAGTCACGTGACGGTGGAAAACAAACAACCTTTCCTCCATAGGTTTATGTGCTGGACTCTTGGTAATGAGTGCAAAATTACAAAAATAATAATTGTGCCTCTGTATTGTGCTGCCTATTGATGTTTCAATAACTCTCAGGAACCTGTGCGTGACAACTAAATGATATCTTTTCCCAGATTCCCATTAAAAAAACGCTAACACATTAAAACTTATACTGAGACGAGGCTATTTCAGTCACGTGTCGATGGAAAATATACACTTCAGCCAATCAGATTCCAAGATTACTTATCAACACAGCCGAAAGGTCACGTGTTATTGGAAAAATGACGTCACATGGATATCGTCCATTTCATGCGTAGAATGTTGAGGATGTTAGGTTTTCAGAAATAGGCCGTTGTATTGGAAGACATACATCTACTGCATCTAAATCTATACATGGAAAACATTCTGTTTGGTGGGATATCGTAGCGGACACAACAATAGATGCTTTATAGAATCACCCTCAAGCTGTAAAAACCTCTAATTTATTTGCTTCAAAATTTGATATATTTTTAACTCTCCCACTGTCAAGCCGGAGTTTAGCCGTTCGTCAGGAATGCCTCTCAAACTGGCAAGGCCTGCTATAGTTACTACTTGATAAGAGCTTCAAAAGCGGCAAGACCGTGTCCGGAAATTGTCCCTTCCCCCTCTGAGAAGGCGTGAGAACGGAGAGGCAATTAGCTGCCACAATGGGGTGTGTCCTCCACTGTTCCCCCAGGCGTACCACTTCACTTTGAATACTTTCTCAGTATCGGCGGTGGAGTTTTTTCAATGGCTATGACACGAAGGAGACGTGGTCGTATTATCAAAGGAAGAAGAATGGATTCTGATCCCCACCAACCTAATTACGGTCAAGGTTGTTTTCAAATTTCACGTACGCATCGTTGGGGAATGGTCGTACATCCAGTAATTCAAAATTAGGGAATAAGAGTTTAATTATACAGGAAAGCATATTTGTCAGATCTGTTGATTTCTTTCTTCTTTTTTAAATTGCTTGCTTTTATATTTTACTTGCAAAATTTTTCACTACTGAAATAGACATCAAAAGACAAAGTTTATTGCTCCGTTTAAGATACATTTAATGTGTTTTTAAAACACCCTGTCAATAATTATTATTGAGGAAGGCACATGAATATTTTTATAAAAATGACGTAACTGTGGAGTATCGAAACATGAAAGTGCTTTTTTACAACATTTTAACGCCTTCTTACGAAGTTGATGATGAATCAATCGTCTGTGATTTCGATTTGTCTTCTTGTCTGTGACCTAATTGCTGTGGACATGGAATTAGGGGGTTGTTCGAAATTTTACAGATATTATGAATGGAGGGCGGAAAAAGGGAACAATAATAAAGATGTCATTTTTTTAAGCAGCAGGACTTTCCCCGTCTTCTAGCGTTTGCTGTAGGGAAAGTTTTTGTGGTATATTGAATTTTTTGCTGTATTTTAGCACTAAAATGCTTGATAGTCTCGAATGGGTACTTTTAAGTAACAAAATGCGCTTATAAAAGTACTTTTAAAAGCGCTTTTCCAATTCCCCTCCACCATATAATATTTACAATAATTTTAGAGGTATATTTTTCAAGGGAAAAAAACAGTGTTTAGGTTTATTTTGAAGGCTGTAAAAATCTTTCTGAAATAATTTTACATACGCATTCCAGACGGTGAGCGGAAAAAACGACGTCGGAAAAATCGCCACCGGAAAAAACGCCACTTTTAATAGTACTCTACTTTTAATAGTTTTATGATGTAACATAGTCGTTACATACTAGTCGATGAGGCAAACAGCGTAGCCAGAAAATTTTTTTCGGGGTGTTGTTTGAGATATAATTTTGTATTGATAAACTTCATTTCTTAAGTTTATCAGTAATCACAATCGGGATATATGCAGGGAGTTGGATATATCCCGATATCCAACTCCCTGATTACGCTCCTTCAGTGACGTAGGAAACTGGAAGGGGGGAGGCTTTGTGGGTCGAGCCCCCTACCCCATACCTTTGGAGGATGATAGAAAATAACCATATATCGGTTTCTTTTTCAGTGTCCAGAATCCATGTTAACATAATGAGCCCCCCCCCCCTCCCCAAACCTAGTGAATCGCTACGCTACTGCGCCCCTATCGGATTGAGGGAAGACCTAGCGTTGAGCTATGGCTTATTATTACTGTTTTTTTTATAAGTGCAAGAGTTTATTCTGATTCATGGTAATTTATCTTGTCAGCTCTTTGGTTTTAAATAACCAAGAGACACACGATCCCTTTGGAGGGTATACTTGATCCCACTCAGTACATAGGCTATTCATAGATTAGCAATTTATCTACATTTTTCAGTTTACTAAAGTTACTAAAGTTTACTAAAGTTTTATTAATATTCACTAATTTAATGAGTCTAAAATTACAACAATAGTAATTACAAAAATTAAATTATTTACTTCTTGGTATGCAATAACAAAATTAGTTGAGTGTTCTTACAATTGAACTGATTATATATATATATATATATATATATATATATATGTAATGTATAAAAAGGTAATTTGGGTTTTACTAGTTTGGGTATTGGTCAAGCGGGTACTTTCACTGTAAGTTTTACTTTCCTGTCATACTTGCCACGCGCGCTCTGGAGCTATGTTTTATTTATTTTGTTATTTGCCAGACATCAGGCCGTCGATTCTGAGTTCTTTAGATGTACACGTGTCCCCACGCCCTTGTAGCCCCGGATGCGGGTCATGTTTGTAAATGTGTGTGGTTCGATCAGAGATAAGAGAGAGGAGGAGTTGTGTCTTCGCAGACCACGTGTTGTGGTAAGCGTAAATACTCCCGCACATCGAAAATCGGGGGACTTCTGCCACTAGAACTGCTTAATGAGTCCACGCTGATTCTTGTACCCGTCTCCCCTCCCCTCTTCTCATTCTAAATTGTAACTTAAATGTAATGTTCAATAAACCATATTACCTGCCTTAACTCTGAAACTTTACTTGAAATATCTGACGTCTCATATATATATATATATATTAGGGTGACGCAAAAAAACGACTATTTTTTTTTAGTCTCCTGTGAAAAAATGTTAGTTTTTTATGTTTTAAGAACCCCCTCCAAAGGACAGCTAAAAAAAAATTTTTTAAGAGGTCGCTCAAACTTTTTTTAAATTTCAAAGATCGTCAAAAATCGGATTTTTTAATTTTTTTTTTCTCATTACGGTATAATTTTATAGACGACATTCATATCAAAATTTAAATTTTGAACTGAAACAATAAAAAAATTTTTAAAAAATTGAGCGACCTCTTATTTATTTTTTTTTTTTTTGAGCTGTCCTTTGGAGGGGGCTCTTAAAACATCAAACATACTGCAAATAAGACATACCTCGCATAAAAAAGATAACAGCTAGAAGCAAGAAATAGAAACCACAATTTGAAAAAATAATAATAAAAATTAATAAAAGCTGAGCCAAATAAAGTGCAAAAATTATTGTCAGCGTACTTTTAAAAGAGGAGAGAAAGCCGAGTAAATATTTTCAAATCCTGAAAAGTCAAATGCAAACATGACAGTTGTTGCAGATCTCAAAGTTCCTCTCAATTAATATTTGAAAGTTTCGATTAATTTGTTGAGAACACTGAATTAACTAAAATAATCATGTTCTTATCATGCTAGAATTGTTATAGGGATACTTGATCCCTGGGATCACGTATTCTTGAAAAGAAGAGATTAAGTATCCCTAAGATTAGACATAAAAAACATACATTTTCAATAATAAACAATGAAAGGTTATTTACTAAAGAAATTCATTAATTATTAAAAACAGTCTATACTTTAAATTTACAATTAAATTTTATAAGTTGTATATAACAGACAGTACAAGTATTAAATTATACCCTCAAAAAAGTTTTCTTTGTCACATTCGTACAATCATTTCTTAAACTAAAACAAAATGGCTGAACAAAATGTTTGTGTATGATTACGAGTATAACTTTAACAATGTTTCGGGATTTCAAAGCTCAACTAATTGATTTTGGTAGATTTTTTGCTAGGGGATCCCCTGGGGATCAAGTATCCCTAGCCTCGCCTTCTAATTTAGAACATTTGTGAATAACGCTGACTTGAAACTAGAAAAACATTTATTTTTTTTTCTTTTTCTTTCTTTCTTATTTTCTTTTATCCCTTAAATGGAAAACTTTTTTAAAATTACATTTTATTAAAGTATTTTTTTAAATGTAGATGTAAATTTTATTTTACAGCTTGGATATTTGTTAATGTTGACAATTTCTAATTATTATTATTATTATTATTATGTTTATTATGGTGCTTCTACTTTAGAGCATCGTTATTAATTGTGCTTACGTGGAACTGGGATTCTTTTGAATGATTGTATTATTTTTAATGATTAATAGAGTACTCATTTAAACATTATTTCATTTTCATGTGATAAAAAACAGTTTCTTCTATGAAGGATTTTAAATATTATTGTTTGAAGGTGAAAACATTTACTTTTCTATAACCTTCAAATGATTATTGTTCTAATTGAGTATTAATGTCTACAACCAGGAATTGAGATTTTATTAGGTTTTAATGAGTGCAACAATTAAGGAATTTATCTGAATTTTAATGTATATTTGTTAGAAAACTGCTTTTGAATATTTATTATTATTATTATTATTATTATTATTATTATTATTATTATTATTATTATTATTATTGCAGCTTAATGTTTTCAAAGTTCTTGCATTTATTTTTCAAATTTGAATTAAAAATTTAAAAATTGCTCGAAAAACTTTTTCGTACAAAAAAACTAATTTGAAATAAATATGATTAATAATGCTCGCCATAAAAAATAAAAAACGGATCATTGAAAATGTAACTCAATCCCGCAGTTTTTAATATTTCCTTTTAGTGAGAGACGTATAAAATTTTACATTACTTATATTAAAAAAAAGAGTTCGGGTGTGATTAGGTAAAGTTAATTATTAGAATAAGAAAAGTCTGTCATATAGCTTTTTATTACAATTTTGAGAAATAATTACAAATTAAAAATTGCTCATATTTTTAGTTTTTAAGTTACAGTATTAGAGCACACTTACACTCCTGGCCAAAAGTATTGCAAGTTTGAGAAATCTAAATATCGTTTCAAGAATAAGCCCAGAAAAAATGGACCGGAAATTTGCCAGATTTAAATATTTTTGAGAATTTATGTAGTATAATTTGAAAGAATGTATCTGTAAATCACCAAAAAAAGAAAAAAAAAGAGACAGAGCTTCAGGAACCAAAATAATTTGAGTTGGCACCATGAATCACAAAGGAAGTGTTGTAAAACATTCTGTATTCCATATCTAAAAGAGTGGCTGTTGTGATAAAAGTCAAGGCTGCTCAGCAGCATAATAAATGATCTTTAGTTCAATTGCATTTATTTATTATCCTCTTTTTGCAGAATAACTTGAAATTAATTCTTTATTTAATTTTATTCCGGCGATCCAAAATGCATTATGATTTCTATAAAAACCTATATATTTTTTATGCTATTTTTTCATTAAATTAAATAATTATTTTTATTCTTTATCTTAATGCTATCTTATCTTTGAAGTAATTATTTTAGCATGCTGACATTAAAAAATATCAATCATATTGATTTTTAATTTTGACGGGGGAGAAGGGGCTTAATCTTGAAAGGGGGTTCTGAAAAAAAGATTTCGTATGAAGTTTTCCATATTGCGCGTTGTGTAAGGAGTAATAACCCAGAGAAATTCTCCAACAAGACGACTTAACTTGAATTTATTTTAATACAGGCAAACATCTTACAAATTTATTGGATGGCTAAGGAGCGGGGATAGACTGCCTATTTTATGCGACCCACCAGATGCTAAAAAAGGAGTTAAAGTGATCTCCTCACGGAGAGAAACAATTAGACTTAACCTACAAACTTGGCAGTGCAGCGGTAACACAAAATACGCCAATATACAAAAATAGGCGCACACATCCAGAGCGGTTAAGAATAAATCAATGTATTAATTTTGTAAACAAAAACAATTAGGCGCAGAAATTTAAAAAGGTTACCAAAACGTGTCAGTGAAGAAAAACGCCAATATGACATGGCTGGGAGACTGCTGAACGAAACAAAAATTAACAGCTTCGCCCAAAGAGAGCAGCTGTAAAAGAAATTCCTTTTAACGGACAGAATAAGAATTAGCAAAACTGCGGTCATAAACCACAAAGAGCCGAAATGCTAAGAGCGGATGTGGGGGGTTGTATATAACTTGTACCGCATAAAATACAGGACAGGGGTTATATAATAGAGACAAAAAGCAACATGTGATGCCGGCATCACATATTATCTCCCCACAGCCCGACAAAAAAATTTTTGACCTGGAAATTTTTTTTTAATTAATTACTTTCCTAATGTTTCAAAAAATTAAAACAAAATTTTGAATGCAAAAGTAAGTGTATGTGCAAAGAAAAAAAGAGAGACAATTGTACCTGTTAAGTGCAGTTCCATCCCTTTTACAAAAATAAAAGTACACAAAAAATTCTTTGTCTTGAAACTACATATCTTCAAACTTTGTACAGTTGTTGCAACACATATATGAATGAAGCATATTTCAAATATATTTTTTAAAAATATAGTCATGAATACATCTGATAACATATTAGCGTACACATTAGCGTAAATAAAACATTAATATTGTAACATGGATAAAAATTTATAGATATCTTGTATATGCAGATTCTTATCTGCAAGAAATCACAAAAAATTTCGTAAATGAATAACGAAGAGTTCCATGCTACGTAGCAACACCTCATGAAGTCTATCAAAATGAACAGACTCTTTTTCCACAGTTCTTGAAAAAGTATTCTACATGCTTCATTTTATTTAACCCTTAATAACACTTGAAAAGTTCAAGAACTTAATTGCATTTTTTGACATAACATATATATTAAAATTATAAAAATATATGTACTATATCTTTCATAACATACACTTAAAATACATAAATTATACAAAATATTCCACATGTTCTTCATCACAAACTTTTCTTTTCTTAAATTAAAAAAAAAAATGTTTGCGTATGTACAGGAAAATTGTGTGTAAAAGAAGATGTGATAGATTAAAAAAATCGTGGAAAATCAAAAAATAAATTTACGCATGCTGACACAGCGATGTGCTACCAGATGCAAGCAGCTGCGATAGCTAACATGCACCAAAAGTCATTCTTGACGTCCAAAAAGCGAGCGAAAAGTATCCAAGGGGGAAAGGGGCGAGATATTGCAATTCGTTCAAGCTCCGACAGAATGGAAGTTGGAGAAAAATGCAGTACCTAAATGTGAACCACTGTCAAAAATCACATGTCTGATATCTCAATAAAGTAAGTTAAACTTACTAGAGTGACTTCGCGCTCAGAATAGAAGCTAAATCTCGTCTCAACCACGGGCTATTTGGGCTTTCAAATTCAGAACGATTTACCTTCAGGGAAAATTACCACAAAGGGCCGCCAATTGAGAATTAAAAAAAAAAAGTGACTCCAAACCAAAAAAAAAATTCTTTAAGCACACAGATAAACATTTGGGGAAGGCCAGGGGCGTAGCCAAGGGGGGTTAGGGGGGTCATAACCCCCCCATGAGGAATTTTTTGTCATACAAAATGTATATTCTTCACTACATTGTCACACCCACGTATACATATATATGAGTTGTAGTAGTCGTAACCCCCCCATGAAAAATTTCTGGCTACGCCCCTGGGGAAGGCAATTATGAGAGCAAATTTTACCTTATAATTATTACTATTTTTTTTAGCAAAAATATTAATTTGTAACAGATGAAACCAAACAAGAGATATACTGAAAACTAAAGCACACATCAAACATGCCTCCAAGCTTGTGTGTGCACCCATAAACAAGGAACCAAATATACATTGCAAACATACACTGTATATCTAATGCCTAGTTCTTAAATTATACCTAGAACGTGTAGCAGAAGAGGTCAAAAGTAAATTAGGAAAATTCTGATGAATTTCAGTAAAAGTATCAATATAACTATTTCTGGGAGGAGCTAACAGTAATCTATCTATGTGTAAACGTTCAAGGGTCATATGAGGAGCCTGATATCTTCTAACTGTGAATGAAACTGGCGAATGTTTAATTATACCTCATAAGGTCCTGTGTATTTAGGTTTAAATTTATCTCTGGTTTTTGTAAACAATATCACTCTCATCAATGTCTCTGAGTTTAGCATGCAGAGCATGTCTCATGAATCTGTTATCTTGAGCTTCACGAATGTTACTATAAGCACACCTATACAAATAGTCCAATTCTTGAACTAATTTATATGTATGAAAATCATTAAGAAAAGCTTCAGTAGAATTAATATCATGTGTCAAAAATTGGAGGAAGTTCTTTGTCAAAATGTAAAATATTAGGACTGAAACCAGTAGTTGAGTGAGTGGACCCATCATATAATGACTTGTGGATTAATAATGCATGTTCAAAAGAGTGTCCTTAAGATATTAACGAATTAACAGAATATTTTATAGAGGTATTTACTCATTCTGCAATTGAATTCGATTGTGGATGTGCGGCAGATGAATGATTAATTTTTATGCCTAATCTTTCATGAAAAATGTTAAAAACTGTAGCAATAAATTGTGGTCCAAGATCAGATAGGATTACCGCAGGACGACCAAAAATGGTGAAATTCTTTAGTAAAGGTTCAACAACTGCATTCGCAGAAGCAGATGTGAAAGGTACAAGTTCCAAGTGACGACTAAAATGATCTCTAATTGTCATTACATTTTTACCATTGCTAAATGGACCTACAAGATCGACTGCTGTCCTGGGCACTTAGGTGTATATGTGTTGAAAAGGCGCAGGAGGTGTGGTGTGTTATGATGTTTAGTTTGTAAGCATTTAGTACATGAAGCATCAAAATTGACACAATCATTATAAATTCCATGCCAAAAATATTTTCTAGTTAAGAATTCATATGTTTTCTTTAAACGAAAATGAGATAAATGAGAAATCGCAAGAACTTTAGCTTTTAAGGTCTGAGGAACAACAATTACATATAAATAAGATTTCTTATGCACATTATATTTTTCACATACCAATAAACCAGACGCAGGATGAATAATGCAACTAGGAAATTTGTGATAAAAACCATTCTTATTCATTTCATTAAAAATAGGAGATAATTCTGCATCAGCATTTTGTTCAACAAAAAAAGTATTATTAGAAATTTCAAGCAGTGGTTCAGTGCCTTTTTCATTTTTAGAAATAACATAGTTTACAAACTGATACTTTTGGTTATTCTCTTCATGAATTAAAGGCAAAACACTTTCATGTATTAATTCAGGATTGGCTTGCAGAGTTTGTGTATGATTTTCAAGATTATTACGAGAAAGGTAATCAGCTAATACATTTTTAACAGCAGGAATGTGCTCAAAGTTAAACATAAACTCAGATAATTCCATTAACCATCTTGTGGTAATATCAGCTGGGTTAGTTGTTTTCCTGTATCTTTTCAAAGGTGCGCCATCAGACAAAATATTAAAATTTCTATTATATAAATAGTATTTCAATGCAGTGACTGCTTTATAAATAGCCATTAATTCTAATTTAATGGCAGACCCAAGAAGCACGACTGTTTGGCAAACGATTGGCCAAACATCGATTTGATTGGGATTTGTTCGGTCATATTATAAGAATATCATAATAACATTGGCCCATCATCGCTTCCGATATTAAAATTTTGTCCTCAGAACGCGACATCGTCATCTGTTTGGCGCGACGTCGCCTTGCGATGCTAAATTTCCGACATCATAAGCAGATTTCGGAATTTGTTTGGGGCGATATCGACCGACGATCACTTAAAAACTGGCCGCTAATCGTTCAGGGTTTGACATCGGCCCAAATTCGCTTCGAAATTACTTAACAGATGGCGCTGCGGAATCTGGGACATTTTACTTCTTTTCAGTGGCAACGGGTGCGGCTCGGCCGGTGTTTACTGTTTACTACGGTGCTTTCTTCGAATTAGGGTAAGTTATTTCTTTTACTATTTTCTGATTTTTTTGTTTGTTGAAATATTGCTTTAATGATCCTATTGAAACAACTTAAAAAGTATCATTTGTTAGATCGGTACAGCTTTATCCTTTATAATGAAGTGTGGTTGATGCTCTGAGTACGCATTGTACCGCCATTTTAAGTAATTCAAAGTTATGGTAAATATTTCTATTTTAACAATGTTCGACCGTCATTAGAGCATTACACGTAACGTAAAATTCTGAGGGGGAAGTACAGTTGAGTATATTAAGCGTAAAGGAATTTACTTTCTAAGCTGTTCGATGAGGAAGATGCTTCATTAAAGCTGATCTTAGTATAATAGTTTAAAATATACAAATGACACCTTTTCTAGTGTCATAATAGCGTTTGTGATGCCAGCTAAAAAAATGCATCATAAAATATGTTTGTTTATATTTTGGTTCAGTTAGCATATAGCAACACTGTTTTAGTAGTAAAATTATTTATTTTCCACCACCATCAACCACTCTTTTCATTTAAAAAAATAAAAGAGTGGTCTATCCATATTCTATATCTAGCTTTACAAATTTTACATAATTGTGTGCAGTGGCGTATACAGGGGAGGGGGGGTTCAACACCCTGCTCTTGTCAAAATTTTTTTGACAAAATGTCCATAAGTTTTGAATTTTTAACTTAAATATTACGCATTTTAATACAAAGTTATGTCTATAACCTCCCCACCCCCCACCCCTTGAAGGAAGTCTGCATACGCCACTGATTTTGTGCTACTTTGATTCCAAACTACTACAATAAGTAAAGAACTGATTGCTTAAACACAATGATTTCCTTATAAAGTGGCTGTTCAGGCAGATGGCTCTATCAGGACACAGGCTATTCCCATTCTTCAGTGCAGGGCCATACCCAGAAAAAAGTTTTTTTTTGGGGGGGGGCGACCAAATGGTGAAAAAGGCGAATTTTTCACAAAAAACTTCATCATTCTTATTTTGCTAACAAAATTTAAAATTTCAGAGGGGGAGACCAGACTCCCTGGTCCCCCCACCCTGGGCACAGCCTTGCTACAGTGTATATTTAAATTATTAAAATAATAACGTTTTAAAATTGTATGTTTAATTAGAGATCTAAAAACATGAAAACAAATTTAGGTATTACATTTTATCGTGGCGGTCAGCCAAGACGAGTGATTTTTTTGCCAATAGAAGTGCTGGGCATATGAAATTACTAATGGTTTTGAATACGATTGGTAACAGTTTGGCAACTCATTTGATGGAAAAATAGTGTGGTGGGATTGACTGCCGGGATAATACATAAGTACCCAAATTTAATCCAAAACATCAGTATATTAAAAATTTCTGGCAAGCCCAAGTCCGAAGGCAATCTTGCATTACAGAGAGAGAGCCTGGGCGAGGTTTGGACTTGGGCTGAGCCTGTCTCATACCCAGCAGAGCTCGAAAATTGCCCCACATGCCCGGGGCATGTAAAAATTAAAATCGGGCATGCATTTTTTTCCCTTACATGCCCGACCCGGCATGTAAAAATAACCAAATGAGTAACAGGCAAAATTAACAAATATTCAACTACTTATAGAAATAATGCTTTGTGCATCTTCCTGATAGATAGTATCAAGGGCGGTTCCAGAGTTGCAGTCTGGGAGGGGTAATGATATTTTACACTTTTATATAAACTCGGTGCCACAGAGAATTGGTGACTACCAGGGGGCGCACATTGGAGAGGGGACCTCTTTGACTGCACAATATGTTTCATATATGCAAATAAAATTAATAAATCATTAAATGTGAAATAAATGTTTTATTAATCATATAATTAATGAAGTATGTAAATACTGAAAATAACAACATTGCATCTTTGACCCCATCGATCAACATTATTGTTCCGAACCCCACTACAGATGAGATGGGCTCCAGCTCTGTAATTTGCGATTGTGAATTTCCTATGCAGAATTATTTTTCACTTCCGTTCACGTGGCGGTTGCCAAGCCCCAGCGACTGTCGCCAACCATCTTGCACAGTCGGCAAAGTCTTTTAACACATTAAAATTGCACATATATTCTACTAACAAAAACATTAAAACAAAATACACCATCCATATTTAACCAAAAAAAAGTCTGCAAATTCAGTAACAGGCAATTTGAAATGAGCAAACAGTGGACCGTTTTTAACTAAAAAAACTACAGTGGATTAAGCAACCTAGTTGTACAGATAATGTAAACTAGGCAAACACTGTCCCGTTTTCAACTCAAAAAAACATCAGTGGATTAAAAAACTCAGTTGTACAGCTAATGTAAACTGGGCAAACACTGTCCCGTTTACAACTAAAAAAAGCATCAGTGAATTGAACAACCTAGTTGTACACCTCATAAGAAGGCAGTATGATTAGAATAGCACGTAAATAGCACTTACGACAACATAAAAACATCAAATATCAATTTAAAATTCACATTAAAAACCTTAAACATTGCAAGTATTTGTTAAAAAAAAGCACTTACCTTTATTTTTTTTACTTAACCGCTCAGAAATGTTTGTAATACACACCGGCTTATAATGTAACACCAGCATGCTTTCTTTTATTTAGTTTTATATTGACACTACATTTCTAACAAATACACACACTGGCTGATAATGTAAAACCAACATGCTTCCTTTTATTTAGCTTTATATTTATACCATATTTCTAACAAACACACACACACACACATTCTTTTCATACAATAACATAACATATTTCATTTCTTTCCATCCATAACATGAAACAATTACGAATTCCCAGACTGACGAGACGATTCACGTTTCTTTATGGTTGTCAGTCAGAACTACCACCGGCAGGGTACTTCACTCCCACTGTGCATTGCCCACGACTGCGCCAGAACGATCACCAATTGAAACGTGTAAAAAGCACCGGATACAGAATATAGCCCGAATAATGCTGTTAAGCGATCAAATGTTTTTTTATCCATAGCTTTTAGGCATTTAGCTAAAAGCTATGTGCCACTTGCTTTTAGCTAATGTAGGCATGTCACATGGCTTTTCTTTTGCATGTTTTCCTTCCTCACAATGAAGATGGCAATCAGAAAATGTTTTTTTAAAGTTTCCAATTTAAAATTGGACAAGTAGCCTTGTACTACTCTTGAGGTAGTGTCACTTAATTTGGGAAATAAGGTTGCAAACCTTGCATGTTGCAATTCCATCTTCATATTCTAACCAATCAAAATCTTGCAGCCAAGACAGTTGAAATTTCCTTTTTCCTAAATTTTTATGCTCAGTTTCAGTTTTATTTTCATTTGTGCTCATTTTAAAATTTTCATGCACCTCCATCATATTTTGACTTTGTTGTATATCCGAAGCTTTGTTGTATATCCAGTCCATCTGCCTTTTTATGATCAAGTTTATCTGAAATAAAAAATCCCTCTATTTTCTTTTGCTTACACAACAGTGAATTCTGTTTGATACTTCTCTTCATTTTAATTTTCTTGATTATAAGACTTCAGAGAAAAATTCTAACTAAAGCCACTTGCTTGACTGAAAAAAAAAAAAAAAAAAACATAACGCTCGCAACACAGTAAACTGCACATATTTATAGGCTAATCTCCGTCAACCATGCTGTCAACTAAAAATGTGAGTGGAAGTAGAAGTATTTCTGAAGAAATTACAACCTCTGCAAATCGCCATGCAGCGAAACACTTGCATACGGAGATTGAATGAATTTGCGAGTGGAAGGGTCAGTTATAGAGAGTTAAGTAAATGAGTGTTATGGGGAAGAAAGGGAAGGAAAAATGAATAGGCTTGTAGCGTGTGACGTCACACTTAATCTTGGTAGGCATATTCTGCGGGACATCTAGTAGGGGCAAGTAACCAATAGGCTTAACTCTACGTGACATCACTGAGCTATTTCTTAGAACTACCCTGAGCATCTTGTGATCCTGAGATAGCTTTAGCTTGCAATTCAAGGTGAGTGAGATGAGATCTCGATCCACTGACTTGGTGGGGATTCAGTTTGGTAAACATTACCGTGACGTATGGGAGGGAGAAAAACCGTAGAAATGCGCCTAATTAAAAAAACATAAGTGCTTGGGATGACAGTATTTTCTTTTCCAGTCATTAAAATCTAGTCGCCAAAAGATTTTTTGTAGTCGCCCAGGTGAGTGGGCTCATGGTGTTTGTCGGACCCTGATTATGGGCCTATGGAATATAAATCATTTAAAGTGAGCTAGCATCTAAATAGTGCATTTGAGTAAGTTTAAATTGGGGATGTATATTATAGGTCACCGTTACACAACCTGTATAGATTTTGTTGTGTATAAGACTAGTAGTTTTCTACGGGGCAAATATTAGTTGTTTTTTTTTTTCCTTTTTTGGGCTATAGTCAGAAATTCTTGAAAGTCTGCTAGTATGGTGCATCTGATGTAATTCAAATTGGGTAACATCGTGGTCTTATGACATGACTTACATAGATTTTGATGTGTGTAGAGCCGATAGTTTGTTCACAGGGTTGTAAAATGTAATTCTTATTTATTATAGCCTAAGGAAGTGAACTAGTATCTATATAGTGCATTCGATTGAGCTCATATTAGGTATGCATATTATAGGTCTCTGTTTTACATACTGCATAAAGTTTAGTAAGTGTATAACTTACAGTTTTTTACAGGACTACAAAAAAGCGTTCTTATACATTACAGCACTCAAACCATGGTCACCAGGGTGAGTGATCACCCATGGTGCTCTAGTGCCTTAACACTGCATCCGATTGAGTTAAATGAAATTTATTTAAATGCTTGGTAAAGATAAAGTGGTCGGAAAGTCAAATGGAGTCACTCAAGATATTTTTTCTTTTATTCAAAACATTGTAAATAGAAAATGGAACAAGAAAGAGTTGATTCCTATTTTAACACCCCCACTCTTGCCAACCTAAAAAATTGCCTCACTTTGGCAAGCTTTGCAGTCATGGGTCTCTAAGAGTTATGTATGAGTTTCAACGCTCTCCCAAAAGAACTAGATGAAAATGAAAGTGAACAAATTACCGATGAACGCATACGTTAAGGAATTTGAAGACAATTATTAAAACTAGATTAATTGGCAACCCAAAATAAATGAATAAGTAATGGAATGCTGTACTTACAGGTTGTTCCAAATCGCCATTTAATTCAAAATTATGGTTACCACATAAATACTGTAGAAGAACCAAAATCCACACAGCTTGGTTCCAGACCTTGTGCAGATCTTAGAATTTTGCGGATTTTGGGTCATAATAGGAAATTTATTCTATTTCCACCCCCCCTCAGAAAATAATAGAAAAAAATATACAATAGAGATCAAGGGAAGCAAATCATGTTACTTATAATTAGAATCATAATATAAAAATACAGACGATTAATGGAATATACAAAATTATGAGATTATAGTACAACTTATTTAAACATGTATATTCAACAGTTTAGGACTGGGATGTTCTAATTATAGTTTTTTTTTTCAATTATTTCCTGTTTGTAACACAGCTTTGTTGCTCTACAAATCTGAGATATTTCTTTCTCACAGCCTAACCTTCATTAAATGTTAATTTATCAACTTTTTGATCATCCTCACTTGTTACTGTGTCAGAGTCTGCGTCATGTGGTCATAATTCAGTGTCAATTATGTCACTGTCAGTCATTTGACAGTTATCAATGTTAAGATTAGAGCTCACAGACTCCTAAAAAATTTTTTTCAAGTGGAAATAGCTTATTTAGTTTTACTTTCTGGTTATACTGTAGTTTTCTGAACTTGCAGCTGGCAGGGCATATTTCTTTGTTTACATTGAACAGACAGTGCGGATTTTACAGCCCGGCGTATTTTGGGTCTTCTACTGTAGAAAAAAAAATCGCTGTGGTAACTGCATATGTTTAATTATCATCACCTTGGCGAGAGTCCAGGCGTTAATGTAGAAATCAACCCAAGAAACACAAACACGGCACAATCATGGATTATGATGCCCATTCCAAATAGTATTTAAAATGGTGAAGTACAGTTGGAATATGCTTGGCAGAAATATTAAAACAGTTTTAGTCGGCAATTTTTAGATGGATTTCTATTCTAAAGATGTGTTTTATGGAATAAGGGAGAAAAATACGGCACTATCATGAATAATGATACATTATTCATCATTCCATTAACCCTAATTTCTAAGTTAATGGAATAAGGAACAAAAATAGGGACGACCCATAAATAACATATGATACGCTTTTAATATATAGCACTTTAATGCGTATTTAAAATTTGAAAGTGTTTCTGATTTTTTTTTTTTTTTTTTTTTTTTTGGCTTTAACCAGAATTTTGCTGAACTGACTTATATCCAATCTTATTTTTATGCAGGTTAAGATGAAGTCTTCTGTAATAATTAGTTTCACACTTGCACATATGTTTTTGCATTTGCTTTCATTATTTTTCCTTGGTGCTTAATTTTTGTTTTAATTGTTTTTATGGATGAAGCTAGGCCGTTATTGTTTGGTAGATGTTGTGGAAGATGATTGCCACCCCTCCCCCCACCCTTCTGATAAAAAAGGAAAGACGAAATTAAGGTAAGTGCTTTTGTTTATCAAGTAATGTACAAATCTTGTAGTTGACGTGAGATTATGTCTAAGTAACAAGTGATTTTACCATTGGAGCAACACATTGAGTCACACAAAAAGAGAAATTCATAGAAGTAGGCTGTAGAGCTTTTTGTTCTGGGAAAACACAAAAAACAAATTTTAAAGCAAACAGATTTTATTATGGAATAATCAGGGGGTTTCACTGTACTATACTAGTGCTAAATTAGAACTTATAACTTTTTTTAAGATAAAACATCCTTAATCATTTAATTCAAATGATTGTCACAAAAAGCCCCCATTTGAAATTTTTATTATTTTTTTTCCCCTCGCGCTGGGCAAAATTATAACAACCCTGCCTTATCCACTACCTCAGCCCTATTAGGATGCCCCATGGCATCCTAAGCCCTACCAAAATTCAGTCACTGAAATTAAAATATAGGCAAAATCTTATGCATGTATATTAAGAAACATAGTATCCCGGATTTGCATTATGCTTAAATTTTACTTGATAACTTCATCAGCTTACATCATTTCTTCAAAGTAAGTCAAGCTTATTGATGGTTGAAGTTTTATTCATCATAACATGCATGGTGTTCAAATACCGTATTTACACATGTATAACGTGCACCCTATACTTAACAAGAAAAAATCGAGAAATTTTGTTACCTCGTATATAACGCGCACCATAAATTTGACATTCAAAAGACTTTGTAGATTCGTAACCTAAGCATTCCATTCAAAATTATTAGTCCAGCTTTCCAAATACCTAAACTACCAGCATTTCCTTTCTCTTTTTGTCAGTTTTGGACTGGACATTACGCTCGTCACTTAGCTTAAAGAAAAAGATAAAGAGGAATGATCTTCCCCCATTCAAAAATGGACCAACCCAACCCGGTCTCCCTGCGTTATGGAACAAATCACAGCAGTTGGTGGGTCACGTGTTGGTTGCAAAATAATGTCACACAAATATTGTCCATTCCTTCATTATTTGTGAGAGTCTTTTGACAACGTGGGAGTAAGATGGTAAAGCGAACTAGTTATGCTGCAGCATTTAAGTTGAAAGTAGCTCAGTAATTACCTAAGGGTTGGAGAAGAAAATGGTAACCATGTTTCAAGTCAGAAATTCGGTGTTGGCGAGTCAAACGTGTGAGAGTGATATTGAAGAAAAACTGAAGAAAGCACCATCTAAAAAATGTGCTTTTGGGGGGGGGGAAGTCGTGTAAATATCCGCAAGTGGAGCAGCAGCTTTTGAATTATGTAATGGATCTGCGGCATTTGGGATACTCAGTCTCAGTAGAAATGTTGATGTTCGAGGCCTGTAAAATAGCTAAGAAAATGAATATTCCAAGAGAAGACATCAAGGGGAGCCATGGCTGAGTGCAACGCTTTATGATCTGTAACAGTCTATCAGGAGAAGAACGACGCTGTCACAAAAGCTGACGGAAGAATACGAAGAACAGCGTACCAAATTCTCCCAATACATTATAAGGCTGCGAAAACAAAAGGGATATCAGATGTCATAAATTGGCAATGCAGATCAGACTCCATTGTGGTTTGACATGCCAGAAGCCACAACTGTTCATCCTGTTGGAGACAGAAGCATTCAAATGCGCACAACAGGAGCAGACAAGCAATGATGCACCATTATGCTGTCCATTACGGCTGACACCGTATGTGATTTAAAAGAAAAACTATCCCTAAGGTATCTTTTCCAGTCGGGATAATTGTAAGAGTCCAGGAAAAAGGGTTGGATGACAGAGGAGCTCATGAAAGACTGGATTAAAGTTGTGTGGGAACGTTGGGCTGTTGCTTTACGTCGGCCATCAATGCTGATTCTGGACAGCTTCCGTGGACACAGGACCTGTGAAATAAAAGCGCAAATTCGTCACTCAAGTGATTTAGTCATGATACCTGGTGGGATGACGAAAGTACTGCAGTCCTTAGATGCTGTCATCTACCGACCATTTAAGGTTGCATTTCGGCATGCCTTCAATTGTTGGATGACAACAACAGATCACAAATTCACTCCAAGTGGGAGAATGAAGCGTGCTTCTCTCGCAACCATATGTGAATGGATATTTGAAGCTTGGAATTGCATCTCAGCCGATAAGAAAGAGCTTCAAAGTGACTGGAATTTCCAATCGGATGGATGGAACAGAAGACGATATGATATACGAGGACATTGACTGTGTCAGTGATGACGAGGACTGTGACCAGAGCAAGGTAGCACCAATAAGGATTGCTAGTTATATTAATGTAATGTTTCTAGCACTGTTGTATGAGTGTTAGGAGGGGAAAATATATGTAGCAAAAAATGACTTCTATTAAGTAAGATTTTTCCAGTTTTATTTTCTTCTTTGAGTACTTTTTTTTATTCAAACCTATATCGTGTGATTATATGCAGCAATGAAAAATTATTCCAATATGACGCGCACACAGAGAGTTTTTGCCCTAAATTTTTGAAAAAAAAAAGTGTGTGTTATACACGAGTAAATACGGTAACAAGAAAAATATCATTTTATTATACAAAGGTAAGCTTAGGTTTCTCACGTGTTAATAAGTAATTAGTTTTCCAAATTTTCTTCACTAAACACAACATGGATAAATTGTCATTTTCAAATAGATAAAAACTAATAGAGCATTTAATTTTAAATAAATTTTTATAAAAAATTAACTTCCTTAAATAGACTTATTATTTTTGTTAAGAAATTAAAGAATTTATTTTTGTTATTTTATGAACTACTTGTGTGCACTTGGTGTTAATGGATTATTTCATGTAATTTAATTAATGTTCTAAAATTACTATTTTTTGGGGGGGGAGGGAAACTAAATTATGTCTGATTGCCGGCTGGAGTTTTTGCAATTTGACTGAAATTATATACCTCCTTTTGACTGATACCTTTTAAGATACTACTGCATCTGAAAGTACTTAATGTTTTATTCTTGTTTATCTTAAATGTGACATTTCTGAGATTCTAATGTTTTATAAATTCTAAATTGTACATTTTTTTTTTTTTTTTTTTTTTTTTTTTTTTTTTTTTTTCTTCTTCCCAGTTTCTGGTTATCAAATTTCATCCAGAGAACAACGAACAAGTAGTAGATGGAAAATAATGGAAAGAGGGAAAAAACATTGCATATATATTTATTTATTTCATGAAATACTGATTTATTTTGTATGTAATAAAGAATGTTAATAAACTTTTTTATTTTTAATTATGTTTTACCTTGAATATCATTAAAATCTGTGTCATTAATCTTTTTTATTGAGAAAACTATGAATGGGGTTTTAAAAACATGTTTTGTGATTAGCAACAGTTCATAAAAATTTAATGATACATGCTTTTGAAGAAGATGGTAAGTATAAATTTTTGATTGGAGGGTACTTAATAATCAAGTCTTTCACCACTACAAATGCCTGAACTACTGGCCATTTCATAATGGGGGCACCAGTTTAAGTGTAAAAATTTTGGGGGGGGGGGTGTAACAGTGGTGAAATATTTTTCATAGGTTTAATAAACATTCATTCGACAAAATGAAAACCTACTGCAGGAGAAGCTGCCATTTTAAAGGTTCCAAGAAAAAAGTACAATAAAACTTTATAATATGAAGTAACTGATCAACTCTCAACTTTGTATAAGTTAACCTGGGACTGCAAATATGTCAGTTTAGAGTATAAAAATAGTACTTAGTGCATGAAAAAGAAAAGAAAAGGAACCCTCTACTTGGAGAATAATTATTTATTTAAATCTGTTTTTCTATATGGTACCGACTCCACCTTCTTTTACCTAATTTAAGTTACATACAGATTGCATAAGTTACATATATTTTTATTTTTTACACTTGATCAGCTTAAAATTAGTGTGAGTGTAGGCAGAGTTTTATATAGGAGCATTTTTTTAAACCTACTATGTAACAGTATGCAGAAAGGGGGGATGAATATCAGTGATGCCATTTTCTATACATTTTTGTGTTTATGCCCACAAGTAATTAATAAAAAGTAACATTTTTAATGTTTGTTTTAAAGTATGAGGATGTTACTTCATTATACACAGGCATAGCCATAATTTTTTTTTTGGGGGGGGGGATTAATATTGCATATTCAATGAATAATTTAACTAATTTTCTTATTTAGAAAAATCTTAAGATAATATAGCAAATTACATTATTAAAATCGTAAACCAAAGTTATTTAGTAAATAAAAAAGGCGAATTGATGAGATTTGAAAATTGCTTAAGTCGAGGTACTACTGTATATACACACACATTTATATATTTTATTTATTTCTTGAGTGTGTTTTAAACTGGGTATTTATACAAAATCAAAATAGGAAATTTTGCCTTGCACTCAAATACTTTTTTTAAGTGAGTGTAAATATCTGAGAGCTCATACTAAGTAAAGTGAAAATATGTAGGGGGGGGGGTAGAAATACATATCCTGATATTTTAACTGCCCCCTCCCCTTCTGGCAGTGCCACTTTTTATTAAAGGTGACAATATATACATATATATAAAGTACTATATGTCAGATTGAAAAATAAAATACCTAGAATAATAAAATTACCTTTAGAGCGAATAATTTATATATATATACAATAGAAACTGGGGTATAAAGGCTGGGATTGCTTGGGTTAACATTTGCCGATTGGTCGGCCGTCGATAATAACCGTTTGGCAACTGATCGACGGTCGATAGTAACTGTTTGGCGATTGGTCGACCGGCGATGAAAGTCATTGGTATCTGTTTGGCGACTGTTCGACCGGCGATGAAAGCCATTGGTATCTGTTTGGCGACTGTTCGACCGACGATGAAAGTCATTGGTATCTGTTTGGCGACTGTTCGACCGACGATCAAAGTTATTGGTATCTGTTTGGCGACTGTTCGACCGACTATGAAAGTCTTTGGTATCTGTTTGGCGACTGTTCGACCGACGATGGAAGTCTGGTATCTGTTTGGCGACTGTTCGACCGACGATGAAAGTCTTTGGTATCTGTTTGGCGACTGTTCGACCGACGATCAAATCCATATTGGCGCCAGAAGATTGGCCAATCTTCACCCGATGAGACATGCCCAATCAATCGCCCATATCGCCGGCGATGTTGGCCCCATGTCAACTTCCTCGGTGAGCGATGTTTGGCCAAAGTTTGGCCACTGATGAATTACTGCTTGGGGAGTATCTTTTCTCAGAATTTTTAAGTGATTTGGAAAAATAAGCAGTAAGTAATAATTGATTATCAAAATTTTGTAAAATGCAACCACTGATGGCAATGTTAGATGCATCTGTATTTAAGTAGAAACTTTTGTTCCAATCCGGTAACCTAGCCAAACGTTCAGAAAAGAATATTTTTTGAATTTTTTGAAACCGTTGCTCATGGATATTAGTCCAAGCAAATTTTTCCTTAGGTGTCATTAACTGAATTAGTGGCTGAACAAGTTCGGAAAAAGATGGGATTAAATTTCTGTAAAATGTAGCAAGGCCAATAAATCTCTTCAATTGATTTTTAGTAGATGGTGTTGGGAAAGAGACAATCTTGATGATATAGGCTTGAATAGGTCTTATTGAATGATCTTTAATATGAAATCCCCACTAATTAGTATCATATTTGTGAAAAGAGCACTTAGAAGGAGATAAGGTTAAATTATATTTTGTAAACATAGTTAAAATTTTCTGTACCTTTTGTAATGTTTCTTCAACAGAATTAGATCCGATGATAACATCATCTTGGTATGCATATACGTATTCCATAACAATTAACCTCATGTAACAACAAATCCATAAGTGCTTGAAAAGTGGAAGCAGCTATCTTTAATCCAAATACTAACCTTTTATATTTAAATGAACCAAGTTGTTAAGTAAATGTAAGTTTATCTTGTAAATGTTCTGGATGATCTATTTCATGGTACGCTTGTTGTAAATCGAGACTAGTGAAAATCGAAACGATGACAAATTTGTAATTATATTTTGAATTTTTGGTAAGTGGTAAGAAGATCCTTGAATAATAGAACTAAGCAATCGCAAATCAAGAGCAAGGCGATATTTTTGTTTTCCTGAATTATCCTGTTTCTTTTTTATAAGCAAAATTGGAGACGACTATTCGGAATAATATCTCTCAATAATTCATGCTTCGACCAATTGCTCTATTTGTTGTTTAAATTCATCATGCAAAGCCTGAGGAACAGGCAAAGGAAGAGTCTTTATTGGAAAATCATTTGTAAAATTAGAGGTACGACCCGATCCGTATGACCAAGAGTGTTCATTGATTTTGAGAAAGCCGCATAGTTTTTTCATGAGTAAAAATTTTGAAGTTGTGTAGCTTGATCAATGTTCAAATGATTTAAATTAAAATACTCAGCTTTTAAATATAATTCACGTTGCCTTAAAACAATTTCAGAAGCCTGTATAAAATTACATGTATTGGAAAAATTAGAATCATTGTCATAATTATCATTATTTTCAACTACGTCAACCTCTTCAAAGTAACCAACCTTACATCCTTTGTTTAAATGTACCTGATTCAAAGAATTATTTGTCAACATAAAAAAAAATTTATTACATTCATTACCATTTTTATCATATTCACCAACATCATAAATAGCCTCAAATGTTGTAACATTACTAGGTACATTAGGAATCAATACAATGGTCTTACCTACAGGCATTGCATTACTTCTTACCTTTGTATATACATAATCATTTGGATAAATCACTACTTTATTTACCAAAGTCAAATAATTATCATCACAATCTTTGTAAGTGTCTATCATATTATTTGTCATTTCATCATGAGAAAATATTTTGTGTACATCATGCCTTAACGTATTGACATTGACATCATTATGATTAACAAAAGAAATTTTTAATCCACCAGCTAACACAATATTGTTTTCTAAAGAATTAATTGTAATGTTGTTCTGTTTGAAGAAATCAAAACCAACAATACTCTGAAACTTGTCATTCTGTGGAATGTCCACAATAAAAAAGGTATGATTGAAAAAGCATTTGTCTAATTTAAAAGAAATTTTTAAGCATGCCACAAATTTATTTTTAGAATTAACTGTGCTAATTGTAATTGATGATGCCAAATGTTTGTAATTAATTTTTTGTTTAATTTGATCGAAAAAGTCCTTCGCTAATAAGGAGATAGAACTGCCTGTATTCACTAAAAATAAAATTTGTTGTCTTATAATAACTGCCTTAACAACAGGTAATGAAGGAGCAATATTATTCACTCTAGCTATTAAATGTATGTTATTGTCATAATCAGATATATCAGTTTGGCATGCGATATAATTAGAAATTACTACAGGATTCATTGTTTGAATTCCCACTGATTGTAAAAGTCTGTTACTTGTCAAACCGAACATGAAATTCAAGGCGTCGCAGGCTAGCCCCTCGAAGTTTCTGATTCCAATTTCTCAGCGGTCGAGGTAGAGTCTGTCAGCGGTCAGAAGGTCCAAACATCGTTCAGAACACTTTCAGAAGAAAGTCAAAGAAAGCCTTTCGCTCCGCGAGCGAGCATACGTAAAGTCATTCGCATGTAGTTTAATTAATTTTTTTTAATCCGCTTTTGTGACCTGAATCGTACCCCCTACCACCCAAAAGGGGTAAGTGCAGTATGGTAGAAATTGCAGGAGACTGGCAAGGCACCAGTTCTATGATGCTATGCGTGAATTTTACTTCATGGGCCGTAGATGAGGTAGACAAGGATTAGATGATGTAGTTTTCCATTTTGCGCGTTGTGTAAGGAGTGATAACCCAGAGAAATTCTCCAACAAGACGACTTGACTTGATTTTATTTTAATACAGGCAAACATCTTACAAATTTATTGAATGGCTAGGGGGCGAGGATGGACTGCCGATATTATGCGACCTACGGGATGCTAAAAAAGGAGCTAAAGTAATCTCCTCACGGAGAGAAACAATTAGACTTAACCTACAAACTTGGCTGTGCAGCGCTAACACAAAATACGCCAATATACAAAAATAGGCGCACACATACAGAGCGGTTAAGAATAAATCAATGTATTAATTTTGTAAACAAAAACAATTAGGCGAAGAAATTTAAAAAGGTTACCAAAGCGTGTCAGTGAAGAAAAACGCCAATATGACATGTCTGGGAGACGGCTGAACAAAGCAAAAATTAACAGCCTCGCCCAAAGAGAGCAGCTGCAAAAGAAATTCCTTTTAACGTACAGAATAAGAATTAGCAAAACTGCGGTCATAAACCACAAAGAGCCTAAATGCTAAGAGCGGATGTGGAGGGGGGGTTGTATATAACTTCTACCGCATAAAATACAGGACAGGGGTTATATACTAGAGACAAAAAGCAATATGTGATGTCGGCATCACACCATATACTACTGACTCCTCTATATTTCAGATAAGGTCAATTTAATTTTTTTTCTCATTTTGAAACGAAAGAAAAACTCCCTGAGCTTTTCATTGCAGAATTTGTGTAGATATAATGACATTCTTTACATTCGATCGGTCTAGCCGAGAAAGAAGATAAGGAAGAAATATCTCCCTTTCAAGATAACTGACATACATCATGTCCTTTGTGGGAAAAGTGCTTGTCATCCTGCAGGATCTGGCAATCACGCAAACTGGAATTGTACCCTCCATGATATGCATGTTTTATGAAAGACAGCAGTCAAAGACGTATAGAGTTTGGAATGGCGTTCACGGCAGGAATAAAAAGACCAAAGAAAACGAACTTAGTACGGTACTCTTTTTGCTTTTTCCCGTTTTTTGTTTTGAGACCCCATCTTAGCGCTACCGTCTCATGTTCCTCTCGACCCGTATATAAAGACAACAGTGGATTCTATTCTGCAGGAGCGGAAACATATAAAGGTATATCGGAATTAGACTGAAGTCAGGCGTGGAGAAATAGAATTAGAATCGCTCTCTTTTCTTTCTTTTTTTGACACATTTACATCTGAAATATCCAGGCCAAACAGTTAATGTTAGGGCCTTCTGGTGGAGCCCACCCGTCTGCAGACAGTCGGACTCCCTGGACAGTCCGGCCCTGAACACAGAACTGGAACACGACGGACAATCAACGCTTCAAGGAAGGAAAAAACACTTGCCAAAAAAGGGAATCTCCTGTAGAGCGCTTTTGCTATGATGGGGTAGAACCAGAAAGTAAAAATATACTATAGAGCCCGTTGAAATGTGAGGAAAAGTTGAACCATGTGACTTGTGGCAAAGAAATGAAGAGAGTTGCTAGACTTGTGTTTTATCGCCATATTTGACGAGTGGTAAGTGTAAAGTACAAGACATATTCACAATCAACATACATTGGCAAACCCTCTTCGCGCAAAATCATTATCGCCAAAGTTTAGTGGATGTGGATACATTGAAAAATTCTTCGTTTATAAAAAGTATGTTTAAAAACATAGCGGAAAACCTCACCTGTGAAAGGTTATTCAAGAACCTTTCACAAATCATGATATGCAGAGCAGCTATGTACTATTTTTTCTTTAAAGCATTACGATGATAACGTAAATTTGCACGCTAGACGGAAATGCTCCATAGATAACCAAAGCGAGTTCGATGCGGAAGAATTATGAGCGTGAGGTCTTACCTCAAGTCAGCTAATGGAACAAGTTCTTCAAGTTTGGGTTGCTAAAGAGCTCTTTATTCCTTATATCTGCATTATGGGTGGAACAGTACAAATCCAGGCTCAAGATAAGCAGAGCTATTTTGGCAGCGTGCAAATGCGTTTTATAATGCATATGTGAGGTGACAAAAATGCTGTATTCAACCTTATATTTCCGGCTATAGAAGCCAAGCGAATGGCTTGGAATGCATTTCATATACTGCCTGCTAATTTCTTTCGGCATGCCCTTTCTCTGGCAGTCCATAATGAACAGCCATACAATAATGAAATGGATAACTTTAGAGTGTAACCCGCAGAAATTTGGGTTAAAGTAGTTGGATTTAAGATGAATGTGTTTCTAAATTTTACTTTCAAATTTTTAAAGTTCAAAAATGTTGTAATTATCAAAAGATCTTCTTTAAGAATAGAGATCCGTAAAAGAATTTAATATCTGTTGTCCCTGTGAGTCCACCCGAAAGAATAAAATTAGTACACGCTATTTGAGTTCTAGCATGAGTGAGAATATGCAATGAAATACCCATGCTATCATACTAAGTAGCAAATATTTTCTATTCGATAAGTCTATTTTCAATGTATTGGAAGATCTAAACTAGTTGCAAACCAGTTCAATAAAAATCTATCCCAATCAATCATGAGCTTATTTGCAAGGGCTTTTTCTTTAATGTATCAAGATAAATAATGGACTGTTTTCGAGTTGAAAGGTGACGTGCATTACATATATGGATGAATAGAATATTGATTATTGCATATTGACTCGTGAGCTTTACTTGAAGTTCAATTCCGATAAGATTAAAGTAGAGCTTATGAAAGCTTTCCCTCTCCTCACACTTTTTAAGTAGGATATATTTTTAACGGAGTTTTCTGTTGGGTATGTCATTTCGCTTTCTCCATAATGAATCTCCCTCTATATTTTAAAAGGTTTTATTTAATATTTTGATACAGATTATTTTATTTTAAAATAGTATCTTCCGACTTCAAAGTTTCCCATTTTATAAATTTTTTCTTTAAATTATACCTTCCGTTATAGTCAACTAATGTTAGATAAAAATGCTCATTTAAGCTGTATAAGTAAATGGGTGCAAATTAAAAAATAAATAAAGAATAAAATTACCTGGTGATATTCATATTCACAGATAAAGTACTGTTACGAAATTCCGGGACAACTCGCTGTTCTGGGGTTTAAAATAGTTCAAAATTCGTATTCTACGCGTCGAATAGTTACATTTTGCCATTTGTTGCATCAAAATCGGTCAAGTAGACCCTGAGATAGGGAGGTTTTGGTTTCCCCATTGATTTTTTTTATGGCGGTTCTAGAATTCTCAAGAAATATTGGCCCTAGGCCTTCAGTAACTTCACTTTTGGAGACTTATTTTTGGCTCCAAATTTGGCAATATTTCACCAAAAGTTGCAAAGCTTGGCGATATTTTGGTCATTTGGCGCGATTTTCCGAATTGGGCTAATACTTAGTTATTGGGGTTATAAGCTAGTTTTTCTGCATTAAATTGCATAATAGTCTAATATTTCTTTTCTATTACGTAATCAAAATTCCCGCTTTATGTGGAATCTTCGAGAAATAGACTCTTCTGGAGTCTCCTTGTAGCTTCTGCCACTCCTAGAAATACAAGCGTGCTGCCCCGATAGAGTCAGTTTGAATTGAGTTCCCGTCGAGTAAGTTTGTTGTTTTACGCTATAGAAGCGGTATTTCCGCTTGCTTTTAGAATGTGATTTTAAAGTGCTGGGGGTTAATTCTTCATTGCTATGTCTTGAGGGAGGATTTGCGTTATCCCTCGTATATTTTCACTGTATTTTGCCTGTGGAAGTGTTTTATTTTGTGTGAGAAATACAGCATTTGTGAGAGATTCTGATCTAAGCGGACTGTTAGAAGCACATTATTGTTTGATTGTGCTTGTGATCTCGTAAAGCTGATTGTTCGACGAAGTTCTAGAAGCAATAAAGTAGTGTTCCATCCTGACAAGTGGACTCTAGAACGACGAACCCAGGAAACAAGCAGAGGTTGCAACATTTGGTGTCAGGAGTGGGGTTCTAAAGAAGGACTTTAATTTCCCAGCTTATGGTTTTGACAAGAGGAAAAATGGTAGAACAACTTCAAAAGCTCATGGATATGATGAAGAAAATTGAAGCCGGCCAAGCCGAGATGAAAGCGGATATGGAGCAGAAAGTAGAAGCCGGATTGGGAGAGGTAAAAACCACACACGACCAGATGAAATCCAGATTGGAAGAGTTGATATAAGGACAGGAAAATGAAAATAGAAACCGGATTAGACGAGATCAAAACCGCTCAAGACAAGATGAAAACCGGATTGAAAGAATTAAAAGCCGCACACGAAGAAGTGAAAACCGGACTGGAGAAAGTAGAGAAAAAATCATGAAGAAATGGAGAAAAGAGTGGCACTCCTAGAAGAAAATGCAGCTTCGAATATACATGAATGTTTAGTAAATTGCACGTATTTTTATGCACAGTTGTTTGATTGAAGAATTTTTTACAAAGTGTAAAATAGTATATTCAAGCTTATACATGTTTTAATAATAATAATAATAATAATAATGCTATTGCAATTTTAAATATAGAATCAAATTATTTTCTTACTAACTCAAGGTATTAGCATTAAGTATAGAATTAAATTTTATTTTTATTAGTATCAGCATACTTCAAAGCATCCGACTTTAAAGACATTTTCTATTATTTTATTTTTTTACCAGTAGCTTTGAAAATATCAAATGTATTGAAATTAATCCATAGGTCCATCTTGTAATGGAACGTATGCAATACTCCAGAATTCTGAGAACTATATCGCTTGCAGTTTCCTGTTAGGGAAGTTAAATATTGATACTACCCTTATTTTACAGCACACAGCAAACTCTCAATTTGCAAAATAGAGCAATGAAACTTCATATTAGCATACAAAGAAAAAAATAATCACGATTTGCGTTTGAAAATTAATGATTAAATATTTAATAATGATTAACAATTGACTATTGAAAATTTAACCAATAATCCACGACTGACGATTGAAGTAGGTTTAATCGTTTATTGTGATTAATTTCTCTCGATTAATACGAGGACAAAACATTTTTCTAACTGATATAAAACAAAATCCTGCCAGAAATTCAACATATTACGGATCACACTCAATTGAAGTTATTTGTTCCATGCGCTATTCACTCATTGGCCGGATCCGGCAAATAGCAAAATGATTTACTTAGAGGGGGAAAAATAATTATGCATTTTAAAATTTGTTTCAGGAAATTCGTGTATATTGCCGCATCTCTCACGAGTCCCGGTGGCTCAGAGGTACAGCACTGGGCTTCAAAGCGCGAGGTCCCGGGCTCGGTACCGGCCGGAACCATTTCGCCATGCTCCTGTAAATAGTTGTTTTAAATTATTCTTCGTATTAATTCTAGATTATTCTACATGTTTCTTTAATATGCAAATAATTTGTTTCTCGAATATTCGATAATTGTATAAAAGCTGAGCTCCCACCAGTTGTAGGGAGTTCACAGCCAAGTGTAGCTGTTAGCAACCTGTCAATAAATTACGTTACCTCGAATTAAGTTCTCCTTTCATCTAGTTATTGCTACCTCCTCGCGACAGTTTGGTGGAGGCGCCGGGTAAATCCGATACCCTGGAATCGAATACAGCCCCCCGGGAAAGTAATCGGCTGCAAGGAATAAAACCTGAATACGGACTGTTCACACCATCTCCGAGAAAAGTAAAAATGGCCCAGATCGACGAAACTAAGCCTGTAATTGCGACTCATCTAGTGCAACCGTTCAGAAACCCTTCTATATTCCGGGGAGATGGACAAGACCCCAACAAATGGCTGAAAGAATATGACCGAGTGGCTAAATTCAACAAATGGGACGATCACTTCTGTCTAGCAAATGTCTATTTTTTCTGGACGGTACAGCCCTCATGTGGTTTGAAAATAATGAGGCCCTGTTAACAAGTTGGGAAATATTTAAGGAAGAATTGCCTAAAGCATTTGGAGACAACAGACAAACAAGAAAAAGAGCCGAAGAGGAGTTAAAAGCTCGAGCGAAAAATCCGGTGAACACGTACGGTCATACATCCAGAGCGTTCTGAGGCTTTGTGATGAGACAAATCCTAAAATGCCGGAAGAGGACAAAGTTGCCCACCTCATGAAGGGAATTGCCGAGGATTTTTACCAATCTCTTTTAGCTAAAGAACTGAAAAAGACCGAGGACTTAATTAAATGGTGTCAGTACATCGAAGAAATGAAAGAAAGACGAGTTAACCGAAAGAAATTCGATCGGCTTCCTGTTATCCCAATGTCCTCTATAGGTGAAGAAACTGACATAGCAATCCTCATTCGACAGATAGTCCGAGAAGAGGTCCAAGGAGCCCTGTCGTTAGTCAATGAGCCACGATTTCAATCCATCGAAGCTATTGTTTGAGAAGAGGTACAAGACGCTCTATCGCCTGTTACACAAGTGAAACAGCCGTACACTGAAGTGAGCTCGAAAACCAGACGACCACAACATTTCCCCAGAGCAGTAAACCGACAAGGACCCGTAGCCGAACCCGAACCAAGAAGAACTGACGTATGGAGGACCGCGGACAATCAGCCCGTCTGCTTCCACTGTGGCCGCCCAGGACACGTCGTCCGCTACTGCAGAGACCGACGTTCTATCTTTGAAGCTAGCAGACAGACCCGAGGGAATGCCGCTAAATCCGAAATTGAACTGATGGATCCCGCCGACTACAGCCGACGAACTACTACAACCAGCTCGCCAAGCCCCACTCGAGGGAGATCACCGACACGCCGGTACAGATCGCCGTCACCTTATCGACGTTCCAGCATTTCCCCCAGCCGACGTATTGAGGAAAACTGAAGACCGCGACCTCAATTGGAGGTGAGGCCGCAGATGCCGATGAAAATCCTCCGACCGGAAGATGTCCGGAAATCATCTTGAGGTTTATGGTCGACAATCAAGTAGTACATGCTCTTGTGGACTCTGGGGCATCCGCTTCTGTAGTTTCGGAAAATTATAGACGCCATATTAGGAAACCCATGTTTCCAACCAAGGAAAAATTGATTTTAAAAGTGGCCAACGGAAATTATGTGCAGCCGCTTGGAAAATGCGTGCTTCGTCTTGAGATCAATGGACGAATCCAGCCGTTTGAATTTACAGTGTTGCCAAATTGTAGCCACGACATAATTTTAGGTTGGGATTTTCTGGAAGCATCGCAAGCCATCATAGACTGTGGTAAATTTGAACTGACGCTCGAAGACGTTCCATGTGAAAGCCCCGATCCTCCATTTTTGAAACTTTGCGCTAAGGACGATACCTTAATACCTGCACGATCGGCTGCCAAAATATCTGTCGTCAGTCACAACAGAGATTACAACGGAGACGTAATGGTGGACGGAAATAAACTGCTTCCCTTGGGGTAGGAAGTTGTGGTACCTGCAACCATCATGTCATTAAAGGATGGAATCGGAGAACTATGGGTTACAAATGGACAAGCCACCGCCCAAATTATTCCCAGGGGTATGTTTGTGGGCACTGCAGAAACTGTGGACGCAAACCAAGTGAATTCAGTAATAACCACTGAACTTAATACGATAATCCAGACAGAACAAAGTGGTAGAATCGAAGATTACTCGAGAAGCATGTTAGCCCCTAATCTCATCCTGGAGCAAAGAGGGAAAATTATTGGGTTACTTCAAAATTTTCAGAAGTCTTTGAATCATCTGGGAAGCCGAAACACAGGACTTAACCATTAAGCATCGAATAAATACTGACGACCATGCCCCAATCAGCCAGAGAGCATATCGAGTGTCACCGGCCGATCGTCGCATAATACAAGAAGAGGTAAATAAAATGCTAGATCGTGGCATAATTCAACCGTGTGAGAACCCTTGGTCATCTCCTGTTGTTCTGGTGAAAAAGAAAGACGGAAGCTGGCGCTTCTGCGTAGATTATCGCCGCTTGAATCAGATCATAAAAAAAGATGTATATCCTCTACCGCGCATAGATGACACGCTGGATTGCTTGAGGGGCGCTAAGTATTTCTCTTCCATGGATCTCCGAACCGGATACTGGCAAATCGAAGTAGCTGAAGCCGATCGAGAAAAGACGGCATTTGTTACCTCCGAAGGACTCTACGAATTCAAAGAAATTCCGTTTGGCTTATGCAATGCCCCTGCCACATTTGAAAGAATGATGGACAATTTGCTGCGAGATTTGAAGTGGACGATGTGTCTCTGTTACTTAGATGACATCATAGTTTACTCAGAAACTTCTGAAGAACATCTTAAGCGGTTGCATACAGTCCTGAGTTGCATCCATAAAGCTGGACTTACTCTAAATACGAAAAAATGCGTCTTTGCCGCCCGAGAAATAAAAATTTTAGGCCACCTTGTATCAGAAGACGGTGTTCGCCCTGATCCAGATAAGTTGAAGGCCGTAAGCCTTTTTCCAACGCCGAAGAATTTACACGACGTCAGGAGTTTTCTAGGGCTCTTCTCATACTACCGGCGTTTCATCAAAAATTTTTGTTATAAGGCTCAAGCACTTCAAGAACTGCTGAAGGGAGACTCAAGATTTTGTTGGGGCCCTGAACAAGCTAATGTTTTTCTCCGATTAAAGAAGGCCCTAACCTCCGATCCTGTCCTAGGACTGTATGATGAGAGAGCTCCCACGGCATTACACACAGATGCTAGTGGCTATGGATTCGGCGCGGTCCTCGTCCAAGAGAAAAATAACCAAGAGAAAGTAATTGCCTATGCCTCACGGACACTTACGAAAGCGCAGAGAGGAACTATTCCACTACCGAACGGGAATGTTTTGCCGTTGTGTGGGCCGTACACAAATTTCGACAGTACCTTATTGGAAAGCCATTCACGGTTGTCACGGATCACCATTCTCTATGCTGGTTAGTTAGCCTTAGATACCCTTCAGAGAGGCTAAGTAGGTGGGCGTTACTTCTCCAGGAATACGGCATCCCCATCGTATACAAGAGTGGCAAGAAGCATCAAGACGCCGACAGCCTATCTCGCAACCCAGTGGAGGAAAATATTAAACGTTCGGACGAGGTGAACGTTCTGCATTCGCTGACTGATATCGCAGCTGAGCAACGAAAGGACCCAGACCTCGAAAAAATAATTTTGTCCAAAGAAAGAGCCGAACCAATTAATACGCATTACGAATTGGTTGACGGGATCCTGTGTAAAAAGAACTTCGATCCGGACGGAAGATTATGGTTGCCGTTTATACCAAAACATCTACGCCTAGACGTACTGCGATATTTTCATGATGCACCAACCGCCGGACACTTGGGTGTTGCCAGAACGTACGACAGACTGAGAAAACGTTTTTATTGGTCCGGACTCTATCGCACTGTCCGTCGATATGGAATGCACGGCCGAGACTGCCAAAGGAGAAAAGCCATTCTTCTACAACCCGCAGGGCAGTTAGTACCTATCCCTCCGGCGTTAGCACCATTCCATCGGATCCATTGGAATAGATTTGCTGGGAAGATTCCCGAAATCGATAAGAAGAAATAAATGGATAATTGTATGCACCGACTACTTGACGCGTTTTGCAATTACGAAAGCACTGCCTACCGCTGAAGCACCAGAAGTAGCCAAGTTTTTCCTGGAAGACGTCATATTAAAGCATGGAGCACCAAGGATCCTTATCACAGACAGAGGGCAGGTATTCCAATCGAAACTGATTTCGGAGCTTAATCACCTCTGCAATGTTGCCCATAGAATGACAACAGCTTACCATCCTCAAACAAATGGGCTCAGAGAACGCTTTAACAAGACGTTAGCAGACATGTTGTCTATGTACGTGGATGTAGAGTAAAAGGATTGGGACGAAATTTTGCCCTTCGTTACTTTCGCATATAACACAGCCAAACAAGACACAACCGGGTTTACTCCCTTTTACTTGATTCACGGACGTGAAGCCGAGACGACGCTCGATACGATGTTTCAGTTTTTCCCTCAAGAAACCCAAGCCGACAACACTATCGAATTTGTATCGAGAGCCGAAGAAGCTAGGCAGCTGGCGAGATTACGCACTATGGAAGCCCAAGAGAGAGAGCGAAAGCGTTATGTCTCTAAACATCGGATCGTGTATTATCAGCCGGGAGACCTCGTATGGATTTTCATACCTGTGCGGAAAGTAGGCCTTTCGGAGAAGTTGCTTAAAAGATACTTTGGTCCCTATGAAGTCCTACGACGCCTGTCAGATGTTACATATGAAGTACAAGACTTTGATCCCACATCTAGACGCCGAAAGATAAAAGACGTCGTACATGTAGTCCGTATGAAGCCTTATTATGACCCCGATGAGCAAATCCAGTTGGTGGACAACATCCCCATTCCGAGCGGTGGAAATCCTGAAGGAAGAATATCCAGCGCTAAAAATCCGCCACCTGGCAAAACTTATACTGGACCCATGATGCGATCAAGAACAAGAACACAACTGCAAGTCTCATAAAGAGCGGGACGCTGTTCTTCAAGAGGGGAGCAATGCAAGGCCATCTTGAATAGTACAGGCCAAGACAGCGTTTTCACCGCTAGGGGAAAGGAGAGAGTGATCTGGAAGTACTGTATATTCATAGAGAAAGGCAAGTCACAGTTCTTACACATTACTTACCATATTTATTATTTAAAGGGGAAAATATTTAATAAAATGAGAGAACTCTTAAAAATTATTACTTGCATTAGTCAATGTTTGAGATTTAATTATTTTCTGTTTTAATTTAATAAAATGATTACACATAATGTTTCAATTTACAGAGTTACTTCATTGAAAAAATCAATTTACAATAATGTAATAAATCTAATTAGAATTCAGCAGTTGATGAAAGAAAAGAATTCCTTTAAATAATCAAACAGTTAATCCATTCTGTCTTGATTTGGACAAAAAATTAAATTAAAAACCAAGTTATTTAAAGAGCTTAAAAATAGTACGAATATTTAATAAAATATATATAGCACTTTTACTTGTAAATGGTAAGTAGATTTTTATTATTAAAAGATAGGTAGCTAAATTAATAATAGATAAAATATGACATATGTACTTAATGACCTTTACCTTTTTAAAATTTAACACGTTTATAATTCAAAATACTAGATTCATATAAATAAGAAATGACACAAGTTCAGAGTCAAATTTTTTTATTTAGAAAAACACAAAGTTATAAAATTACAAGTAAAAGTTACATTTCAAACATAATAATACATATTTTGAAAATTTCATATCGATTTATTTTACGACATTATTTTTTAGCTGTATACAAATGTTTCTCAAGTAAATCATGGGAATAAAATTTGTGATTTGTGCAGGAATCTTAGCTTAGATACTTTTGTTGTAGATCTATGGAAATAGGTATTTTAATATTTTATACTGATTTATTACCCATCCCCTCACAAAGCAATAATAATAATAATACAAACAATGCTGATTTAAATCATTTTTAAAATTTTTAACCTTTCTTTCATTTTTTTTCATCCTTATAATTTTTTTCCTTTTTTATACGTTGAATAATTTCGTTACATTGTTTTGAATAATTACTCAAACATATATTTGCAAAAATCTGAATAATTTTGCGCACAGAAGGAAATAATAGAGTTTTGCATTCAGAACACTCATCTGTTGGTAAAATTTCACTTATTTCTACACCTGAGTTACAGAGTTTTACAAATACCGAAAATTGATTTTTACACTTATTGAATTCCTTTTCATATTCCCCTGAGACAATTTTCTTGAAGCACAGAAAAGACAAGCTTAAGATATCTATAACAGTTGTAGTCGGAAATTTTAGCCCACCCCTATTTAATTCTTTCAGGTAATTATATTCATCATCAATTTCCAAATCAATCGGTGTATCAAACACAAAAAAATTTAAGCACATTTCACATGATAAACCTAACTTTTTAACACAATAACCACCAATGTATATTAATACTTTAACATCATTTTCTGACAAGTTTTATATATTCAGAGTTTCCAAAAGAGGTTCGAAAAATGATACATCGACGTCATTTAAATCTTGATCCTGTGTGTGAACAGAAATAAAATCTTTAATTTTTATTTCTCCACGAATTTCGGAATGGAGTTTTAAAATACTTTTGATTCTCAGTTTTTTTTTCTGCCTCTAAAATTTGCTGCACTGTCCCATAGTAATTTGATCTGGCAATTCCCCTATATAGTCCAAATCGACTTTCTAAATTATCCGTTTGGAACTTCCCAGTCAGGACATATTTTGCTTGCAGATTCGTAAGGACATAATTTATCAGCTCAACAATCGTCTTAGTTGTATGGGAAAGGGCAAAAAACGTTTCTGCTAATAAACAGCCATGCCTTGCTTTTTGTTTAAATTTCTCCCATAAACCAACCCATTCTACAAACTGATTTAAAAAGTCTAATCTTTCGTCATTTACAGATACAAATGGTTCAGCATCTTTTAAGCGAATATGAAACCCTTTTCTGGGATGCTTAATATTCATCATTTGCCACCATTTATTTATAACATCTATGAAAATCGCAGTTGATAAATAATCGGAATTGTTTTCACGAGAGGAGAATAATTTTAATGAGGCAGAATTAGTATTATCAAAAATTTTGAAGGCCAATTTTACATTCTGTTTTTCGATGCTGGTCGGGTAAAGAACTTTATTATTCAATTTAGGGGCGGTTTTTAAAATGCTATTTTCTTCTTTATCATAAATATTTTCAACGTCAGAAAACGATGTTTTTAGGATTTCATTGTCATTTTCGGGATTGGGAAAATAAAATGTTTTATTAATCTGGGAAATCCAGTTGTTTCTTACACTTTTGATTAAACTAACGCTATCAAACAGTAAAAATAGTTTCTCAGATTCATTAAAAGGTGAGGTATACAACACTGTAATGAATTATTATCACACAACTTAACAAACATATTTCGATTGATCATTTCGATTGATTATTATCTGAAATAATTGTCAATACTCTAAATCCCACTTTTTCCATTAACAATAATACATCTTTTGTCATCTGAAACAAATTTTCTGCTGTCATTTTACTCACGGGTACCAGCGCGATAATTTCTTTACTTTTAGGAAATAATGATGTATACATAAATACTTGTATAGTTGTTGCCGGACACATAGAATCATTATTATTTGAAAACCCTAATAGCTTATTAGATTTATAAGAAATACTTGGTTTAATATATATTTCATCGATTAACAAATTAACTATTTTTTCGTGTTCTTTTAAATTATTACATTTTGCTGTTAAAAATGATTTATTGTCTAAGGTTGTAATGCCTGGTGAAACTTTTAAGTTAGCAGAAATTCGTTTTAAGTGTCTTAGAGATGGTAAAATAATTATTTTTGAGTTATACAAATTTAAATAACACGCGGTTGATCTAATATAAATACAATATGCAAAGTTATCTTTTTCTGCATTAATAGACTGACAAATTTCATAATTTTTGGCTATTGATAAAATATTTTCCAATTCCCCCCAGCAAGTTAGCAAATCGTTATTTAATATTGAATGAAAATTATTAATATTTTTCTTACCTTCAAAAAGATTTACTTTCAGATTCTTGTCAATTTTTACAGATTTAATTATTTCCACATGATCACTGCACTTGAGAAACCAAAAATGTATACATTCTTCACAATAATGCACACATATATTATTTTTCTTTAAAAAATCACCAACGCGATTTTTTTCTTTTTTCAGCTCTTCTTGAATATCCGTAAGAGATTTAGTTTCATCTTCCTTTAAGAAGGTCTCTAATAAGTCATCATCCAGTTTTTCCATTTTTCTTTTTCTTTCGATAGTAGCTTTTCTTTCAGAAGTAACTATAGTCAAATAACTTGGGCAGTTCGGAAATATGCTTGGGCATGCATCCTCAGACAACTTACACAATCCTAAAACAATTGATTCTTTTGTGAAATGCTTCATGCATACCACAGTGTTTTTGTTCGGGATGAAATCTCTAGGAATATTTTTTATCCATTTTTTCTTCATTTCATCATCCTTTGGGAATCGAAAACACGTTGTATAAGGTTCTCCCGGCTTGTTCGAAGAACAGTTTGGGACACAGCAATATCTGGGCATCCTGCATAATAAAAAAAAGGAAAATAATGAAATAACATGTCTTATTTATTGATTAAATGGTCATTTTAAAGTTCGCATTACTCATGATTTTTAAAGCACTTTAAAATCTGTTTTCTAACACACTTTTTAAATCCATATTAATAATACAAAAATGTTGCATACTTTAAAACCTAATCAATATAATAAATCCTAAAAAATCCACGTACTTGGGTGGAAAATCTCAAGAAGATTATAAGCAGTTTTTGAAATGATTCAATCATTTTAAATGATCCATTCATGAAATGAAATTTGTAATTTTGTGAAAAAGAATACATATTAATAAATTTAATTAATCTATCCACTTTTAACACTTAGTTTGACACTCTTGAAGTTTATTAAAATATGATACAGATAACTTGAATGGAAGTATTACAAATTTACAGTTTAAAGTAGATCAATTATTGTCTTAAGTTTTTTCTTAGATAATAGAAGCAATATATAAGCGATTCGAAAGTAAGCTGAATGTTTACAAGCTGCATGTAATCGTAACTTATGTAAAATTTCAAAATAAATAAACATATAAAATCTTAAACACAATCACATTTTATGTAAATTAGAGCGAAAACTTGTAATAGAAGAAATGTGATGCAACAATTAAGATGAATAAGAAAAAATGCAGATTTTTATAAGGAATATAAAATCAACTTACTTCTAACTAACTGCTAATGATTTGCTGGAACAAATAATCCAATGGCTGAAAGAATCCAGGCATACAATTTTGTAAATTCACAATCTTGATCTAAATCATTTTGTAGCACAAATTCTATGAAACTATACCATTTTACCACGTGCGTGGAACGCAGGATGCCGAGTGTCCTTATCTGTTGGTGTGGGTAAGGTAATTGATAATCCGATAACCTCGGACATACCTGGAAAATCTCTCCCTCCTTTGACCACGTGACCTCACTGGAATTTCTCGGCTGTCATGGCCTGTACTTTCGAGACTGGCCTTGAGCAATGCCGCATCTTTCACGAGTCCCGGTGGCTCAGAGGTACAGCACTGGGCTTCGAAGCTAGAGGTGCCGGGGCCGGAACCATTTCGCCATGCTCCTGTAAATAGTTGTTTTAAATTATTCTTCGTATTAATTCTAGATTATTCTACATGTTTCTTTAATTTCAAATTATTTGTTTCTGGAATATTCGATAATTGTATAAAAGCTGAGCTCCCACCAGTTGTAGGGAGTTCACAGCCAAGTGTAGCTGTTAGCAGCCTGTCAATAAATTACGTTATCTCGGATTGAGTTCTCCTTTCATCTAGTTATTGCTACTTCCTCGGGACAATATTAAATTAAAACACCATTTCAACATTTATATGTTCTATTTTGCGTTTGATTTTTTTTTCCAGGGGCACAAAAAAGATTTCCGAAGCTCTATGGGCAGTAAATGGTAAAATTGTAATTGCTCTTTTGCAGGAAAACATAACAAAATTATAACACGTATAATTCTGTATGGGCAATACATCTTAAAGTAAAGATCAATCAAGTAACGAATTCAAGTATAAACAGAATTTCCTATTTTAGTTTTGCGAGCAATTAATGAGTTTTTTAAAAACGTACAACGTGAGAGAAATATAGTTATTATTATACATAGCATAATTCATATTTTATGACAAATAATATCGAATATACTAAACAAACTTGGAAGTTTAACTCTTACTCGAATACTTTTCTGATAGGGTATAAATGTTAAAAATATTATCTTTTAAGGGATCACACAAACTCAGAAAAAGAAAGTTAATTAAATGTTGAATATCAATTTCAGAAAATTCAAACTAAAAGGCTTACTGAAAAACTAGCAAATTATCTAACAAAAAACTAAAACACAAACAGAAAGCACACAAACAATACAAAAATTTAACAGTTAAATAAAAAACGTTAACAAATGATCTAACAAACAATAAAACCAACTGCTGGTTAGTTAGTGTGCTTGTGTGGTTTTGGTATGATTTTTAACTCGTTTTTAATCTGTAAATTTTTTTGTTTCGTTATTTGGTATTTATTTGTCATTTTGTTCTTAAACTATTTCGTTTGTTTGTTAGCTAGTTTCTTATTTTGATTGTTTGTTAGTTTAGTTTACTAGTGTTTGTAAACTTTGTTAGTTAGCTATTTTTAGATTATTTGTTTGTAAGTTTATTAAAATGGTTGTACATTTTTTTAAATTTTCGGTTTGTTTGCTTTATTGTTTGTTTAGTAGTTTGCTAGTTAATTTCTTAGACAGATTTTATTAGATCGTTCGTTTGGTTTTCTAATTAGTTTGTCTGTTAGTTATATTGTGAGATGATTTAATGTTTAGTTATTTAGTTAGTTGTAATTTACACGCTTAAAAATATTGAGCTAAATTAACGCTCCTTTATTGATTTAAGAGCCGTTGCAAAAGCAAATCGGGCAGGTCAATTTCTCATCACCATCTCAGAATTTCATGATTTTCTTTTATTGTGCTGCCTTACCCAAGGAAAGAACAAATCTGAAATATTTTTGATTTACCTCTTTTAGTTTTGGAGTTATGGGGGGTCAAAGTACCCCAGAGGAGCAACGTCGAATTAATTTAGGGCCATTTTTGCCGCTTTATTGTCTCGACTGTGACTGGCTCAGAGGTGCTTCAGAGAATTTTTTCATTTTATCCTATAATATACCTTGTATATTAACATCTCAAATTGAAAATTCATTCGAAAATTGTCAGATCCCCAAATTAGGGCCCCCCAAAATACCCCCAATTTCATAAAAAATACAGTTTTAAGAATGCTTTAAATCTTGGCTCTGACGTGATACAGAAAAATTTTTTGCACAGTGCAGTTATATATCTTCATATAAAGTGAATCCAATGTTAAAAATTTTTGAAGGCCCCCAGGGCCCCACGGTACGGGGCCCCAAACATGGTCCTTAGCGCTAATTTACGCAATTTCGAAGCATTGGTGCAGCTGAAGCCGACTTCCCACAGGAAAACTATTGACATGGAGATGTAGTATCAACATAGTAGTTTGATATTATGAAAAAACATTTCTTGAAGGTACAACTGTTTCCAAGAAAAATCCCAAAAAGTACCTCCCTATTTGGGACATTCCACTGGCACGCATTGGGGCATTTCGGCGTTACTTTTAGAAGTTTAATCGACAGTGGCAATATTGAAAATTAACTTATTCTTCATATATCTCAAATATATCCTCCATATATCACAAATAGTTATTTTACAGGGGCACTCATAAGAATTACATTACGCTGAATGGGGATCTCTGCAACTAGTGAACCGATTCGAAAAATTTTTTCACTGATAGAAAGCTACACTATTCCTGAGTATTATAAGCTACCTTTCAGCATGTAGCATAACTAGTTCTTTTACAGGGACACTCAAAAGAATTCCAGCACATGACGCTATATGGACATCTCTGTAACTACTGAACCGATTCTAAAGATCTTTTCACTGAAAGCTACACTATTCCTGAGTAACATAGCCTAAAATTCATGCATGTAGCATAATTTACAGGAACACTCAAAATGATTCGTAAACATTGTCGTAACTCTCTCCATTCGCCACGCAAATTTATTCAAATTTTATTAAACTCCATTCAAATTTTTGAACAGTGCAGTTATATATCTTCATATAAAGTGAATCCAATGTTAAATATTTTTGAAAGCCCCCAGCTTTGCGGCCTCTACCTTCCAGTCATTTTAAGAGGCATCGCAAGAGCAAATCAGGTAAAAAAAAGAAGGAAGTTTCAATCACCATCTCAGAATCTCATGAATTTTTTTTTTCTTGTGTTGCCTTACCCAAGGAAAGAACACATCTGAAATATTTTTGATTTAGCTCTTTTAGTTTTGGAGTTATGAGGGGTCAAAGTACTCCAGCGGAGTGACGAATTTAGGGCCATTTTTTCCATTTTACTCTGTCGACTGTGATTTGCTCTGAGATGCTTCAGAGAATTTTTTTTTAATCTCATAATATACCTTGAATATTAACATCTAAAACTGGAAATTCATTTGAAAATAGGCAGAGCCCCCAAATAAGCCCTCCCCCAAAATATTCCCAATTTCATTTTAAAAAATACAGTTTTAAAGAATGCTTTAAATCTTGGCTCTGACGTGATACAAAAAAAATAATAATTCCCTGGCCCCCTCGATACGGGGCCCCAAACATGGTCCTTAGCGCTAATTTATGCAATTTCGAAGCATAGGTACAGCTCGCTCTGACTTCGCACATGAGAACTATTGGCATGGAGTTGTAGTTTCAACATAGTAGTTTCATATTATGAAAAGATATATTTTTTGATTACTGTGTTAAATTTTCTTGAAAACGGTGATGCTTTCAAAAAATATACCGGGGGCCCTGGGGGCCTTCAAAAATTTTTAACATTGGATTCACTTTATATGAAGATATATAATTGCACTGTTCAAAAATTTGAATGGAGTTTAATAAAATTTGAATAAATTTAAGTGGCGAATGGAGACAGTTACTACAATGTTTACGAATTATTTTGAGTGTTCCTGTAAATTATGCTACATGCATGAATTTTAGCCTATGTTACTCAGGAATAGTGTAGCTATCAGTGAAAAGATCTTTAGAATCACTGTTCAAAAATTTCAATGGAGTTGAATGAAATTTGAATAAATTTGAGTGGCGAATGGAGACAGTTACGACAATGTTTACGAATCATTTTGAGTGTTCTGTAAATTATGCTACATGCATGAATTTTAGGCTATGTTACTCAGGAATAGTGTAGCTTTCAGTGAAAAGATCTTTAGAATCGGTTCAGTAGTTACAGAGATGTCCATATAGCGTCATGTGCTGGAATTCTTTTGAGTGTCCCTGTAAAAAGAACTAGTTATGCTACATGCTGAAAGGTAGCTTATAATACTCAGGAATAGTGTAGCTTTCTATCAGTGAAAAAAAAATTTCGAATCGGTTCACTAGTTGCAGAGATCCCCATTCAGCGTAATGTAATTCTTATGAGTGCCCCTGTAAAATAACTATTTGTGATATATGGAGGATATATTTGAGATATATGAAGAATAAGTTAATTTTCAATATTGCCACTGTCGATTAAACTTCTAAAAGTAACGCCGAAATGCCCCCATGCGTGCCAGTGGAATGTCCCAAATAGGGAGGTACTTTTTGGGATTTTTCTTGGAAACAGTTGTACCTTCAAGAAATGTTTTTTCATAATATCAAACTACTATGTTGATACTACATCTCCATGTCAATAGTTTTCCTGTGGGAAGTCGGCTTCAGCTGTACCAATGCTTCGAAATTGAGTAAATTAGCGCTAAGGACCCTGTTTGGGGCCCGTACCGGGGGCCCTGGGGGCCTTCAAAAATTTTTAACATTGGATTCACTTTATATGAAGATATATAACTGCACTGTGCAAAAATTTTTTCTGTATCACGTCAGAGCCAAGATTTAAAGCATTCTTAAAACTGTATTTTTTATGAAATTGGGGGTATTTTGGGGGGCCCTAATTTGGGGATCTGACAATTTTCGAATGAATTTTCAATTTGAGATGTTAATATACAAGGTATATTATAGGATAAAATGAAAAAATTCTCTGAAGCACCTCTGAGCCAGTCACAGTCGAGACAATAAAGTGACAAAAATGGCCCTAAATTAATTCGACGTTGCTCCTCTGGGGTACTTTGACCCCCCATAACTCCAAAACTAAAAGAGGTAAATCAAAAATATTTCAGATTTGTTCTTTCCTTGGGTAAGGCAACACAATAAAAGAAAATCATGAAATCCTAAGATGGTGATGGTAACGCCCTGCCCGATTTGCCCCTGCAATGCCTCTTAAATTCTAAACACCCGATTTAAATCTTTTATCACTTAAATTTTTCAAGAAACACTCCTTCGAAGGTATAAACGCAGAACCTTAGCCCTCCGCATTTACACAAACTTCTCCGTCGGACTCTTTCTCTTCGATAAGAGAATGGTATTGTCCTGATTGGTCCATCATATCACGCGATAGGACCAGCTTCGCAGCAAGAATTCCTTCGTACTTCTGTTTCCGCTTTCCCACACCACAGTCCACACCGAGACAGACAAAGAAAAAAAAAAGAATATGGATTCTTTAACAAAAGAAGAAATTAAAAACTATTTGATTACAAATAGTATTGATCAACTACAAGCGCAGAAACTTTACGGTAAGTACAATTTTCTAAATTTCATTCTTAAAAAAAAGTTGTATTGTTTTTTCTGTGCATGATTATTGTTTATTCAGTAAACACTCGTAACTAACGAATCTAAATATTCAGTGTCAAATTCCTCTTGTATATGCATTTCTGAAAACGGAAATTTGGTAAAGAAATCTCTATAATTAACTTTATGCTGTCTCATGAATAAGCATTTTGGTCTGGAAATGAACCTTTTTTTTTCCCGCGCAAACACAAAAGCGAACTCTGATAGCTAGCTCCCTTCATACGTGTTAAGAATTAGGGGGGAACCCGGGAGCGGTTCAGTTAAATGTAAATAGCAGCGTTTTCAGTGGGGGGAATAGAAAAAAAAAATAAGTTGTTTAAGCGAGGATAAGTTTTACTTCAGCTGTAGACATTTTTTTTACGCGCTAAGAAAGACATTGAGAAAGTGAACCAGGGCACTGCTGTTGCAAGGGCTGTTTAGCAGTGGCAACCATTTAATGGAAGTAAAATACGATGTTTTACATTAATTTCTTTTTTCTCGGGGCAGGGGGCCGTCGCCCTCTGCCCCCTCTTTAATCCGCTCTTATGTTTAAGTACAGGTTTCTGAAAGTATTTTGAAAAAAAAAAAAAACTTATAGGAACACAAAGTGATAAATTTGTATTCCTACATTTCATAAGTAATACAATCAATTTTTAAAAAATGGTCATTCAAAAAAGTTTTTAAACATTAGCAGGTCCACACACACACAAGAAAAGATTAAGATTGCAGTAAATTAATTTTATGGAGTACTTTGCTTAAAATTTATTTATCAAATTAGAAGTACATTGGGTAAATTTCAATAGTATTGCTATGATATAATAAAATTGTGTTCTTCCAAACACTACCTTATCGCAGAATTAATTAAATTTAACAAAATCATACATAAATCACTGTTCAATATATAAATTACATTATTACATTGTGTGGAATACAAATATATCCTACACAGGGCCACGCCGTCCATGTGTGCGATGTGTTCGGCGCACACAGGCGCTAGATACTCACGGGCACCTCGAGGCGTCCCTTAGGTTAGGAACACTGTAACGCATTCTTAAGTCTGTGGTAAAACTGGCAGCATCTTTTATTAAAATGGAATCTTTGACAATGGGAGTTAAAATTGGGAATGTTTCAATAATTTACTTTGATTTGAATTAACCCAATGTTTCTTCATACTTACTATGCGGTAAAGATTAAGCATTACCTAGAAAGAGCAGCGGCTGCCATCGCTATTTTTGTTAACGAACAGCCGAATTCAAGTGACTATCAATGGGTGGTTGTATGAAAGGGCAGTATATGGAATTTTCTAAGTTTTTTTTTTCTTTTTCTAAACTTTCGGAATTAAAATTAAACAAATATATCCATCATCAATGTTTATGGATGACGTAATAAAGATATGCACTGGCAGAGTACCTTGGAAGAAACGTTCTTCAAATGAGAATATTAAAGATTTTATACATTTTTGAATTGGGCGACCAGCTATTGCAGCTCATTCAGAATCAACGGAAAAATTATTTTCAACCTTTAGATTAGTCCGGCAGCAAATAGGTCGATTAAACTCGGTTCCCATTAGAACACCACATAGTGAAGCAGCATCGGAATGGCCTGTTCATGGGAGGGTGAACTCCTCTCTCGATCGAGTGTGCTGTGGACTGTGTAAGCCAAAGAGAACGCTGGTCCCCAAAAATCTTTCGTCGCTACAATGTCCTCTTTGTCCAAGCGATACCGATGGGGATGTCAATCCAAGTGCTAGGTCTCTCATCTGGAATTGATTCAAAATTAGGAAACCACTCATAGGGGTAGCATTGGTCTGCCTATTTGGTGCCCCCATAAGGAAATGACCAACATCTCCTACCCTCATAGAGGTCAAGTGTAATACAAGTAGGCCGTTGACCTGGCCATTAGAAAGAAAAAAAAACCTTTAGATTAACCCTTTTAGACCCTGAAAATCACCTAGTGTCGTACAGGATGAAGTCCTATCCTAATTTGTACGCTTAAAAAAAAAAAGACATTTTCCTCGAAAATATAATAATTAGGATTTTATATTAGGTTTTAGTTACAAATTCAGTATCCATTATCAAAACAAAACATATTTAATTCAAAGACAAATGAGGTTAGTGTAGTTTCTGTTAGGATTGCTTGTATTAATGAAGGTAGGGAGTCTTGTTTATTAGATGTCAACGTTAAAGAAAACATCAATAACATTTATTTAATTCAAAACAGCGCTGCACAAACACATTAAACTCTATTCCTTCACCACATTTTTGAGAACACTGCCGTTTTCCGATTGTTTCTCCTCTCTTACTGCTGTTGCCACTCCCGAACAGAGAAACTTACCTCTCATGGAGTTCGATCGTGACGCAACAGTTAGATGATTAGATTAGATCGTGACGCAACAGATCTCATAGAGGAAGGGTAGGGTGAATAGGGTCAAAGATGCGTAACAAGTTGTGTTGTGAAAGGTTTCAAAAGTAAAAAAATGGGGAAAAGCTTCTATGACTCTATTCTTTTGTTGATTTTTGCGGGGGAATTTTATTTTTTTAGAATCTGATAGTATATTTGGGTTATAAATGCATGATTTGTGTTCAAAATCATAACTTTGCCCCTTGACTTTTTAGACTAGGGCGCAATTTTTACAACTGCAGGGGCAATTGCCCCCTTGCCCCCCCCCAGATTACGCCTATGACTAAAATTGCATTTACTATGATACATCAAATGTTGTTGTTCCCGTTTGGGAACATTGGCCTGATTCGCTATACTTCTCGGGTAATCTACATTGCTCCCTACTTCTATAATCCATAATGGTGAAAACCTAACAACTTTAGTTTTTCTGATAGTGTGTTCAGAAACAGGTCAAAGACCCTTTGCATCCCTTTTATAGTGTGTCTATACGCCTTCTCTTCCCCCCCCCCCCGCCCATGTTCTTGATTTAGTGAGGGAGGAGGAGTTTTCTCCATATCCAAACAAGTGTTTTACAGAGGATGTTTACAGCTTTTCCCAAATACAGGGCAATTGAAGGATGGATTTTACATACTGAATTGCATCATAACACAACATTAGAACTGTCACACCTGAATTTTCGAAGAGATGTAACATTGAGTTTGCTTCGAATGAAACCCAAGATTCATTTCATTCTCATCTAATACAATCTGCAAGGCAGTCAGATACCCATTATTGAGTACCATAAGCCCAAAGACGCTGTGTAGTTTGCCAAAAAAAAAAAAAAAACCAAGAAAAATATGTTTTGAATGTGAAAAACGATTGCATGAACGCTGTTTTCCTTCATACTATGGACAATGATGTAAACATAAAAATTATTGTTATTGAAGAAAAAGTTAAGGACAATTTATGTAAAGTAAATTTTATTTCATATAAATATTAATCACGGTTTTATACAGCCATGGGCGCCACCAGAATATTTCCCAGGGGGGGGGGAGCACCCACAGGGCGGGAGCGACCGCCGAAGGCGGTTTGCGCCAACCAATACCCCCCCCCGGGGAAAACCTGGATGGCCACCCCGGACCAAGGACATACCCCCGGCGCCGAGCCCACGAACTTTATTTGAATCCAAAAATTTACATTAAGTTACAGAACTCCTACTGGGGATTAAGACTTCAAAAGAACAAAGAAAAACATGAAGGACACAGGAAATAAACACTAAAAACACTAAAATACATACAAATGAAATACAATAATAAAAGTACAAAGAACAAGAATAAAGAGTCACCAAAGGCGCGAATCTAAAGAAAAACCAGTTCTAGAGTTAAAACACTTCCGGAGACAATACTTCGCGCCGAGACGATTTAAAGGTGCACGATAAATAAGATGATATATTGCTGGACCAAAAAGGTAATATTATAACAAATATTCAACAAACAATGGGTTAAAAGGTGACAATAGCGGACCGGCCAACCATGACCAACTCACCAGATTAATTCCTTTCCTTTTTTTTTTTTTTTTTTTTTTTTTTTTTTTTTTTTTTTTTTAAACAGTAAAAACTATACCCACTCTAGACACAGAGCCAGGTATACCGAACCACCAACTAAAAATCACCAGTTTTAAAACCGAAAAAGAAAAACCAAGCCAGGTATAAATATCACCGTAGGCCCGACAAGAAGTTAAAATAAGTCAATCTTGGTAAATTTAAAAGTTAAAACACACAAGAGTCTAAAATAGTTTAGCCAGAGAAATTTGATTAGTGACAACCTTTTACTTAAAATTCAATTATTCATAAAACTTATATTTTATAAAGAATACAATAGCCTTAATAAAGGACATTATTATTTAAAAAAAACATTTAAAAGCAGTAGTTATAGTGAAACACCGATATAGATATCACAACAGGCCCACCGCCCGACAATAGCAGGAGGATATTGGTTCCAGATAGATTTAGTGATAAGAGCCCGCAGTGGCTCAGAAAAACTGACTCAGTGATATTATCTATATTTTTAAAATTCAACTATTCATAAAATTCATAAAATAATTTTATAAAAATACATAAGCTTTGATTAAAACATACCATTTCATATTTAAAAGATGACTGTAGTTAAAATCATTTGTAAAATTTAAAAAATTGGCCCTATATTAATTTGCGCGAAGATTGCCCTGATATTTTGATCTCAATGTCTGTTAGATATTTTTGAGGCTCCCAATAGTTCGAGATTTGCTGAGTATATTGAGTAGACGAGCCTACACATTCGCGGGACATCTGACATTAAGAACATTATAACCATGATCACAGGGTCCAAAGATGTAGTGGTTTGATGTTCCCTCAGAGCCACAATCACACATGCCGTCATTGTGTTTGCCCAGACGGAAGAGATAAGCAGGGAAAAATCCCTTTCCTGTGACAAATGGCAGCATTGCGTTATCTTTAATAACATTATCCAGACCCACTTTCTTTTTATATTTAAAAGTCTCCCTGCCGGTCTCTTCTTGGCTCCACTCAGTCTGCCCCTCACAAAAAATTTCTTGGTTAATCGCCCGCTTTAGGGCTGAGATCGGAATGGGAATTTGATTATTTTTCTCTGCCCAGTCCTCCAGCATCGGACGCTTCGCCAGCGTGTCTTCCCTCTCATTGCCGAGAATACCAATATGAGCCTTCACCCAAATTATATGAAAAAGTTTGCGTTTATTTCTTGAAATAGCCTTGAATATATTGTCCAAAAGGGGGTCGTTAGTGAATCCATTTTTTAGTGCAGTGGCGGTCGAGAGACTGTCTGTAAATATGTAAAAATTGTTATATGTACTATTTTCCGACCATTCCACTGCTTTCAATATTGCCAACTGTTCGGCCTGGTACACGGTATTAAGGTCTCCCAACCGCTCGGAATAATCGTAGATAAAATTGTCCCCCACTTTGACAGTGAAGGCGAATGCTGTCCCAGAGCTCATCCTGGATCCATTCGTGTAGACATTCACGGCACCTGTTATTTCGGTTTGGCCACCCTTGTCTTTTATTATTAGGTTCTTGAGGTTATAATTAAAGTTTATTTTATGTTCAGGAATGGGTTTTAATATATTACTATGGTCAAAATGAGTGTTATTTATCACTAGATTCATTTTTTGGTTCATGATCATGTTTTTTTTAACTAAAGAATTTAAATATATATTTATTGGTGGTATGCCATATAAGGCGTTTAATTCAGCTGTGGATGTCCTGTTGATAGCTCCTGAGATGGCTATTAAGGCATTTCATTGTATTGATTTTAGTTGAGATTTGAGGGTTTTATTTAAATTTGGGTACCATATGTCCGCGACATAATCGATCTGTTTCAAGGTGACTGCGCTTTACCATGTCTTGAGGTGCTCCACGCTTACTCTCCAGCCCGAGCCCCTGACTCTGTAGAACGCGTTTGTAAAGAGTGCCACTTTTTCTTTTAAGTATTGTATATGATGCCGCCAGGCCAGATCCTCATCAACCACCAAACCGAGATAGGTGAGATATTTCTCGATTTTTATGGTACTTCCCTGTAATTTGAAAATGGGTTTCCGGGTGATGAGTTTCCGACCGGGCAGTTTTTTGTAAAATAATATTGCGCGCGTTTTTTCTACAGAAATGTTTAATTTTTTTTTTGTACAGATGTTTTCAAAAAGTTCTATGTTTTTATTTACGATATTCTCAAGCTGGGGACGCGAGCCAGAGGCATTTAACATTACGAAGTCATCTGCGTATACATATACAGCGCAGTCAACCGTATTCATCTCTGTAAGAATCTGGTCTGCCACGATTAACGTAAGGGACCCAGGCAAGTGCCCTGGGGACAGCCTTTATAAACTTCATGCTTGACCTGGCCATACACAGTGTCTATTAGAATGAAGCGATCCTGGATGAAACTGGCCAGAGTCCATTTCAAGTAGTCTGGTAAATTTGTTTTAAATATTGCATTTCTGAGTACATTCCAGCTTACATAATCGAATGCACCCTGAATGTCAAAAGACACCAGGGTGCAGTATTTGTGAGTTTTCAGGTTATTTTCAATCTTTTCTATTACTTTCTGTAATATGGTGGAAGTTGAGCGCCCCGGCAAAAAACCATGTTGATTATCATGAAAGTGATCTGTTGTAAATAAATGGTTTAATACTCTCAAGGCAACTATCCTTTCTAAGGTCTTTGCCAGGACGCTCAACAAGCAGATGGGGCGGTAAGATTTCGGAACTGCTGGATCTTTGCCGGGTTTCCTGAAAAAGACCACCCGGGCCACTTTCCAAATTTTTGGAAAATGACCGACAGAGAGACATAAGTTAAGTAATAAGAGTAGATCACGCCATTTGTTCTTTACAAGATTTTTCAGAATCTTGCCATCTATCCCGTCTGGGCCAGGAGATTTATTATTTGGCTGCTTATTGACGGCATGTTTTAATTCATTGAGTGTTATCTTAGGAAAGTCAAAATTTTTCCTGGTATAGTATCCTTTATCCCTCGCTACCTCCAGGGACACATCATCACAAGGATGTTCTATTTGAAAATGGGTCTTTATTAAAATTGTTAATATGTCATTATAGTCCTCATGAAGATCCTGACCCACCATTAGATTCCGGATCCCATATGTGTCCTTACTTCTTAGTATTTTAATGACCTTTCCGTAAGGATCTCCGCTACTTGTACAAAAATTTCTCCAGGCCGTTATTTTTGCTCTGTTGATATTTTTCCTGTATTGGGCCCTTTCTCTTTTGTAATTTATCTTCAAAATTTGGTTATCGGGACAGGCCCTAAGTCTACGACCTAAGGCTCTAAGTTTTGACCTCTGAGCTTGTAAAGAGGGGCCCCACCAACTGAGGTCATGTTTAAATTTATGTTTCTTTAGGCGCAAGGTCTTATTACAAAGGTTTTTAAGGGAGAGTCCATAGGTGCTACTGACGTCCTCCAGCCTGTTGTAATCAAAGGAAAGGTCATAAATACTATTATAAATTGTTTTCACGACATCTGACATGAAGTAATTATAGGATTTATTAAATTTGTGGAAAGTTTCATATTTAGTTTTGTAACGTTTATTAGTATCCTTTATGATATGTTCTTTTAAACTATAAGTAATATACCTATGGTCACTGTTACTATCCATTTCTAAAATCTGCCATTTGTCTATTTTGTTATAGATGTCACCTGACACTAGAGTCAGGTCAGGATTTCCCGTCTGGTTGTTGTGCATCCATGTATGTCCTAAAGAGGGATCATTAATTATTACGAGGCCATGTGTATTTACAAAATTTAATAGTGAAATCCCGCGATTATTAGTGTGACTATAACCCGATAAAGTTGCATGTGCATTAAAATCCCCACCAATTATAGTATTTCTCGCATTATGCACAATATCTGGCCATTCTGCCAGGTCTTCCTCTAAATCTGCTGTAGGGGGGGGAATAATGAGATCCTATTACATATTCTGCTCCATCCACGTGTATTCTGAGGAGTATGGTTGAAGTTAATTTACATATTTGTATGGGGGTAAGAACGGGGCTTACGAGGATTGCAGCATTACCAGAACCAGAAAGAAAAGGAAGGAAGACCTCAGGGCACCCATAGACTCTACCGTCAAAGATATATGGATCCTGTATTATTGCAATTTTTCCGTGAGTTTCATGTAAATATTGGAAAAGCAATAAATTGGCGGATCTACAATGGTTTAGATTTATCTGGACTAGACATATTTCATCAACAGTCATATTATTAGAACCAAAATCCAAATCAGGAATTAATCTCAGTAAGCAAAGTACAAAACCTTCAAATAAAAAAAAACTCTATGCTAAAGTACTCTCGGTTAAAATAAATAAGATAAAAACTCCAAAGTTAAAATAATCGCAGCTAAGATAATTAGGGTAAAAACACAATATCACAGTGTCAAATTAACTAAAATCAATGAGGTAAAATACTATAAAGAGATAAAAAGTATAAACACCAATGTATAAAAACACAGTATAGTAAAACACTTAAAAAAAAACTAAAAACATTGAAAGGTAAAAATTGGGGACCAGCCCCAAATGGACAAAAGAGAAATATAAAGAACACAATAAAGCAGCCCCCACTGCGAGAAGATATACAAGTAAATGAGTAATAATCGGATTAAACCCATATCAATCCATTTATAACTTTAAATCCTGTTACATTAAGAATAGGTTAAGTTATTCCAAGATAAAATCTTATAGGTTAAAATTAAAATGTTTATTAAAAGGTAACCGATAAAATCAGAACTCTAAAAGTCAAATAAAATAATTCTGCCATTCCCTATTAAAGATAAAACAAACAGGCGAAGAGAATATAGAACATAATTAATAGGAGAGCCAAGTATTTTAAGCTCAATTCTGCGCCCCCCCCCGCTCTTGTTTCTTTTCTCATTAATCAGGGTAGTCTTGTATTGTTGGAACACCGGACACTGGCCAGAATCCGACCTATGATTAGATTTGTCAATATCTATAAGTTCTCTATTACAATTTATACAGTTGTAATCGTCTACGTTACACCTGCGAGTGTCATGGTCTAATCCACACCGGGCACAACCCAAGCCCGGGTTGTGCCCGGTTTCGCCCCACCCCAGGGGGGGGGGCGAAAGACTACTCCAGGGGGGCAAAGACTACTTCAACGTATGGTTACCATGTTGAAAAGAACAAAAAAGCAAGGGGAAAACACTGCATATTAAAATCCAAGGGGGGGGCAAGTGCCCCCCCTTGCCCTATGCTGCCGGCACCCATGTATACAGCTACTATTTATTGTTAACCATAGCTATTTCATAATTAGTACTCATGTAGTGTATTACTTGTGCTTTTTTTTCCGTTAGTTTCATAAACTGAAATAAATCTGTCAATAATACTCTTTTTTATTTAACATAAGAAATCCTTATTATTTTTTACTTATATTTTAAAATATATAAAATGTTTTTAATCACATGTATGAAATTCTAGCACAAGAATTGTAAATTTGATATACATACTATTTGATAAACATAGTAAAAAAGTTAGCTAATCACGCCAATGTGCCCAAATGGGAACATATCAGAAATCATAGCCAAAAATTTTTTTTTCATTAATTTCTTGTACCATTGCTTAAATAGATGCATTTTAATCTTATTTTTATGAGCTAACATTATTTTTTAGACTTCGAACTAATAGCGACGTGTAAAAGGTTTTAAAACTCATTTACAATCTTTGTCAAACATATTCTAACTATACTGCACCTTTATTGCTAGAAGTCAGAGCAATGGCAATTACAACAGATGCTAGAAAAAACATTTAACGAAAATAAGTCTCCACTCAATATACTTAATCCCCGTACACCTAAACTAAATAACTTCATATTCAATTTTTTTATAGACCCAAATCGAATTTAATGCTCTTCTGGAAACGCGCGGAAATTTTGTGCATTTGAGCCACTTCGTTTTGTGTACACAGCCCTTCTTATATCAATGCTTCATGCCGAAGATCATTTTAATGCAAAAATAAAAATAATACTATGATCTAGAAAAACTTTTTCAGACGAATTGGATTGCAATTTTCCCTTCAAAGCCTGATGACCTTGATTCAATAGGACGTCTTGTCGCTTACGACAGCTGATTTTGTCACGCAAACGACTCACTTTTTTATTTATTCTCGGAAATAAAATAAATCGGAAAGTAGCGAAAAATCTCTTTAAAATTTGGGAACGGGTAGATTTTCAGATTTTTAAAGTAGCGCAGATTGTTTTCTATATTTTTATACATAATTATAAACATTTTCAAGCGGATCGTACAAACGACGCAGATGTTATTAGGCATTTTGTGCTTAACTTTTTAATCTTTTTGGAGTAATGGCGGTGCAAGTTTTATCCTGGAGTGGGTACCTGGAATCGTTATAGAATCCGTCAATCAATGATCAGCGTAACTATAAAGTAGGATAAACAGTAGGGTTTGGAAGAAAATCTCGTCAAATACAGACGATATTGCCAAACTTGGTTCAGTTCTAGGGATTTATTTTTTGGCGCCAGCAGGGCAAAAAATTTCCAAAATGGTCAACCCTGGCGACTTTTGATATTTCACTAACCTTGTCACTATCTGGCAATCCTTGAAAAGTGATTCACCGTTGTCGGGTAGACAAAATTCCTTGCCGGGTAGACAAAATTCCTTGTCAGAAACTAATAGTTCTAAAGTGGTAATAAAACTGAACAGCTGGGGGTAGGTAAGTGGGCAGGTAATAAACCCTGAGGGGCGCTTTATTTGTTTCGCACACAGGTACTGGCCATGGTCGGCGCGGAACTCATCCTACATCAATTTAATACTCTGAAAACAATTAGTGATTCAACTGAATTAAAAAAAAAATTCTAAAATTTTTTTTAAATGAACTTTTTAAATTTTCTTTTTCTGTTTTACATTTTCATTTAAATTATAGCTTACTGCCACGATTATAACTTTTATGCCAACACTTAAAAAAACTTATTGTTTGAGTAAAATTGTAAACAAAAAATAAAAGCTGAAATTGTAAACTGAAACAATAATCAAAATTCTTACTCACTATGCCAACATTATTAAATTAGAACTTTCTGTTTATTTCATACAATGAAAATTTTACATTTATACACATTTTACATTACATTTATTATAACTTAAAATCTAAGGTAACTTGCAGTTGTGTTTATATACACTCATGTCCATAAATTAAGGATAATTCAGAATCACACAGAAATTGATCTCTAAAATAAAAATTTCACCTGTGGAATGATCACACACATCTTGAAGAAGAATATGCAAATTACAGGAAACCACCAGATGGCGTGGATGGTACGTCACAATGACGAGAGTGCAAGAGAGGGGTATATAAGGAATGGTGGCAAAGAAGTAAAATTGTTCACAAGTGCTGTGAAAGCCTTTCAGTGCAAAAACCGCATAGTTATGGCACAAAGGAGGCATTTGGATGATGTTTTACGTGCCAGAATTATCGGACGACTGTAATGTGGACGTACCCAGCTGGAAGTATCCGAGGAACTTGGAATCGCCCAGAGTGTCATCTCCAGGCTTTGGCAACGATTCCAAGATGATGGTAATGTGAGTAGACGTTACAGCACACGTCGCCCCCGAGTTACAACGCCGAATGAGGACCGCTATTTGGCAGTTACTGCCAAAAGAAACAGACGGAATACAGCATCAGACCTGTCTCGTCAGCTCTCTTCTGCTACCGGTACAACAGTTTCAAGGCAGACCGTGTACAGACGCTTAGGGCACATTGGTCTATATGCTCGTAGGCCTGTCAGATGTGTTCCACTTACCGCAACTCACTGTCGCCTGCGATTAACCTGGAGTAGAGAGCATGCATTGTGGACACCGCAACAGTGATCTTGTGTGATGTTTTCCGACGAGTCCAGGTTGACAGGCCACATCTATCGGGATGTCATTCTGGAACAACATGTACGTTTGTTTCGGGGCGCCATGGGTGCTGAATTTGTGTTTATGGATGACAACGCCGTCCTCACCGTGCAAACATTGTAGACGAATGCCTTCAATCGGAGGATATCACCTGTATGCATTGGCCAGCATAGTCACCGGACATGAATCCAATAGAGCATGTGTGGGATATGCTTGGCCGACGAATTGCAGCCCGTCAACCCCCTCCCACCTGTCTACCGGAACTTCGGAGTGCATTGCTTGATGAGTGGTGTAATATTCCCCAAGATCAGATTGATCATTTGATACTCAGCATGCCTAGGCGTTGTCAGGCCTGTATTGCATCGTCCGGGAGACATACTCCGTATTAACCATCCTACTAACCATGTTATACTGTTTTTTGTAAATAGGTTCTTTTTTGAAATTTGGTCAAGGGAGTAAAACTTGCAATTTTTATTAATTATGTGAAACATATAGCATCTTTTTTGCTCTTTACTTTTTGTTTAATAAATAGACTTTACAAATAAGTCAAATTTGTTTTGCTTCTTTCTCTTTCTTTGCCTGAACTTCATTATCCTTAATTTATGGACATGAGTGTATTTCCTGCTGCATTTGATTTTTTTGAGATTTTTCAGAACTTTCAATCAGGGGTGCTAAATGTGCATTTTTTTTTTCCCGCAGAAAAAAACCCAACCCACTTGTTTTTCAGGATTATTTGGGCTTAATTAAGATAAAAGGTTCAGGATATTTGAAACATTTTTGTTCCATTACTAAATACAACTTAAAGCAATTAATTTTCTATGAAAATAAGGATAGAAAAATATGTATAAGTCAATAATAATAAAAATCATGGTTTGTTTCTAGATAAACTGATTAGTAATTATAATTTGAGCAACGAAATTATCATTAAAGTATTATACTAATGCTTGTATGAGAAATGCTAAAAATAAAAAATAAAAATGTTTATTCATTTTATTCAAGGCACAAAAATATTCTAGTCTATTAGAAAAAGTCTTTATGATACAAATCAACCTTGCAATTTAACATTGGCAGTTTTGAAAAACCCAAGCCAGTTTTAATTCTGTTTTCTTTTTTTTTTTTTTGTTTATTTTTTTTCAAAATAGGTGTTTAATTTTTTTTTGTGGGGGGGGGGGGTGTTAGATATGATTATATCAACATTGCTTTAAATATGAAAATTGTCTTGAATAACTCATTTAAGTCCAATTTAAAGACTTTTTCTTTCGCTCTTAATTTTCCCATTTCTTAAAAATTTATTTATTCTTTTTAATCTTGACTTCGGGATAATTGGATAGATACCGGGTGTTTCAAAAATGACCGGTATATTTGAAAAATCAATAAAAATTAAACGGGCAGCGATAGAAATAAACCGTTTGTTGCAATATGCTTGGGACAACATTAAATTTTCAGGCAGACAAACTTTCGAAATTAGTTACAATTTTCAACAACAGATGGCACTGCAGGCGATTTCAAAGTATGGAAGAAAACGCAGTCTGTGAGTTTGCCATTCTGTCAGTCGCCCTTCTGCTGTTCACAGATTGTAAGTTTGGTATGAAAAAATGGTTTATTCCATAGAACAGAGGAGTTTTCTTGTTGGAATTCCACCGAAACATAGTATTGTTGCAACAAGACGAAGTTTTTAACGGAAATTTAATGTAACCAAAAAATCGATACAATAAAGGATCTGTTTGAAAAATTTCAACGGACTGGGAACGTGAAGAATGAACGTGCTGGAAAGGTAGGGCGATCGCGTACGGTAACCACGGAGGACAATGCTCAGCTTGAACAACAGGTGATGCAACAGCGGCCTCCGGTTTCCATTCGCCGTGTTTCAGCTGCGATCCAAATTAAGGTAACGTCCACGTATCGTCTCATGCGCCAGAGTTTACACCTCTGTCCATGCAAAATTCAAACTCGGCAATCCCTCAGCGCTGCTTCCATTAATGCAGGAAAGACATGATGCAAAGTATTGATGACGGCGATATCCATGTGGTTTACTCACGACGCTTATTTTTACCTGGGCGGCTTCGTCAATAAACAGAATTGGCGCATATGGTCCATATTATTGCTGTGCATGGTGGATATGTGGAAAATATCTTAGTTCAGACTTTTTCCAGACTACAGCGCCATCTGTTGTGGAACATTGTAACTAATTTTGAAAGTTTGTCTGCCTGAAAATTTACTGTTTTCCCAAGCTTATTGCAACAAACGGTTTATTTCTATCGCTGCCAGTTTAGATTTTATTGATTTTCCAAATATACCGGTTATTTTTGAAACACCCGCCATGATATATCTTTATTTTATGAGGAAAATGCTTATAAGGCAATATTCCTGGAAGAATTACACAGTATCAGAACTGAATTTTCTGGAAATATATAATTGCTTATAAATAGGAAAAATTAATATTAAATAATTAAAAGTATACATAATTTTGTCATCTGTTACAGATTAGCTACCTTTTATAAAAAACAATTATTGGTTGATTCCTAGTTTAGGGGCCTTCTTGGCACAATTTCAAAAATTGCCAACTTGGCGCATTTCCTCGTCTTGTCCATGGGAGCTCCAACACTTTCATCTCCTAGGGACAATGGCAGATCCAGAAATTCTCTTTAGGGAAGGGCTAAATTTTGAAAAAAGTTTATTTCACAAATAAGAAATGTACAATAAGTCTAAACCAATGTAAAATCTTTTGGGAGAGGCTAAGTGATTAAAAAAGATCACTTTACATATTCAAAGTGCAGAATGTTACCCTTCAGCAATCTCTTGGGGGGGGGCTAAAGCCCCTAGCTCCTCCTCTGAATCCGCTACTGGCTAGGGACACTACGGAGAAAACACTAGAGACCTGTACGGCCCGGCACGCGTGCCAGGTACGGGGACAGGATTAATAAATCTGCTGTCAACAGTCTGGGCTGGGCCGGGCCAGGCTGGACTTGTGTCCAGAGGCGTCACTAAGGGAGAGGACAGGGGGGGCGAGTATCCCCTCCCAAAAATATATCCCAGTTGGCAAAATCCCATTCTTCACTAGGTAAAACTATGTTTCAGTTAGAGGAAAAATATTTATTTTGTACTCGAACTTCAGAATCGTATTATCACTCCATTCTAAAAAAAAGTAACGTCCGCTGTCGCCGCCGCCTCCGCCGCTGGAGGAGTTTGTTCTTCTTTCTCCTCCTAAACCGTGGGGATTTCAGTTTCAACGAAGGTGTCCACAGATTCGGAAAATTCCGAGGAACCTGATAAGTTGACTTAAATTTCCAAAATCGAATTATTTTAGAAGATATTAATAAAAAACTGAAAAAAATAAACGTAATGGTTGCCAGATTTGGCATAAAATCATTCACTCCTTTGCAACAAAGCAATTCCAATGGAAGTATGTAGGATCGCGTGAAATTGACAAACATGAAGTAGAATTATACCCATTTTACGCAAAATTAAAAATTATATGTAATAATTAACTCAAAGTGTGTTACACAAAGTTGACAATTTTTAAATAGTAAGTTCGCTTAGACAACAGGAGTTTGGAATTAGCGATTATTCGTTTTTCCAAAACAAAATAACTAATTGTAACTGATTTTAAAAGCGCCATCTTGGCATTAGGTACGATCCGGCAATATGGTATCTTTCCAAGCAGAGTGAATCTAAACCGCGAGTTCCAAAGAACCCAGTAAGTATAAATAATACCATGTTAGAACCCAGTATCTTGAAAATGAAAAATAATTGAAATGCAGATTATTTTAAAGCCGGTTTGGTCCAGCTGTAGTATTTGCTACCAGCAGAAATATTTGGTCGCGTTAACTATGCCATTATAGCAGTTATTATAGCAGTTATAGTAGACTTAGGATATTTGCCAACGCGGCGAGATGATATAATTCGTGGAGCTAAATACGCCAATCTGCAAAGGATTATGTATATGAAAATATGATAACGGTTTTCCAGGAACCTTACATGAGCAGTACTTATAGGCTGTGAGCCTGTGTAAATCACTAAATAATGAAAAGTCGCCATTGGTGGCAAGCTATCCTAGCTGTTCAGTAGTTTTTATGAAAGAAAACGTATGAAGTACTGTTTTCTTAAGAGCAAATTATTAACTATACACATACGCAAGACGCCAAATTATGAAAAATCGCCATAATTGGCTAATACGCAAGGTGTTCCATTTGTTTCACATAATTAAAAATAGTGCGAAGTTTAAATTTTTATGTTCCAATTAACATGCAAGAACCAAGCAATATGTAGCTCTGTCGGCTCGGTAACATTCTATCAGATGCAACCTTTGGGTTTTGTATGTTGAAATTATGCCTTTTTTACGAATAAGCCCTATTAGGGGGCCGAATGCCTCATACTTAAAGTGAGCGTAGCGAGTCTAGGGGCCTTGGCCCCTATTTTTTATATATTTTTCTACTATCATTTTCTTCTCTTTCGGATCGAGACAAGGAGGATTTTTTCTAGGATCATAAAAAGAATGGCGTAGTAATAAACCGTGGGAGAGCGGCCAGAGAATAAAGACTTGGGCGGGACTCAAAGGACATACTCAAGGTTTGTGGTATCCTGCGGGTGTAAGGTGATAGGAAAATATGTATTTTTCGTAATTATGTATTGCTCCGACCCTCTCTTTCTTCCTTTCAAGTAAAGTATAACCTCGATATTTCGAAGTCGAAGGGACACCGGAAAAACTCGAGTTTTGGAGATTAGGAGGTAAAATAAAAGGAAACCAGTTTGTAAGAGAAAACTTATTTATTCGAGATCCCTTATGGCACAACAGTCCCCTGTGACTGAAATGCGACCACACAATACTGTCACAATAGAGTTACAAACAGTCGCCTCGACTCCGCAGCAAAGTCACGCCAGAGTCCCTATATCCTCTCGCTGTGTATTCACATTGCGACCGTTCAGAGAAGTCACTTTGGGACAGTTTTGCGACGGCGAAAAAATTCGGGGATAAAGAGTTACCGAAAACATACACTGGATGGCAGCACAAACTTTCAGGCAAGAAAAAGTTCAGATCCAGAATCGAACCCTCGAGCCAATGTTTAGAAGGCCAGTATCTTACCTCAAGACTGTGATTACGTTGCTAGGGATGCTTTAAAAGTAAACTGATTGCTGCAAAAGCTAGTTCTGGCATGGCTTCTTTTGGAAATTTAAAATTTTTCTGTGAGTATTTTATAAATGGAAGGGAAATACCATAATTAATAAATATAAATTAAAAATCTTGGAAATCTTTCTTTTTCCACATAAATTATTTTCAGGAGATAATGTGCTGTTTTATTTAAGTATTCATCCGAAAAAACTAATGATTTATTGAAATTTTTTATTCGGTTATGAGAAATAAATTTGTAATGTGCGACATGTGGGGTTTGATATATATTAAGGTATGAGGGATAATATTTATATTTTTGCTATATTTTGCCTAAAAGGGATTTCATATAAAAATAAATAAAATTAATTGGAAAAACATGCATTAGATAAAATAAATAAAGTATTTTTGACTTAGACCCATAGTTTTACCTCAAATTTTTCCTAGTGGAACTTTCAAACATACCAGGGACGTATTTAAAGGGGGGGATCTGAAAACTTAAAGCAATTATTAAAAAACAGCAATTTTGAGACATTTGTATTTACTCTAGTAACAATAAGGTTGAAAATACCGGATAGTCCCCCCCCCATCCGAAATTTAAACCTACATACGCTATCGAAACATATATGCCATGGGGATATGAAAGAAATTGTTAATTTTACTCACAGATACTTAGTTTTCACCATTGTGATTAGAACTCTCAACTCTAATATTTTTAAGAATAATATTTTTTTATAAATAATATTGTCTTGTTTAAACGAAATAATTTAAAAATTAATAAATTAAACTAAATTCCATTACTACATAACTGCGAGATTTTATTGAATTACTATTTTCGGATTTATTTAATAAATGTTTCACGAAAGAAATTGCCACAAAATATTAGAAAAAATGAGTCTGTTTCCAAAGTCGCAAAAGCGGCCAGTGTGACGTCATTTGAAGTCCAAAAAAATCAGTAGTCACAAAATAGTCACACAGTGACTTCACAGTGGAGTCACTGAGCGACCGATCACATACTAGTCACATGGTGACTTCACAGTGGAGTCACTGAGCGACCGATCACATACTAGTCACATGGTGACTTCACAGTGGAGTCACTTAGCGACCGATCACATACTAGTCGCATGTTGACTTCACGGCGACGTTACCTTTTGACTGGTCACAAATAAACTTCACAGTGACCACACAGTAGAGTCACATCACTCACAAGTCACAATGTGTTTAGAATGTGACAGTCCTGTGACATATGTGACCCTCTGTGACGTCACAGCGACTGTTCTGTGACCATCTGTGCTATTGGGTATATCAATGATTTTGAAATATAGCGGTTACGGTTACACTGTATTTGGCTTTTACCTTCCCAATGCACCCCATATTTGGCTATTAATGAATGCAGTAAAGTTTGTACACAAGATTTTTCATTCGCTGTTTCCTGTCAGTCCAGTGACTCCTCCACATTAAAAAAAATTCTACAGGAGATACCCGGGGCTGTACATACTATCTGGATCACAAAAGATATGGTAAGGCACCAGGTTACTGTCCTATTTCCTGTTGTGGTGTATTTATTATGATGCTGATGATGTGTATGGTATAAAAAAGCAGCTTCTAATTGCAATTAAAATTAGACATTGACAAGTTCATTCATGGCTACATTATTTCGATTAATGTATACAATTCGAGTTATTGTTCTTCAGGTGTAAAGGCTTTAGTAAAAATTTGAAAGTAAAATCTGGATAAATATGTAATCATTTGATTGAGATTGATATTACTATTTATGTGTAAATTTATTTGCGTTCACAACAGAAAGTAAGCAGACAGTAATGCATTAACCATTTACTATTACAGGGGGATTCGTACTGCGCCTCGATTTTTTGTATCTAAGTCTAAAAAAGAAACAAAGTACATTGAATTATTTAGTCGTAAACATTTTAGCTAAACTATAGCACATCGCTCAATGTTTCATGTTATGCCATATGTGATGTTAAATAGCTTCAGATATAATAATTAGTAGCAGTATTATTAAGAAATCATTTAATGTGTGATCTACCATAAAAAATATAAAGGTTTTATGAATCATCAACGAAGCATCCCCATAATCTTTAGTTACAGTCATGAAGAGAACGCAGAATTTTTCTGCGGAATGACGAAGGCCATCATCTTTCTTCTGTTTTCATTTTTACTTTCCGAACATGTACCATGTAAGGAAAGTATTGTAATCATGAAAAAATTCGACTTCGATATTTTGGTGTATTTACACGTTTTGAGGTCTTCTGAATTCATTTATGCTATTTTTACAAGATGTATGTATGTATGTGTGTATGTGTGTTTGTGTGTATGTGAGTGAACACGATAGCTCCTAAACGGGGCATTCGATTGAGCTACAATTGGGCACATATGTTATATACCACCGTCGTAAGACCGGTATTGGTTTTGGTGTGTATAGGACTCACAGTTTTTCTACAGAGCTACGACAAAGATTGCTTTTACATCATGGCCTATGGGAGGAAATTCTTGAAAGTGCGCTAGCGTGTAAACGGTACATTCGATTGAGCTCAAATTGGGTATACATGTTATAAACCACATTGTAAGACCGGTATTGCTTTTGGTGTGTATAGGCACCACCCACGGGAGATGTTATATATCTCCCGTGGGTGGAGGTTTGGATCCCTCACAAAAGAGTTAAATTTGGCTCATTAAATCAGCATGGAATTTTGGACAATTTGATACGTTATATGACTTTACCAAATATAAGTGCATGTTTCTCAATTATGTTTTTATTTATTTATTTTAACTGATAAAGATAAATAAATAAAACATGATTGGAAAACATGCAATTATATTGAATCGCGGAAGACTCTATAAAAGGTATCTAGATAAAAAATTTATGTTCCACATTCTTTTTCAGGTGGTTGTCAGCACTGTTCCTTGACTGTCGGCTGTTCACGTGCAAATTTAAATAGACCGCCCCCTTTTTTTTACAAACCCTATGCTACAAATTTTTCTTTTTCGACGCTCTTAAATTTGGCTGCTTGCATGATGTGCACTATCTTGTCCCCGTTAGGCTCTGATGTCACCTTTATGTTCTGGACCCCTCCAAGGTAAAACCCCTTGCGCGCCATTGCAGGGAAGTAATAGGAGTCTGAAAAGGAAATCCTAAAAATTACTCCCACCTTGTATATGCCACTGCCTGAAATTGTTGCACAGTGGAAGTAACTTTATTTTTGCCCTTTATGAAGATGCTGGAAGGGATATAGTGAAAAGAAATGATGGAAAATGTGATTTGAAACAGGCAATATTGATTGAGACTAATTGGAAATTTTCCTAATTTTGAGTTGGCATATTTCATAGTTCTCCCCTCCCAATTAGGATGCCCTCGCTACGCCTCTGCTTGTGTCTAGTGTTAATTTTTTATTCACCTTCCTGCTACCTGAAAAAAATTTTAAAACTTTCCTTAATATAAAATGCCTGAAAAATATTTATTTATCGATCTATTTGGTCATCTTTATATTTTTTAGAATTTCTCAACTTTTACTCCTATGGGCCCGTACAGGCTGGGCTAGGCCGTTCGTTTCAAATTTGTTACGGGCCCGGGCCAGGCCTACAAATTCAAGGATTCCTCGGGCCGGGCCTCAATTTTCAGACCCTTGCAGGTCTCTAGAAAACGCACACAAATTAGTGATAAGTACAGATAAATCACAAATTTGAAAGCACTTAAATTAAAAAATGAATAAAATTTTGTATTTACATGACCAATAGAGCTTCAATTCTGGTTGCATTCATCAATTTTTGTTTTTTCAATTTTATTATTACTAGTGGTCGCCCAGTTGTCGAAATTCGACAGTAATATATTAAACCTCTATATAATAATTACTTATACCTCTATAATCATTGTTTATGACGTTTTTTTATTTTAATCTATTGCGTTAGCTGCGCGTGTGTACAAATACATCATTATGCATTAATTTTCCAGTTATTTGAAAACTGTGAAAGATAGGAGAAACGCAGTATAACTTGGCTAAGCCAAGTTTAAAAAGCAGCAATGCTTTTTTTTCTTTACATTTCCCTGTTTACTTTTTTTATTAATTATTTATTTTATTGCTATACTGGCCAGGTTTCGTCAAGGCTACACAGTTTACGTTTACACAGGCTACTTCTGTCTTTTTAAAAGTACATAAAATTTAAATAAAAAATATGGAGTGACTCCACTCGACTTTCCGAACACGTACGATTAAGATCATTACCAAGTATTTAAATAAATTTTAATCGATGAATAATTCAAACATATATACCAAATTGAAGCTCAATCGAATGCGCCGCTCAAACGCTAGCCCACCCTAATAGCACAGATGGTCACAAAAGAGTCGCTGTGACGTCACAGAGGGTCACAATTGTCACAGGACTGTCACATACTACTCACATTGTGACTTGTGAGTGATGTGACTCTACTGTGTGGTCACTGTGAAGTTTATTTGTGACCAGTCACCAGGTGACGTCACCAGGTGACGTCGCCGTGAAGTCACCATGTGACTAGTATGTGATCGGTTGCTCAGTGACTCCACTGTGAAGTCACCATGTGACTAGTATGTGATTGGTCGCTCAGTGACTCCACTGTGAAGTCACTGTGTGACTATTTTGTGACTACTGATATTTTTGGACTTCAAAATGACATCACACAGCCGCTTTTGCGACTTTGGAAAAGGACTCATTTTTTCTAATATTTTGTGGCAATTTCTTTCCTGAAACATTTAATAAATAAATCCGAAAATAGTAATTCAATAAAACCTCGCAGTGATGTAGTAATGGAATTTATTTTAATTTATTAACTTTTAAATTATTTCGTTTAAACAAGACAATATTATTTATAAAAAAATATTATTCTTAAAAATATTAGAGTTAAGAGTTCTAATCACAATGGTGAAAACTAAGTATCTGTGAGTAAAATTAACAATTTCTTTCATATCCCCATGGCATATATGTTTCGATAGCGTATGTAAGTTTTAAATTTCGGACTGGGGGGGGGGGACTATCCGGTATTTTAAACCTTATTGTTACTAGAGTAAATACAAATGTCTCAAAATTGCTGATTTTTAATAATTGCTTTAAGTTTTCAGATCCCCCCCCCCTTTAAATACGTCTCTGGTATGTTTGAAAGTTCCACTTCAAAAATTTTGAGATAAAACTATGGGTCTAAGTCAAAAATACTTTATTTATTTTATCTAATGCATTTTTTTCCAATTGTAATTTTATTTATTTTTATATGAAATCCCTTTTAGGCAAAATATAGCAAAAATATAAATCTTATCCCTCATACCTTAATATATATCAAACCTCACATGTCGCACATTACAAATCTATTTCATAACCGAATAAAAAATTTCAATAAATCATCAGTTTTTTCGGATGAATACCTAAATAAAACAGCACATTTTCTCCTGAAAATAATTTATGTGGAAAAAGAAAGATTTCCAAGATTTTTAATTTATATTTATTAATTATGATATTTTTTATATAATTTATAAAATACTCACAGATTATAAAATTTATTGATAAAATAAATATATATATTTATATATAAAACTTATTTATAAAATACTCACAGATATTAAATACAATACAAATTTTAAATTTCCAAAAGAAACCGTCAGAACTAGCTTTTGCAGCAATCAGTTTACTTTTAAAGGTTCCCGAGCAAGGTAATCACAGCGTTGCGGTAAGATGCTGGGCTATTAATCATTAGATCCATGGTTCGATTCTGGACCTCAACTTTTTCTTGCCTGAGAGTTTGGTGCTGCCATCTGGTGTATATTTTCGGTAACTCTTTTCCCCCGAATTTTTTCGCTGGCGCAAAACTGTCCCATCGTGACTTCTCTGAACGGTCGCAATGCGACTACACAGCGAGAGGACATAGGGACTCTGGCGTGACTTTGCTGCGGAGTCGCGGCGACTGTTTGTAACTCTACTGTGACAGTATTGTGTAGTCGTCGCATTTCAGTCACAGGGGACTGTTGTGCTATTAGGGCACTTTCAAGAATTTCTCCCCATATACCATAATGTAAATCTTTGTCGTAGCCCTGTAGAAAAACTATAAGTCCTATACACATCAAAATCAATACCGGTCTTACGATGGTGGTTTATAACATATATACCCAATTTGAGCTCAATCGAATGTACTGTTTAAACGCTAGCGCACTTTCAAGAATTTCCTTCACCCCCCCCCTCACTAAGACACTGATGCCACAGAACAAAAAAGCTTTCCAATGCGAATCATCCTGTCCTATATCTTTGACTGAAAAGTGAAATGAAATCATTTGATAAGAGAGGAAAAGTAAGCTCTTTGAGATTCTTCACTTTTTCACAAACCGTGTGTGTTTCTTTCAAACTGAAAAATTTTAAAAATTCATTTGAAATCATTTATTAATTTATATAAAATCGCATACAGGCATTTACTGTCCTATCTTTCGAAGTGTGCAGGCATGTTTTTCGCCAATTTGTAAAATAAAAGAGCTGCAGCTCTGTCCATAGCTAAAAGTTTCTGTAAAAGCTCACATTTAAGCAGATCTCTAATCCAGACACCTTTCTGATAGTTATCAAAAACTTCTGTAGTAAATAAACTTGTAACTTTTGCAAAAGTATTGTTACGAATTTTTGGGGCAACCCGCTGTTCTGTGGCTTAAAATAGTTTAAAATTCGTATTCTACACTTCAAATAGATAAATTTTGCTTTTTGTTGCATCAAAATCGGCCAACTAGAACCAGAGATACGGAGGTTTCTCTTTCCTGTGTGTTTTTGTATGGGGGCTTCAAGAAATCTCGAGAAATAGTAGACCTAGGCGAGAAATATTAGACCTTCGATCTCATCACATTTGGGGACTTATTTTTGGCGCCAAATTTGGCGATATTTCGCCAAAAGTCACCAAGCTTGGAGACTTTTTGGTCATTTGGCACGATTTTCCCAAGGGCCTGGAAGTTGTTTTTCCTGCATTAAAAACACATAACCTAACATTTCTCTTCTATGACGTAATCAAAATTCACGCTTTATGTAGAATCCTTGAGAAATAGACTTTTTTGGAAGCTGCTCGCAGCTTCTGCCTCGGCTATATATAGAACCACGCGCTGCCCCGAGAGTTCAGTGTTGATCAAGCTTTGAGAGAGTGAGTACGCTTGCTTTGTCATAGAAGCTGTGTTTCGCGCTGTTTATGAAGCTTTGAATTTAAGTGCTGTGTGTACATTTTTCATCGCTGAGTCTTGAGAGACTTTTAATGTTATTTCTCGTATATTTTCACTGAATTTTTGCTAGTGAAAGTTTTCTATTTTGTGTGAGAAATACAGCATTTGTGAGAGCTTCTGATCTAAGCGAACTGTTAAAAGCACATTACTGTTTAATTGTGCTTGTGAATTTTGTACAGCTGATTGTTCCACGAAGTGCTAGAAGCAAAAAAGTTGTATTCCATCCTGACCAGTGGAATTTTTACTAGAAATTTCTACCCCAAATGGACTTTAGAACGACAAACCCGGAAACAAGCAGAGTAGTTCTGCAACATTTGGTGTCAGAATCGGGATTCTAAAGAAAGGCTTAAATTCTCCAGTGCATGGTGTGGACAAGAAAAATGGAAGACCCTAAAAAATTGATAGAAGAGATGAAAAGTGATATAATGAAGGAGATGAAAGCCGGAGAAGACGAGATGAAAGCCGGACAAGCTGATTTAGAGAAGAAAATTGAAGCCGGAAAAGAAGAGATGAAAGCCGGACAAGACGCGATAAAAGCTGCTCAAGGCGAGATGAAATCCGGATTGGACGTGTTAAAGGCAGCACAGATTGAAGTGAAAACCGGATTGGAGGAGTTAAGAGCCGCACACGACGATGTGAAGACCGGACTGGAAGAGTTAAGAACCGCACACGATGAGATGAAATCCGGACTGGAGCAGAAAATATAAGCCGGGCTGGAAGAAATGAAATCCGGTCTGGAGGAAAAAATACAGACAAATCAGGAAAATATGGAGAAGAGAATGTCGATACTAGAAGAAATCCAAGTGAGAAACGTGGAAGAGCTGCGAGAAAGATTTCAGAATAAAATTGAGGAAAAACTGGACTCTCTAGTGAAGCTGGGGAAACTACCAGAAAATATTAGGTTGTCGTCACGCCGCCCAGCATTGAAATTAAAGCCTTATGACGGAAAGATTCCTGGGAAGCATACAAGACCCAATTTTTAATTGTCGCCAAAGCGAATGGCTAGGATGACTCCGAGAAAGTGAACCTACTGGCCGCCTCTCTCGATGGTGACGCAATTAACGTAGTACAAACCATCGGAGCAACGAAGATAGGAGATTTTGACGCCCTAGCAAGTTCCTTGGAGATGAAATTCTGTGAGAAGTTTCAGAAAGAGTATAGTAGAATACAACTTAAGTCAAGGATGCAAAGACCTGGCGAGACCCTCCAACACCTGGCTTCCGACATAGATAGGCTGTGTCATCTAGCCTATGGCAGTTATCCTGATAATGTTCGAGAAGAAGTTGCAGTGCAACATTTTATTGAAGGCCTCTTGGACTCTGAAATTCAGAAAGCATTGATCTTGGCGGATTATAAAGATCTCAGGTCTGCCCTCGTATTCGCCATGAAGCTAGAGGTAGCTCAGCTGGCCGTAAGAAAAGAGCGGCATAATGTTAGAGCTGTGTCATTTCAGGAGCCTACGGATGGAGAAATGGAGAGATTAGTGAATAAATTACAGACCCTGGAAAATCTGGTGGAACGACAAGAACAGTCAGAGCCAAGAAAAGTAAAATGTTGGAAGAGCAACAACGAAGGGCATTTACGGAAATTCTGTGATGCACAAAAGAAATCTCGACCTAAAGATCGCAGTTATAAATGCACCAGAGAAGCCCATGGAGGAAGACGAAAAAGAGACGACTTTCAGGAACAGAGGCTGAGGGATAATAACATAAATAAGAACATCAGCCAAACGATAGCTAAATCTTCCGAGTGCCTGACGAAGGAATTAATACAAGACGTGGAGTTAACGGCAGAACAGAGAAGGGCTGCGGAGAAAGTGATAAGTGAATTCGAAGACCTCTTCTCTCGTACTTCCGGTGACTTTGGTCGTACGAAGTTAACGCAACACAGGATAGATACAGGCAGCCATTTTCCCATCAAGCAACATCCTAGGCGGCTGCCGTTTGCTAAGCAAGAAGAGGTGGACAGACTTTTAGAGGAGATGTAGCGTGATGACGTCATCGAGCCATCGACTAGTCCCTGGGCCTCGCCAATTGTTTTGGTCCAGAAGAAGGATGGTTCCACCCGGTTCTGCCTTGACTACAGATGTCTGAATGACATTACCAAGAGAGACAGCTACCCTCTTCCCAGGATTGACGACACTTTGGACACTTTATCGGGAAATGAATGATTCTCCACTCTGGATCTCAAGAGTGGCTACTGGCAAGTGGAAATTCATCCCGACGACCGCGAAAAGACTAGGTTCACTACGGGACAAGGATTATGGCAGTTCAAAGTTATGCCTTTGGCAAGGCACATGCTACATTCGAGCGTCTAATGGAGACAGTGTTGAGAGGTCTTTCCTACGAAGCATGTCTCGTTTATTTGGACGATATCATCATCGTCGGAAGGACTTTCGAAGAGCATCTCGAGAACATCCGAAAGGTGCTGCAGAAATTAAAAGAGGCAAACCTGAAACCGAGTCCATCGAAATGCAACTTGTTTCGTCGGGAAGTACGTTATCTCGGTCACAGAATATCCGCCCACTGAGTCCGAACCGATCCCGAAAAGACGTCCGCAGTCCAGAACTGAAGTCGTCCCGAGAATATCCATGACTTAAGAAGTTTTCTCGGTATGTGTACTTACTATCGAAAATTCGTGAAGGGCTTTTCTCAAATTGCAACACCTCTTCAGAAATTGACCGAGACGGGACAAAAATTTCTATGGACTGACGAATGTGAGGACGCATTCAACGAAATGAAGCTTTAACATCTGCGCCGATCTTGTCGTATCCTCACCCTGACAAGCCATTTATCCTGGATACAGACGCAAGTAAGGAGAGTGTCGGAGCAGTTTTGTCCCAGGAGATAGATGGCCAAGAAAATGTAATTGCTTACTGGAGCAAATGCCTTTCGAAGGTGTAACGTAACTATTGTGTTACGAGAAAGGAACTGGTTGCTATCGTTAAGGCCGTGGAGCACTTCCAGCACAACCTGTACGGCCGAAAGTTCCTGCTCCTAACGGACAATGACTCTTTAATCTGGCTTCAAAATTTCAAGAATAAAGAGGGCCAGATAGCCAGGTGGATACAGAGATTGCAAGAATATGACATCGAGATACGTCATCGGAAAGGAGCATCTCATGTAAATGCAGATGCTTTGTCGTGAAGGCCCTGCATAGACAGTTGTCGCTATTGCTCCAGGGCGGAGAAAAATTACCATCTGAAACATCCCGTTGTCCGCCAAGTTACATCATCGGCACCATCAAGATCCCTGGAGTGATGAAAATGGTCGGGCGGACCAGTTATCTGATAGCAACATCAAACCTATTGTTGACTTACTGGAGAAATCAAGCACTAAGCCCAGCTGGCAAGAAATATCATCTTGCAGTCCGGCAACAAAACAGTACTGGGCTTTATGGGATTCGCTTCGCCTGAGAAATGGAGTCCTGTATCGTAAATGGGAGTCGGACGACGGCAAGATGCTCCGATGGCAGTTAGTACTCCCTCGCTCGAGGATTCCGAAGGTTCTAGAAGAACTTCATAATGGCTTAACTGGAGGCCATTTTGGTGTAATGAAGACCCTGCAGAAAGTTCGCGAGCGCTTCTACTGGGCTAGGGCTCGAGGCGATGTCGAAAAGTGGTGTCAAACTTGTGACGCCTATGCCGCCCGTAAAGGCCCGAAGAAACGAAGCCGTGGAAGACTACATCGTTATAATGTAGGAGCGCCTTTTGAGAGGATTGCCCTCGACATCCTGGGACCTCTTCCGCGAACTTCGGATGGCAACAAATACATCCTAGTTGTCATTGACTACTTCTCTAAATGGCCCGAAGCGTTTCCTATTCCCTATCAAGAAGCTACGACCGTAGTAGAGATAGTGCTGCAAGAATGGATTTCCAGATATGGAACTCCTCTGCAACTTCATTCCGACCAAGGAACGAACTTTACTTCTGCAGTCTTTAAAGGACTATGTCAACTTCTCGGAATAGACAAAACCCATTCTACGCCTTTACACCCACAATCCGACGGCATGGTGGAGACGTTTAATCGTACAATTCTGAACAACCTCTCGCCCCTGGTGTCTAGGAATCAAGAGGACTGGGACAAGAAACTCCCCCTCTTCCTGCTGGCCTATAGGAGTGCCATCCATGCGACTACCGGATTCACACCTTCCTAGATGCTGTTCGGAAGAGATCTTAGTCTTCCCGCCGATCTAATGTTCGGCCGCCCTCCAGATACGCCTTCATCGCCTGAGCAGTACATGGAAAATCTTCGGGCACGGTTTGAAGACGTGCATTATTTTGCTCGGGAGCGGAATAACCTGAACACGGAGAAGATGAAGACTCGCTACGACACAAAGGCTACGGGGCACGAGTTCAACGTTGGTGACAAAGTTTGGCTATGGAATCCTATTCGAAGGAAAGGCTTTTCTCCCAAGCTGCAATCACCGTGGGACGGTCCTTACACAGACCTGAACTGACTGAATGACGTCATCGTACGGATTCGTAAGTCACCTATCTTGAAACCAAGAGTCGTTCATTACGATCAGCTAGCCGTTTACCGCGATTGTAATTAGTTATCTGTATATTGGACCATGGTCAGTACGGCGTAATTCTTCCTTTCTTTCAGCTCTTATTTCTTTCCTGCCTTTCTCTTCTCTTCCTCTTTCTTCAACTCTCTTTTACCCACTACTTACGCCATGTTTAGTGTACATATTTGTAATATATTAGTTTTCATTAATGAGTATTTGTTTACATTTATTAGTGTGTAATTTTGTATTATGCTGATTATTTATTTATTAATGTGTATTTGCTTATTGTGCTATTGATTACTTGCTTGAATTAAGTTGTTAAGGTCTTGTTAAATGTTATACAGTGTAGGTATTTGTGTGACCTCCTTACTAGGGATTGTACTGCCCGGGACGTGCAGTCCTTGGGAAGGGGGCAATGTTACGAATTTTTGGGGCAATCCGCTGTTATGGGGCTTGAAATAGTTTAAAATTCGTATTCTACGCTTTAAATAGATAAATTTTGCTTTTTGTTGCATCAAAATCGGCCAAACAGAACCAGAGATACGGCGGTTTCGCTTTTCCGTATATTTTTCTATGGGGCTTCTAGAAATCTCGAGAAATATTAGACCTAGGGCTTCGATCTCTTCACATTTGGGGACTTATTTTTGGCGCCAAATTTGGCGATATTTCGCCAAAAGTCGCCAAGCTTGGCGAATTTTTGGTCATTTGGCACGATTTTCCCAATGGAGCCTGGAGGTTGTTTTTCCTGCATTAAAAACGCATAATAACCGAACATTTTTCTTCTATGACGTAATCAAAATTCACGCTTTATGTAGAATCCTTGAGAAAAGACTTTTCTGAAGCTGCTCGCAGCTTCTGCCTCGGCTATATATAGAACCGTGCGCTGCCCCGAGAGTTCAGTGTTGATCAAGCTTTGCGAGAGTAAGTACGCTTGCTTTGTCATCGCGCTGTTTATGAAGCTTTGAATTTAAGTGCTGTGTGTACATTTTTCATCGCTGAGTCTTGAGAGACTGTTAGTGTTATTTCTCGTATATATTCACTGAATTTTTTCCAGTGAAAGTATTCTAGTGTGAGAAATACAGCATTTGTGAGAGCTTCTGATCTAAGTAAACTGTTAAAAACACATTACTGTTTAATTGTGCTTGTGAATTTTGTACAGCTGTTTGTCCACGAAGTTGTAGAAGCAATGAAGATGTATTCCATCCTGACCAGTGGACTTTTTACTAGAAATTACTACGCCAAATGAACTTTAGAACGACGAACCCGGAAACAAGCAGAGTAGTTCTGCAACAGAATATACATTTAATACATTTTAAGTATAATGTTAACTAAATATAACATAGAAAATTATGTAGTATTATAATATACATTATATAATATTCATACAATAATAACTACTTGGATGATATTCGAATAATTTCAATTTTTACCGATGAAGATGTTGACGGAAGTCCTTTTTTCGAACTAAAATGATCACGACCTTAAGGGTATTGGAATTAACCTTGGGAACCGTAAAGAAATTTTAAATTGATACAAGCAGGAAAAGCACCATCATCAGCACCAAATGATGAGCTGGTAAGAAATTTGCCCTGCTGTTATCTATATATTACTTTGGAAAATGTTTTTCTTTCGGCAACTAAATTGAGAGAACGGCTCGGTGTAAAAACTCGGTTGAGGTGTCTGAAGAAAGGTCCCGGCCCGTAGATGTGCCATCAAAAGAGAAAATCAGAAAAAGTCGAACGGTTTAGACGTGGCGGAACGGCAAAGGTGCAAATTTTCGCCATAGAAATAACATTGTAGTTTATTAATCCCGTTATTGTCAGACGATTGATATGCGTAAGCTCCGTAAAGTATGATTTATTTGGAAAAATATTTGTTAGAATTTGCATCCGTTTGTACATGTTGTGTGGCAAATGTGGCAACAGTGTGTAGTGATAATAAATGTGTTGTTCTAAATTCTGATTAGAATAAGAGCAAGTATGATTTTAAAAAAAGAAATGAAAACCGACTTCGAATTACTTCATCATAAGGAAAAATTAATCGCATTCTAAATTAAAAGGCTTTGGCCAAATTCTCACGAAGTATAGCAGACATTTCCAAATTGAGTTCAGACTTGGAGGTTTATTTTTTGACAACAAACTTGGCGATAACTCGCCAAAACTCTAATATTTCGCCATAGAAATAACATTGTGGTTTATTAAAACTTATTGCTGGCAGCTAAAGACGCCTTCCTTATTTTGACGCTTTATCCCTTATCTGTTAATCTGGAACGTGTTTTTACTGTATCCACTAATTTAGAGAACGGCTAGGTGTAAGAGAATTTTTAAAGCGTCTAAAAAAGGCCTTAGCCTGTATATGTGTGATCAAAAGAGAAAAAAAGTCGAACAGATCAAACATGGCGGAACGGCAAATGTGCAATTTTTCGGCATAGAAATAACATTGTGGTTTATTAAATACATCTGGAAATCATAAAAGCTTTCTTTATTTTGGCGTTTTATCGCTTATTTCTTTAATTTTTTCTATATATTAATTTGAAACATGTTTTTCCGGTATCCACTAAATTGAAAGAACAGCTATGTGTAAAAATTTGGTGTAGAGGTCTAAAAAAAGGTCTTGGTCCGTAGATGTGTCATCTAAAGAGAAACATTTTTTAAAGCCGAAGGGATCAGGCGTAACGGAACTTCAAATGTGCAATTTTTCGCCATAGAAATAACAGTGTGGTTTATTAAATACATTTTGCTGTCATAAAAAGTCTTCTTTATTTTAGCGCTTTATCGCTTATTAGCACTAGGGTGCTATTTCGTTCAAGCCCAGACTTTGTCTACTCTATTCTGTCGATATTTGTAGACAGGTTTTGTAGACATGAACTGTCAAGGGTGGAAATCTTTTTAAATGTGTTTGCCACATAACGCGGAAGGGGGGGGGGAGAATAAGTCTGACAAGGTTTGCAATTTTTGATAATTGATCGCCAAGTTTGCGGCCAAAAAAAAAAAAAAAAAAAATCTTAAAAACCGAACCATGCCTGGCGGCGATGGTTGTAAAATAGCTTTCGTAGACAAATTTAATACAGATATTAATTCCAAAGATGTGTTTTATGCAACGAGAAAGACAAATATAGCACACTCAGGGATTATGATGCTCTTTCCGAACAGTTTTTAAAATGGTGAAGTATAGTTGGAAAATGCTTAGCGAAGATTGTAAAACAGTTTTAGCAGCTATAGATTTCGATTCCAAAGAAGTGTTTTGTGGAACAAGGAAGAAAAATATGGCACGGCCACGAATAATGATACACTTTTCAATTTAATGAAACAAGGAAGAAAAATAGGGACGGCGCATGGATTATGATACTCTTTTAATATACAGCACTTTAGTGAGTATTTAAAATATGAAAATGTTTAAGATTTTTTTTCAAACTTTTCTCCATACAAATACATTGTGAGTAGTAAGGAAACGAGAGTTCACCTCAGCCGGTACCATGTTAATTCGCCGGTACGCCGTACAAGTGCTTTCCCTGGGTCGAACGGGGAAGGGGGGCGTGGTCGGAGCGGATGTTGAGATCGGGATGGGGAGCGGATGCTAAGACCGGATGTTCAAAGGATTGATAAGAATTTTTTTTCCTTTTTTTTTCAAATGAGGGGACTTGTAATTTTTTCAGACTTTAAGATATTTTTGAAATAAGGGGACTTGTAATGTTTTCAGACATTAAGATATTTTTCAAATAAGGGGACTTGGAAAAATTTTTGAGATTGTGATATATTCGCTCACGAAATTAAGGGACTTTGACATAATAAGCTATACTTTATGAATTAAACCTGAAATAAAAAATATTGTTTTTAAATGAGGACCCACCAGCCACCCGGTAGAAACTCTACCGCCTCATTTCAAATAAAAATTTTTACTGTGCCTTTCCCCATCACGCTAGCCTCGCATGAATGGAGACAGGGCGTAGCACAGAGGATGCTTTGTTGTTTTTGTTTCTTTAAATAATAATTAACTATGTGGGGCAAAGAAATGAACAACATCCCCAGGAGGCCTACAAACAAAAGAAATCTCCACACAGTATACTACTGTTATTCACTTGTTAAAGTGGATATACATATATATTTTTTATCTTTTTAATTTTTTACTTTATTTTTTTATTTATTTTTTTTTCTTTTACAAGCACTCATAATGGCCATGAGCGAGTGTATGCACTCCATCTTCTAAAATATAGCGTTTGTCATCAAAGGCGCTTAGAGCAACCTTATTTTGACAAATGCTGTGCAGCTTATGCTTCTCGCTTTGAATGCGGTAGTTTAATTCTCTTGTTGACTGTAAGGTTTGTAAGCAGTTATAATAGTGCTCATGTGTTATACGCTTGCGTATAACATGGCGTGCGACCCCCTTTGCAGTCTTTTTTTCGCATTCTTTCGTTAAGATGGAGTACATCTTGGGCCTTAACCCTACAAATTCAAGGATGGGTTTTGAGTTAAGCTCATCCTTAAAACATCCTATCTTCTTTTTGTTGATGGTGCTGTACAATGGATGATCTTGCGGGTAATCTGAAGTATCATATAGATGTTTATGCTGTAACATGTCTTGATAAAAATCATCCGTAAAAATCTCATAAGTGAGAGAGTCAGTATCCGTGAAGAGTAGTGTTGCATTGTGCCCATATTGTTTTTTTATAACATTATAATGAAACTCATACATTATTAATTTGCTGAGTTCTAAAATGCAGAACCCAGCATAGATGGGGCGATTTAATTTTAACGTTTTCTTGATTCTTTTTACAGCTACTAAGTTTTCATTGAAGACCTCGAAACCTTGAAACGACGGGCAAGCTACTCGTTTTTCGGCAATTTTCTTGCTGTTGACGAGTTCCAGATTAATTCTCTTCCTTACATTTTCCATGGTCTTGCCGTACACAGCATTGTTCATAAGCTTGAAGAAGTCTTTCTCGAAGCTTGATTGTGCATTTTTTCGTTTTTCGGTGTTAAACTCAATATAATCTTTTAACCATGGAGATTGGTCAAATTGCAACACTTTGTGAATTTTAACTAGTTTTAAACCAAGCTGTAAGTATAACTGCAAGTTTCTGTAATGGGTGATATAATTTCGTTTATTTTTCAAATTGGGGACTAACTTGGTGTAATCACTATATTTGGCATCATTCAACATGAAAATGGATAACATTGAAAGGTCCTTAAGGGTGACACTCATTTTCTCGGCTGCTAGGGGGTAGTCGTTATGGAGTTGGTGTAGTTCTTGAGGGTAGTCCAAGTCTACTTCAAAAATGTATCCTTGCGGCCCGTCTGCAGGCATTGATAAAATAGCTTCAATATCAATGTCTTCAGGTGATACCCACTTAAAATTACCGTGTGGTAAGCTCTGCACCATACTTGCGCCGTATAAATTGTTACAGTCAAGATACATGATGTAAGAACTAGGCTTTGAAGGGTCATAACCCTCTAAATATTTGTTATTGGCCTGCGCCCAGCGTTTGGTGATCATAGAAATGCCGCCTCGAATACCCCTCTCTATAAAGAAATGCATATCTATGTCCGTGAATAATTCTAGGGGTCGTTCCAACATTTTTAAAGAGCCTTGCCATGCGAGTCCAGGAGCTGTAAATAAATGGGCAGCATCCAAATCATAGTATTGTTTGCACAGCTTCCTAAAGTTTTGAAACACATCCGCCAATTGAAGGACATCACTTTTGACGTATAAGTCGTGATATTCCCCCAGATTTTGAATGTTAAAAGCTCGCCAAACAGTCTGTGCATGTGCATACTCTTCATCAGAAATAGACTCCTGTGTTAAACTACTAAAAAATGCATCTTGAGGAGGTAGGCAGGTCTCATCAAATTTCTTGAAACAGGAAATATATTCATAGGGGTAGACGCCCTTTTTTAACAATAAATCTAAACTCGGATGTTGAATATTTTCCTTTAAAATGTTAAACTGGTCCTTTGGCAAATTCTTAACGAGTTTTTCTAAAGAAGCACTTAGAAACTGAAAACTATCTATGAACTGCAGTGTAATTTTACTCTTATTATGTTGCTTGGAAAGGGAGAAAGAAATATATTTCTCCATGTTTGTAGGGATGACCTCGATTTTATGGTCTTTAATTTTACCCAATCCTTGCATTAACAGATGCCCATCGTATTGCTTCAAATTGTGAAATACAATGGGGATTTTCTTCTGCAAACGATACTTCAAATTACATTTATTGTGCAAAGCCCCTCTGTAGCGACCGGTAAGGTGGTCGTGATCCCTAACGCGATCCTTCCCTAAAAACTTCTTGCATAGGAAGCATCGTGTTGCTTGATTGAAATCAAATTCATTTTGAGGGGTCATACAAATGGGCACTATCTTCGTTAAAATCTCTGCCAGTTCCTCTTTTTCTTGAACCAATTTTGTTAAAAAGTGGTCCACAGCATTTTCCCCTCTATAATACTGTATGGGTTTGAAAGATTTGCCATCTGGGCCTACGATAATATATGCATATCCACAAGGAACGTGACAAGATGTTTTCTCTGTATAAGCGGTCTTCGGATTAGGTTGTGCTGTATCAAAGGGTGCGATTAACGACTCAAAATCTGCATAAACGATATAGGGTAGTTCGAGTTGATACTGCTGTTTTTTAAAATATAATAATTTGTCTTCTTCTGTGGGCATGTATATTTTCTGAGGCGCGTGCATGTTACATAATGGTGTATGCTCCTTTAAATTTTTTTCCTCCGTAAATCGATGCATGCATCGATAACAGTAATACAGTTCGACCATTATGATGTGTAAGGTCACCCAATAATCTTGAAAAACTTCTAATTAGACAATAATGTTGGGTCTCTTCATTGGCAATGAGTAATAAATTGATACAGTCTTCATCTTCTCGGTTTGAAATAAACAATGGAAAGACTTCCTTTTCATATCCAAACACATTAATTCTTAAGTTGTTCAGTTTTTCTATTATAGGTATTTTAGATATGGGTACCGGATACTGAATATCTGCCATCTTGATTTCCTCTTCGAAGGCTTCATAATGATACATTCGTTCAGGATAATCCTTCCAGTGAATATTCATCATATGAGCAAGTAAACACCATACCAAACACTTGTTATCTTCATTTTTTATATTAACTATTGCTTTCTTGGCTGCAAGTTGAGGGGGGAGGGGGATGTAGCTGCTAGCCGCTAAAGGATGGTAGACTGCACAACAAAGTTCTAATTTTAAAATTTTGTGCAATACCCAACCGGAACCTCTCTGTGTGAACTCTTCAAAAGATTTCTCAATTTTTTCCTGAGCCTCTTCGATATGCTTTTCAATGGTGAAGGGTGCAAGCTCAATTAGGCATTTGGACCGGAAATGGCAAGTGATTATATCTTCCTCAACCTCTTGGCTTATGCGCGACATCTGCACTTTTAATACCGCGTACCACTTGATTGGATTATCTTCTAGTTCCTCTTGCAAATATTGATTTACTTTAGGTGAAGCTTCCTCAAAAAACAGTTTTAAATCCGCTTCATTCTCTTCGCTAGGCTCTATCTCGTGGGATGAAAAAACATCCAAAATTTTTTGTTTCTTCGCCCGCTTTGAATTGGAAGTGGATGGGCCTGCCTTTCTTTTCTTATGGCTTACGCGGATATGCTCCTGGAGTTCAGTTTTTAGTGAAAATTGCAGGGGGCACTCATGGCACTGGAAGCCTCGACTAGTGCAATTGCATATGTCGATTTAAGTCGTGTTTTCTGGCAAAGCTTTTCTGGCAAACTTCACAAGTAAAGGGTTTAATCCCAGCATGGATCTTCATATGGCAAGTCAGTGATTGTCTCTGCACAAAACTCTTTCCACATTGGTCGCAGATCTATAAAAGATCCAAAAAATGCGACTTTAGAATACTTATTTAAACCCACATACAATAAACCTACTATAAAAATACCCTAACCTATGTATTGATTGTAGCCTAGTAAATAAATACAAGTAACCTATTTCGTACCTTAGACTTAACACTCGTAAAATAGACTTACCATACTTTTTAACATAAAATACACAATAAAAAAACAATCATACCTTAGAATATATTCAATAAAAACCCAATCCTATCAACACCAAAATTTTTTAAAACCATAAACACATTTTTTAAAAGTAACAAAGAAAAAATACATCAATCCATTTTTAAATAAATAAACACAGCTAAATTTTTTTTAAAACCATAAACACATTTTTTAAAAGTAACCAACTTAGAAAAAACATATTAATCCATTTTTAAATAAATAAAGCTAAGCGTATCAACGCTAAATTTTTTAAAACCATAAACACATTTTTTAAAAGTAGAAAAAATATATCAACCCATTTTTAAATAAATAAACACAGCGTATCAACGCTAAATTTTTTAAAACCATAAACACATTTTTTAAAAGTAGAAAAAAAATATCAATCCATTTTTAAATAAATAAATACAGCGTATCAAAGCTAAATTTTTTTTAAAACCATAAACACATTTGTAAAAGTAGAAAAAATATATCAATCCATTTTTAAATAAATAAACACAGCTAAATTTTTTAAAACCATAAACACATTTTTTAAAAGTAGAAAAAATCACATCAACCCATTTTTAAATAAATAAACAACGCTAAATTTTTTTAAAACCATAAACACATTTTTTAAAAGTAGAAAAAATATATCAATCCATTTTTAAGTAAATAAACAGCGCTAAATTTTTTTTAAACCATGATATGCATTTTTAAAAGTAATCAACTTAGAAAAAATACATCAATCCATTTTTAAATAAATAAACAAAGCTAATTTTTTTTTTAAACCATAAACACATTTTTAAAAGCAACCAACTTAGAAAAATACATCAATCGATTTTTAAGCTAAATAAACAAAGCATATCAACGCTAAAAATGTAAAAGTATTCACGCCTAAATATACATGAACCCTAAGTACTTTTTAATATAAATATACCTTACTAAAAATATATTTGCAGCATGCACACACTTTTATCATTTGAAATAATTACCTAAACTTAAAAAGTGCAAGTGCACTAAACATGCAAATTTTTAAATATCCCTTTACACTCAACTCTTATTAAAACATGAACTGGAAGTGATCCAAACACGCATGTCTTTTACTTAATTTTAACTTAACTCAAAATGTCTGCGTATATAAACATAGTACTAATTAAATATAAAAATACCGATTTCACTTAAACAACGTTGAGTAAATATATTTAATCTTAAACACTTTTACTGATTATTAAATAAACATATGATATCCCCAATAAATCATAACCACTTTAAAAAAAAAAAGCATGTATTAACATTTCCCCCACTATATGGTAAAAATCTACAGAAAACAGTGCATATACAAACACTTTTATAATCATCCTTCTAATAAAAGTATCAATTTTACTACGTATCGTTTTTAAATAAATATTGAATAACCTCTTATTTTTAAATATACTGTTACGATGCTTTTCTTTAAAATATACTTTAAAATAACACTTACGTGTCCAGTAGAGGGTCCCGCTTGTGAATCACTAGGTACCTCTTTAGCATACGAAGGTCCAGGTTGAGGCTCGGTATCTATCTCCTGAGGATCTAAATCATCAGCTTTACTGGCTTCGTCTATAATTCTGTTGAGCTCATCCATTGATATGCCTAATTCATTCAACTGAAATATATATAAAAAATAGAATTAGGTTATTGCAACAAATACTTTATTGAAAATTACCTAAACAAGCTTTTAATTACACTAATAAATACTACTTAATTAAATAAATTAACTTTTAATTATGTTATTACCTAAACAAGTTTTTATTTAACGAATTGCCTAAACACAAGTTTACACGGAATAAAACTTATTAATAATAGCGTGCGTGAAATCTAAGCTTTAAACATATTAAATGTACTAGAAACATTTAACTTAACAACATAATCTCACTTTTGAAAATGAGTCTAAATAATACACCAAAATTTAAAATAAGCTCATTATATTGTTAAATAAAATAAAATAAAAAAAGAAATGTACTTACGTCTTGATCGGAAAAATCCAAAGTGTTATTCACTGAAGAAGTCATTGTAGAATAAAGGTTGTAGAATAAAGGCTGCTAAAAAGGTTTTAAAGAAAAAATAAAACACGTCTTAATAGTATAAGAGCTGAACAAAAATTCGTGCGCACTTGCAGGCGAGCTGGTCCGAAAATGAGTGCCTATCAATAGATAAGGAACCCTCCCGATGACTAAATAAACATTGGTCATCTTAGAACTGCCTTCCTTCTCTGATAAACCAATGTGCGAAGATTAGAACCTCCCCATGACTCAATAAACAAAAAACAGTGGTCATCTTAGAACTGCCCACCTTTTCTGATAAGCCAACGATCCCCCCGCTTAGTCATATAATGCCCTTTGAAAGGTTAAATGTGAAAGATAAGACTGCCCCCTTGATCGCTGATAAGCCAATGCTACCCCCACTTAATCATGCACTGCATTGATAACTGGTATGAACACTATAAGCCATTTCCAGTTTAAATTTCTATGAGATAGGACGCAATTTTAGTCGCTCTTGCTTTATAGTTTTTTTAAAAGTGTTTTAAAGTTCAAAAATGACTTCTTATACCGAGAATCAACTAAATTTGATTATACTCCAGAGTTTTATACTCAAAGTGATGCAGATAAAATATTCAACGAGCTATTGGAGCTGCCATTTCAAACGCTCACTCTGCAAATTTCAAGTAAACAATATACCCCCAATCGCAAGGTGCTGGCCTTCGGTGATGATGGATTAAGCTACCAGTTTTCCGGAACATCTGTTGAAACTCATCCCTGCACTCTAAAAAGTGTGCCTCTGATTTAAGAGGCACATTTTGTTCATTTGTGCCTCTGAAGTTTGAGAGGCAACTTTGACATTGAGAGGCAAAATGTGACTCTGAAAAATGAGAGGCACCTTTGACATTGAGAGGCACAATGAGCCTTTGAAACTTGAGAGGCACAAGAGGTGCCTTTAAACTTAGATTCAAGTGCCTCTTACACTTGCCAATCTAGGTTTACCCCAAAACCGACCAGGGAGAATATTTTTATGCAGGTTTATATTATTAATAATATATTGTAATTAATAAGTGATTAAAATAAGAATTCATATGATTTATATGATTCATTATTTAAATATTTTATCAACTTAAATCTTTACCACTTCCTCAAACACATTTCAAAAATTCTATTTTATCCAATGCTGGGCCATGTTTAGAATTGCTTCCCCCAAAATATAACTGTAAGCAATAGTAATACAGTTCAACAAAATAAATTACATGTATACAAAATGAAAGCTTTTTGTTAAATTACATTTAGATAATTTTATTGTTCATTGGTTATTCTGACTAAGAAAAAAACTACATTATATAACTTTGTATTTCACTTCTAATAAGATGAGTTATTAATTTAAAATATACAATTTCTTTTCTTAAATTAACATTTTCCATTTATAAATTTTATGAAGAAAGATAAGTTAGCAGCTTTTTCTAATACTTGAGTATTTATTTTGTAGCCAGTCATGAAAATGATTTCCTACTAAAGCTATATTTTTTAATTAATCATTTTCGTGTGTGGATTTACAGTAGTGAATAACACTCTTACTCACCTATGGCTAAATTAAAAGCACCAAAATCAGTTTTAAGACACTTTTAACATCACAATTCTCTGTTTTTTATGAATTTTTTAAAAAATCTGTCTCAATCCTCTCCCACCAAACCCATTTCAAGTAATTTTTCTTTACTTAGAATAAGCATTATAACTACAAAATTTCAATTAAAATGCCTGTTATTGCTCATTAAGGGGGCTAAAAACATTCAAAACCTATGTTTAGTGAATCATAAAAAATTTAATAAAAAACAGAATTCGACAAATTGATAATCATAAAAATCCAAAATATAAGCCCTTTTTTGGAGTAAAAATTAATGATAGATTTAATTTTAAAAATCCTTTTTATCCATTTATCTTCACAAAAATAAGTTCTCAATAATTTATTCAAATCAAATTTTCTGATAATCTAATAATGAAAAAAGTATAATTTTATGTAAATGTTATATATTTTTTAGATTCATTGAAAAAATGAAGAGAAATACAATGACTATTTGAGTAAACAAAACTATAAGTAATTAAAGAGAGGTGAAAATCCCAATCTTCCTTAAAGCTAGAAAATTAGAGCATTTTGAATTTTTATGAATATCAAAATTTAAAAAAGTAATAGAACCTTCAGCAAATTTTTGTTCCATATAAAGAATTGTTATTTTCGTGCTTTTTTAGGAGGTACATTTATGTAGTCCAATTCAGCATGACTACCTTGCATTTGACAACATGATCCTTATAACATCAATAAATTGCTCTTGTTATAATATGCAATCTCAAAATTAAAATGGGGTACCATAAATGTGTAGTCCTTCTGATGTTGTGATCAAGGTGCTCTGTACAAAATGGAATTTTTCAGCTTTAAAGTCTTGTCATTCTTTCCCTGTGATTTGAAATTCAAAAAAATCTTTTAAATAAAATCTAACGGATCCATAAATTTGCTTGGTTTGAACTTGATGTAAAAGATCTTTGTTTATTTTTTGGCACCAAATTTGTGCTTTTTACTTTTTCAAAAGTATCTACATGTAAAAAATCACTAAAGAAAAAGAAGTATCCTTAATTTTCAAATTTGACGCTAAACACTCAGTAGAATTTATTTAAAAAAATAATAATAAAAACAAGACAATAAATACAAACATATCTGTTTTTTTTTAAATACATATTTATTAAATCATGTTTATTAAATTTTTTTAGCTATAATATTCTGGATTAAACCTAAAAATTGTCCATATGCATATGGGAAATTTAAGTCCATTATATAGTATACACCCAACAGCAGGATGGCAGCTCTTTCAACAGTGCTCGTTTCATTTAAATACACTGTCTACCAATAATAGTCCAAGAGCTAGTAACACGCTTTCCATGAAGTGTTTGATGCACCTTGAAATTTTTGAATTTTATTATGTACGGAATAAAAGGTGGGAATACCTGTGTTTGCTCAACCCAACCCGGGACATCAGGTACTGCGCATAATAGAAAGGTGTCATAAAATATAATCCAAAATAAGTGCTTGATTCAGAGGCAAACAAACATAAATTAACAGTTCAGATAATTTAAAATATAAAATTAAATAAGGCAGACAGTTTTGAGGGGGTTCACATTCAATGAATCCTCCCCAAAGTTGTGTGTTTTTTAAATACAATTTGAACTGTTTTATTCACTCTGAAATTTTAATAGCGTCTTAATTAAATATTGAAAAAAATAATAACAAAAAGCCAGACACTTTGTCTGGGGTTTAATTACCGGCAGACATGAAAATGAATCTTAGTTACAATAGAAAGAGATGGACTGTGCGTGGTTGGCGATGTGAGTGAGAGCACCGATCACCCCAATAGCTACGCTCTCATTGGTTGTTGGTCGCATCTCTTTTAACAGCTGTACAATATTTTCATCAATAAAAGAACTGTCTGGCTTATTGTTATATTTTTTTTCAATATTTAATTAAGACACTATTAAAATTTCAGAGTGAATAAAACAGTTCAAATTGTATTTAAAAAAAACACAGCTTTGGGGAGGATTCATTGAATGTGAACCCCCTCAAAACTGTCTGCCTTATTTAATTTTATATTTTAAATTATCTGAACTTTTAATTTATGTTTGTTTTCCTCTGAATCAAGCACTTATTTTGGGTTATATTTTATGACACCTTTCTATTATGCGCAGTACCTGGTGTCCCGGGTTGGGTCGAGCAAACACAGGTATTCCCACCTTTTATTCCGTACATAATAAAATTAAAAAATTTCAAGGTGCATCAAACACTTCATGGAAAGCGTGTTACTAGCTCTTGGACTATAAGTATTTGGACACCTGTGATAGAAAAGAAACTAACTTTATTCAAAAGCAATAGTTGGTAGAGCCTCCACGAGAGGCAATTACAGTGTGAACCCTCCGGGCATACTTTCCACAAGACTTTGTATTACAGCTAGTGGTATTGTCTTCCACTCGGCTAGAAGTACACATAGAAGTTCCTTCACCGATTTTGGACGGCTAGTGAACCCTTTAATTCGGCGATCAAACTCGTCCCAGAGGTTCTCGATAGGGTTCAGGTCTGGGCTCTGAGCAGGCCAGTCCATTCGATGAACTCCATTGGCACCATACCAAGCCTTGGTTAACCTCGAAACATTACAACTGGCATTGTCGTCCTGAAAGTAACAGGGGTCCAATCCGTAAAACTGCCACAACGTAGAAAGCACATTGTCATCCAAAATAGTGCAGTAGGCATCGGCATTGAGCTTACCATGAATGGGGACCAAGGGTCCCAGTCTATACCAGGAGAAACACCTCCAGACCATAATTCCACCTCCGCCGAACTTGACTGTTGGCACAATACATTCTGGCAGGAGACGTTCTCCAGGCAAATGCCAGACCAGACCCTGCCATCCGAACGGTAAAGGGTGAACCTTGATTCGTCGCTAAAAAGAACCCGTTTCCACTGATAAAACCTGCCTGCCAGCTGTTAAGCATTTCTTCGTGCCAAAAAATATACTTGGGCCAGGCCTTTGCATGTCAGGGCTGTAATCATCCTATAAGAAAGAAAAAGAATTAATATCATACTCAAAAAATCAGTAGATTTTTATGGATTTTGAGCAATCTGTTTACTTTTCCCTATGAATGGGGAACAATGGGAAATATTTTTCCCCTTCATGACTTCACATTTCCATTTAAAACAACCCCGTTCCTCAGTGCGTACTTTCTTAATTGGAAAGTAAAAAATGATAGATTTTGAGTGAGTCATTATTTTTTTTTTCGCAATTGTGGGGATTTTAAGAAAAATTATCTAAAAGCAAGAGATTTGCCAGAAAAATCAGAATATACTTTAAAAAGCATGTGTTTCCTGCCAAATTCAGCAGAGTTGGCAGGTCAATAATATTTTTTATAAACAAATCTCCACAATACAATTATATTTAATTTGCATGTTATGGTATTTTATCAAAATTTAATTCAACACATTCCCAAATTGAACACTGAAAAAGTAAAAAATAATTTTAACGGAATAAGCATATTATAAAAGAACTTTTTTAAGCAATAAATTCACTATTTCTAATGAACACTTTTATCCCAAAAACAGATGAAAGATACCATTGTAATTGCATTCCACGCTGCCGTTTTTGGCTGCATCAGCTTTTCCATCTCTAATAAGGATGGCTCCACTGAAAATTCAGAGGACATCTTTTTTAGAGATTCTTCCAGTTTCTTCTCCATGTCCTCCATCTGGTATTCTAGTCTCAATTTAACTTCATTTTCTAACTGAAGGATTTTACAATGAACTAGAATGTTTTATACTTTTTAAATTCATAAAACATTTTTTCTACTTTCTGTCATTATTAGTGTTTTAGAGTACTTTTGAGAAAATATGTTGCCAAGGAGAACAGTTCCTAGATTTCCAAGTCTAGAAAAGGAAATCATATCTAATTAGATTTGACAAATAAATATTTTTAGCACTCGGGTGCTGTTTCTTTCAAGCACGGGATTTTGTCTATGCGGTGTGCCGTGGTCACTTTTCGTTTTGATTCATGTTTTCTGCAGAGTGATTTGATATTGCTAACGGAATATTTTGGTCGAACAGGTAGACAGTGGTTTCCAAAACAGAAAGCCATCTGGAGTTGCTAACGGAAACATGGACTATCCCTTCATATGATATTCAAATACCAGGATTCACTCTGGTCGAACAATTAGACAGTGGTTTCCAAAACAGAAAGCCACCTGGAGTTGATTTTTATACAGGAAAACTTTATAAAAAGAAAATGAAACACTTTACCCGTGCCTACACGAGCCAGATCAATGGTGTTCAAATGATCATTGCGTATATTGAAGATATGAGATTTGCAGTAACATACACTAGTCCTCGAATTTCTTATGAAGATAAATTAGACACTATGTTCGAAACGTTGCTGAAGGAGGATGATTGTAAGACTGTTTTAGTAGGAGATTTTAACATAGAATTAAATTACGATCAAGGATCTGATTTCATAACTGAAATGGCTACATTAGATTTTCCAATAAGCACTCATCCAAAGCATTTCACCGCTAAGGGCCAAATAACAATGGATGCAATTCTGAGCAACAAAATTATGCGAACAGGAGTCTATATGAGCACTTACAGTTATCATTTTCTTCTATATGACAGAATTGATTGAATAGAATTTTTTTTTTAATCTGAAATTTTTCCAGCCGAGTGGATATATAAAATCTGGAAGAATTTTAGATTTATTTTTAAAGGGGAAAGGAAATAGGCTGCATTGTCAAATAGCCTAATGATGTTTTTGGTGGTGAAGGGGGGGGAGGAGGAGTAACAAAGCTGCTACTGCTTCCTGCATTAATTTGGGGATAACTAAAAAACCTTTAATAGTATAGGTCTGGAAATTAAAAAGCTAAGCCCTAAGTTTGCCTTCTAATTCGATGCAAAGATCAGTCATTATCTCCAGTGTCTTAGTTTGTTTTTCTGCAAAATTATTTGCCATAGGCAAAAAATCTCTTGCATTTTCTTCTTGAAGAGTTTGTGGAACTGACATTTTCTTAACTACCGACAACTAGCATTTGCTCGCATGCATTCTATAGGATCCCTTCGAATATAAATTCTTTTTACAATTTTCAAATTGCAAAAAATATTTTTCATTATGAAATTTGTTTACATGCCAATTAAATGCATTAAAACTTTGTGTTTCAAATGAGCAAGGACTACATTTATGAAGAATTTTTGAAGGATGTTGCAGTCTCACCTGAATGTCTTCATTAGGAGAAAAGCTATTTCTACACCTTCACTTGTACCAGGCTCATTAATTATTGTTGATTCAAAAAGTGGTGCAAACGGCCCAGCATCTTTACCTGGAATAAAAAATATTTTAACATAGTAATAAAAAGCACACATATATTTTAATTAATATACATTTCATTATTGAGTGTTTAGTTACAATATGCATATTAACCAAAATTTCCCCCCTTATATGCTTAAAATTTTATATATGTAGAAAGAAACTAATAAGATTAATTAATAAAGAAAGAAAGAAAAAATATGTTAAATTTAAAGGTGGTGGATTTTCAGAAAATTGTGAATATTTAAATTTTGTTTCTAACAGGGAGAGAAAAATCTCCAAAAAGTTATATGCTCAGTCGGGCTTGTATCCTAAAATAATACATGCCTGAACCAAAAATTTGAATGCCCAAAAAATATTACTTTATTTTACTGTTCTAGAACACCAATGTCGGGCATGTGGCTAAAAAAGAAAATACATGCCCGGCTGAAATTTTTACATGCCCCAGACATGTCGGGTAATAGATTTTTCTGGCCCTGGTTTCTAGGTATGAAATAAATCACGTGAGTTAGTGTAACAAACATAACCGGCACCCATGGGACAACACCCTTTTACACCCCCCTCCATCAGAAAAATATACAGGAATATAATACATAGATTACAGCATTTGGTGCTTTTTTATAAGTACTAACAACTGTAGATCGCGAACAACCCACGAGTTGTGCAGTTTTGGAAATGCTTGTTCCAAGCCTTAGCCATTACAATGTGCCCTCTATAAAAGTTATTTACATCTGCAGGCTTTCCCATCACACAAAAATAAGTGAAAGAATGATTCTTCGTTCCGTTCCATGATATGCTTCCCACAGTTACTGGGCGCGAAGCGCCCTCTACTGCACTCATGATAGCTATACTGAGAGGACCGAGGAATTTTGAACTGCCCGAAGGCTTATATACTTGAAGCAGAAGTTGGAACAGTTGGCCCCACCCCGAGGGGAGGGGTTACAACTGGATCAGAGAGAGGGGGGAGGTTTGAAAGCCGGAATGGCTAACAAACCAGGAAGAGGGAGTGATCCCGCTTACGGGATCGGCTCCACAGAATTACTTGGCAAATTTAGAAAGGCTTCGTTGCTTAGTGCAGTAATGAAGTACATTATCTTTTCTTGTGAGTTTTTAAGACTTTTTAAGTTGGTTAAAATAGACTGAAGTTTTTTAAGTAAATCACACAGTGAGGGAACTCCTAGTTCTGTTTCAATTTCTTGAGTTACTTTAGCGATCTCTTGGAAAATATTTTGCTGGGTGGGTGAAGGGGGGGGGGTTTAATAACGGAAGCGTAAGTTCTTTTAGGTTGATTTAATTGATTAGGTTGGATTATTTGCGTTAATTGTTTAGGTAGTGGGTTATCTGGGAAGTTGGGGGCATCCTTTATAATTAGCGGGGTGTTATCCACCACAGTTTCCATATTTGGGTTTAATTAGCGAATTTTTAAGGGGGCAGACAGAACATTCGAGGGGGTCGCCACAGCGGACGCACTTAGGGGGGTTGCGCAATACTTCGCGCCGTGAAAGAATCCGCTGCAGCGGAAGCATTCGAGTGCTTTTTGGGGGGGGCGGCGGCAAAACTTTTTGATTTTGATTTTGAAAGAAAGAAGGGTGGTAAGGGAGAAAATCTCGTAACTTTGGCTGTTGCGAACAAGGTGTACTTGGAAAATAGGAAGGGGGGATTGATCTTTTTTGCTATGTAGCTGTTGGACTTTAATTACTGGGTACGGGGAGCAGGAGAGAGCTGCTTTAATTTCATCTGGGTCTGTATTAATAGGGACACCCTTGATTACAATTTTGAGGAGAGTTATAATCAGAATTGCTGTAATAATTAACTTGAAGTTTTGAAAGGTGGACAGTAATTAATGCTTTAGATTTTGCATTACGGGGGCATAGCTTAAGGGTATTTTTGGTGGATGGCATGAAAATCGGCTTCGAGGTTCTCGTTTACTTCCTTGACAATTTGGTGCATGTCCGTGGGGTTTGGGATTATTATCAGCTTGGGATATTTGGGGCGATTAGCAGAACTAGGAGTAATCTCAGTGTGCGATTCTTTATCCTCATTGCATTTAGTCCCTAGAGGACTGAAAGGATACGATATTTTAACATGGAATTAAATTCCGATCAAGGATCTGATTTCATAACTGAAATGGGTACTTTAGATTTCAAATAAGCACTCATCCAAAGCATTTCACCGCTAGGGGCCAAACAACAATGGATGCAATTTTGAGCAACAAAATTATACGAACAGGAGTCTATATGAGCACTTACAGTTATCATTTTCCTCTATATGGCAGAATTGATTGAATAGATTTTTTTTTTAAATCTGAAATTCTTCCAGCCGAGTGCATATATAAAATCTGGAAGAATTTTAGATTTATTTTTAAAGGGGAAAGGAAATAGGCTGCATTGCCAAAAACCTTAATGGTTTTTTTGGAGGTGGAGGGGGGGGGGAGGAGGAGTAACAAAGCTGCTTCCTGAATTAATTTGGGGCTAACTAAAAAACCTTTAATAGTATAGGTCTGGAAATTAAAATGCTAAGCCCTGTGTTTGCCTTCTAATTCGATGCAAAGATCAGTCATTATCTCCAGTGTCTTAGTTTGTTTTTCTGCAAAATTATTTGCCATAGGCAAAAAATCTGTTGCCTTTTCTTCTTGAAGAGTTTGTGGAACTGACATTTTCTTAACTACCGACAACTGGCATTTGCTTGCATGCATTCTATAGGATCCCTTCGAATATAAATTCTTTTTACAATTTTCAAATTGCAAAAAATATTTTTCATTATGAAATTTGTTTACATGCCAATTAAATGCATTAAAACTTTGTGTTTCAAATGAGCAAGGACTACATTTATGAAGAATTTTTGAAGGATGTTGCAGTCTCACCTGAATGTCTTCATTCGGAGAAAAGCTATTTCTACATCTTCACTTAAACCAGGCTCATGAATTATTGTTGATTCAAAAAGTGGTGCAAACGGCCCAGCATCTTTACCTGGAATAAAAATATTTTAACATAGTAATAAAAAGCACACATATATTTTAATTAATATACATTTCATTATTGAGTGTTTAGTTACAATATGCATATTAACCAAAATTTCCCCCCTTATATGCTTAAAATTTTATATATGTAGAAAGAAACTCTAATAAGATTAATTAATAAAGAAAGAAAGAAAAAAATATGTTAAATTTAAAGGTGGTGGATTTTCAGAAAATTGTGAATATTTAAATTTTGTTTTTATCAGGGAGAGAAAAATCTCCAAAACGTTACATGCTCAGTCGGGCTTGTAGCCTAAAATAATACATGCCGGAACCAAAAATTTGAGTGGCCAAAAAATATTACTATATTTTACTGATCTAGAACACCAATATCGGGCATGTGGCTAAAAAAAAAAATACATGCCCGGCTGAAAATTTTACATGCCCCAGACATGCCCAATCGGGCATGTGGCTAAAAAAAATACATGCCCGGCTGAAAATTTTACATGCCCCAGACATGTCGGATAATAGATTTTTCTGGCCCTGGTTTCTAGGTATGAAATAAATCATGTGAGTTAGTGTAACAAAAATAATTGGCACCTAGGGGACAACTCCCTTTTACCCCCCCCCCCTTCATCAGAAAAATATACAGGAATATAATACATAGATTACAGCATTTGGTGCTTTTTTATAAGTACTAACAACTATAGATCGCGAACAACCCACGAGTTGTGCAGTTTTGGAAATGCTTGTTCCAAGCCTTAGCCATTACAATGTGCCCTCTATAAAAGTTATTTAGATGTGCAGCCTTTCCCATCACACAAAAATAAGCGAAAGAATGATTCTTCGTTCCGTTCCGTGATATGCTTCTCACAGTTCCTGGGCGCGAAGCGCCCTCTACTGCACTCATGATAGCTATACTGAGAGGACCGAGGAATTTTGAACTGCCCAAGGCTTAAATACTTGAAGCAGAAGTTGGAACAGTTGGCCCCGCCCCGAAGGGAGGGGTTACAACTGGACCAGAGAGAGGGGGGAGGTGTGAAAGCCGAAATGGCTTACAAACCAGAAAGAGGGAGTGATCCCGCTTACGGGATCGGCTCCACAGAATTACTTGGAAAATTTAGAAAGGCTTCGTTGCTTAGCGCGGTAATGAAGTACCTTATCTTTTCTTGTGAGTTTTTAAGACTTTTTAAGTTGGTTAAAATAGACTGAAGTTTTTTAAGTAAATCACACAGTGAGGGAACTCCTAGTTCTTTTTCAATTTCTCGAGTTACTTTAGCGATCTCTTGGAAAATATTTTGCTGGTTTGTTGAAGGGGGGGGGGTTAATAACGGAAGCGTAAGTTCTTTTAGGTTGATTTAATTGATCAGGTTGGGTTATTTGCGTTAATTGTTTAGGTAGTGGGTTATCTGGGAAGTTGGGGCATCCTTTATAATTAGCAGGGTGTTCTCCACCACAGTTTCCACATTTGGGTTTAATTAGCGAATTTTTAAGGGGGCACACAGAACTTTCGGGGGGGGGTCACCACAGCGGACGCACTTGGGAGGGATTGCGCAATACTTCGCGACGTGGAAGAATCCGCTGCAGCGGAAAAATTGGGGTGCTTTTTTGGGGGGGGGGCGAAACTTTTTGATTTTGAAAGAAAGAAGGGTGGTGAGGGAGAAAATCTCGTAACTTTGGCTGTTGCGAACAAGGTGTACTTGGAAAATAGGAAGGGGGAATTGATCTTTTTTGCTATGTAGCTGTTGGACATTAATTACTGGGTACGATGAGCAGGAGAGAGCTTCTTTAATTTCATCTGGGTCTGTATTAACAGGGATACCCTTGATTACAATTTTGAGGAGGGAGTTAGAATCAGAATTGTTGTAATAATTATCTTGAAGTTTTGAAAGGTGGGCAGTAATTAATGCTTTAGATTTCGTGTTACGGGGGCATTGCTTAAGGGTATTTTTGGTGGAGATGGCATGAAAATCGGCTTCGAGGTTTTTGTTTACTTCCTTGACAATTTGGTGCATGACCGTGGGGTTTGGGATTATTATCGGCTTGGGATGTTTGGGGCGAGTAGCAGAACTAGGAGTTATCTCAGTGTGCGATTCTTTATCCTCGTTGCATTTAGTCCCTTGAGGACTGAAAGGATTACTTGAGGTGAAGTTAACTACCGGGTTCACTAATTGCAGTTTAGCTTTTTTAGTAACTAAAGTGAAGCTATCATCGTCATTAGCTGAGCTCTGGTTTTGGCTGGAGTCGACAGTAGAGGGGGAAGAGAGAGGAGTAGAAGCTTTAGCATTACGTTCAGAAGTCCCAGGAAATGCGGGTAGGCTGGTGTCCATATTTTCCATCTCAGGATCTTTTCTAGGAGAGGGAGGCAGGGCTGGGAAGTGCTCATCGTAGACTTCGGTAGGCTTAGGAGCTTGATGCTTTTTCCAGTGTTTGTGTATCGTTTTAGAGATGACGTGCTGGCTGTCCGTAGATGGGTCTCCATGGGAGTTGTAGACTTTCCACATCACATAACTTAAGTTCTGGTTTTCCCCAAGGGTCTTTAATTCACAGTAGGCATCATAGAGATAGTATTCGGCTGGGGGAATTCCGGGAGGCCTCACAACTGGCCTGCCTTTACCGGTTACCAGCCCTGACAAGGGCTCTTTTACGCTGACCAGCAGAGCGCCTCCTTGTGCGACTGCACCGTTTGCTTGCATCCTCCGAACTGATGATTCTTCAGACTCTCCAGCAGTGGTTAAATACCATCCCCACCTGATCACGTACCTTCCGTGTCATCCAGGCGAGTTCATTGCAAAATATAGGGGTGGTCATAATGTTTAGGCTCTTGAGTATATATGTATATGTGTGTGTGTGATAAGGGAGTGAAGAATATGCATTTGGTATGAAAAAAATTCCTCATTTTGGGGGGGGGTTATCCCCCTATCCCTCTCTTTGGCTATGCCACTGCAGATGAGCTATTTATAGGCTAATTTAAAATACAATCAGAATGCACTACAAGAGGAATTAGTTAAATAATGCTTGAATAAGCAACATGTTTAACCAATCAATCAACAATCATGATCATTGATTCTATTGATACATGATCTCCCAGTTGCAGAATTTTTAACATCAATCTGCAACGCAGATTTTAAAATACCAAAATAGTCTGCAAGGTAATCGTTGAAAAATAGAAATTCATGTAAAAGATTAAGAAATATTTTGATGAAATAATCGTTATTTATTGAAAATATGTTTTGATTTTAAATTTTAACTGTTGATACAAAAGTTAGTACAATGGCTTGCAATAAACAAAAATATGTTTTTTCACAAAAGGATAGAGAAGTAATTGCTTATTAACTACCTGGATGTTGTCGTAGATATTGCGCTTTAACAAGAAATATTTTATTTATTAAAAATATGTAGTAACTTTAATTGTTGATATAAAATCTAATGCAATGTATGAAAATACGATTATTCTCAAAAAGGATGAGGGAAAGATTGATTATGAAGTCACTGATGCAATAGGCGATATCGATGCATTTAAAATGATTAAATTCTACACAAAAGATGAAATATTGGGTTTTGCGCGAAATGAAATAAATGTGGTATCAGGGCCTATTATCTACGCGAGGAATCTAGGCCAAAGAGGGAATTGCCCACCATGGGGGACTTTCTAAGGGGTCCTAGCCTGTATTTATGCAAAGTTTTGGAGGAAACCACGGAAAAACAACCTAGTCCGAATGGCTATTTTGATGGGCTCGACCTGGGGCACCTTCCATCTTCCAGTTGAGAGCGCAAATGCGCTCTGCCAAAGTAGGGCTGGGCTTTGGTGGAATCTGAATTGCTAATCTACGATTCTGGCAAAGTTCGCATGCATGAACATGCTCGAACAGCATTGTGCAGAAGGAGCTTTATGTGCGAGCATACTCTTCAGACATGGTGCACAGGCCGCATGACATCATAGCGGAATAATAGGCCATGGAGCGGCCAATATGAACTCTGAAATAGTCTGCAGACACCTTCTCAAGAATCTGCGATGAGTGTCGCCGCGTCGCACGGTTTCTGCGACCGGGCATGATCTGAGGCATAAGAAAACAGTAGTTAAAATACTCGGCTTTTATTATTCTCTTACACCTCTTGATGCACATTCACTTACTATAAATGATGCATTTAGCTACTCTTGGTGATGCAAAAGTAATACAGATAGAATGACATGATGTTATGATTCATTTGATAATGATGAAAGATAGAACTTTTAAACAGAAAAAATCTATTTCCGGTAACAAATGACAAAAATCGGGAGGAAATTTTAAAAACATCACAAACCAGGAGAAATACATTCAAAAGCAGGCTTGGGGTAGATAGATGAAAAATCTGGAGTCTCCCACCTAATTCAGGAGAGTTGGCAACTCTAAATCTCCGGATCAACAGAGATCCCAGGTTTTCAAACTGAGCATTTCATTGCCAAAAATTTTGCGAACAAGAATTGGTGCTCTTCTATACAGCATTCATTTCATTTTGGCTTAAGAGGTATTCATTTGATAACATCAATATCTTCTACGTTTAACTTTAAAAGATATTTTGCAAATCCGTTGATATATCAAACTTTTCAACCTCAGTAAATTCTTTGGTTCATTTTTTTTCAAAACAAATAATTAAAAAAAGCAGGAAACAAATATAAATTCTTAATTCAATGCATACTGAAGTTAAAGAATGAAAACATTTAGTATTATTATAACATTCAATAGAATATATATATACAGTGAAATACATTTAACACGAAAGCAGTTAACATGAAAAATTGTTTAACACGAAATGACACAGCGATCTGGAACCGTAAACTATGAAATTTAATACATTTTTTTTCTTTTAACACGAAAAAAAAATTTGTTTTTGATCATCAGTGGCATGTTTGCGAGAAAATCACTTGAACATATTCGTGAAATTGCTTAAATTCTCGGACCCTGTTCCTCTTTCCATTGGTCATCCTAGAAGTATCAATAGTACCAATCATGAGGTCCCTCCCCCTAATAGAATCCTTATATTAAGTACCAAAGATCCTTCAAGATGCAAAAGATTCTGTGTAGATTCCAACAACGAAACCAGCGATACTGTTCCCGTCCCCTCTACTTCAGAAGTTCAGAAACTGATAAAAAGTATACGCAGTTATTTAGATGAACATTCAAATGGAGAGATGAATAAATCAGTTGGCGATCTGGAACAATTTGCTGACAATATGGTGCTGAAAAATACATTTCAAAAAAGAAAACTTATTTCCCCCCCCCCTAAATAATACTTTTTATACTTGATTCTCATCCCAATGGATGCAGCCTACGTCCAGTTTAACAGGAAGTCGATATAAAATATGAGAACATCGAAAATATTACAGTGAGTTTTGCTCTTTTTTACGAATTCTTTAACGCGAAAAAATATGTTGGTCCCCTCAGTTTTGTGTTAAAAATTTTTCACTGTATATGCGGGGGGGGGGGAGATATGACAAACCACTGTAACTCAGGTTGAAAATATCGATTGGTGTGGCATGTATTATTATTATTATTATTACTGTATGAGCATTTTGGGGAAAATGCATCTTGGCGGCATGTTTGATGGTGGTCTTAAGATAATTTCATAAGAATAATTTTAATATGATGGCCCAACTGCTGTAGCGATCCTACAAAGCCAATATTTTGGTGACGAAAGTCGCCAAATCACAGTAAAATATCAGTTTAGAAAAAAGCAAACATAAAATATTCTCTACAAACATATAATATCTAGGATAACAAACATATAGAATACCAAATGTATGTATCAGGTAGCAAACGTTTGTATATCTAAGATAGCAAGCATATAATATCTAGGCAAGCAAACATATAATATCTAGGATAGGATAGCAAACATATAATATCTTTGATATAATAATGAACACAAAATAAGGAATGGGATATATTAATTAACATGAAACTAACTTATCAAGATCGGTCAGGGGGGAAAAAAAAGCCTCAGATCTGTGCGATCTTTGAAAATGTAGGCCAAAATGAAATTGTCATGAAAGCGAACTACGACATACATTTGTACAACACTGTATTCAATTTTAAATCGGAAAGATTTATATTGTATACAAAAATGACTATAAGCAAGTGAAAATTGAAATGTACTTACTTGTTCCAGGCTTTTCTAATATTTTGTGATCCACCGGAGGATGATTGCAGTAGTCGCACCATCCATTCGTTCTAGTGTTCTATAAAATAAATTCTTCACACTGTCGACAGGAACATTTGCCCCTAACTTCTCCACGAATATCGTCCATATTCATCTTGTTTTAAAATTAATTTCTACAAAGCAAATGAAGGCGTAAATTTGCTGGCAAACAGCAAACGTTTGTTTGTTTGTGTTGCTTTGCTTTGCTTTGAGTTGAGTTGAGCACCGAGCGAGCCTAGTGCATGATGGGTAAATCCTTTGCGCATGCCTGCAATGTATCCCTGAAAATCAGAGGCACACATGCCAAGAGCAATGGTTGAGAGGCACAAATCTTGTTCCGTGCCTCTGACAGAATTCGATGTGTTAGCGGTGCCTTTTATTTCGATGTGCCTTTCATTTTTAATTCTATATGAGAGGTACATTGGCTATGTGCCTCTCATGTTAAAAAAGTGGAAGGCACAATCCGCTCGTGCCTTCCATATAAGAGGCACAGTTTTAAGAGTGTGGTGCCCCTTCTTCAAAAGTAGCGTGATGATGTGCAAAAAGTGACGAGTCAACAGTTCAACTATGTGCTTTTGAACTTTTATCGGGATGGTTCTTCAAAAATTGGACATCATAAGGATAATGATAGCAGTCCAGACCCTTCCGTGCCTATCTGTGTGTTAAATTTCGGTGCTCATAGAACCCTACAGTTTAAAAGACCGAATTGTGATATCGTGTCTATTCAGCTTGCTCACGGTTCCCTGTACCAAATGAAGCACCCAACGAATAAAATATTCACGCATGGAATACCTGCTGAACCTGACTTTAAAGAACCGCGAATAAGTGTGACTTTTAGAAAATTAGTGCCTTCCACTCGGAAACGTAAATTAAACTCTTTTACTACCCCTGCTCAGGAAAAGAGTGGCGTGGAGGACTCTTTTATACCCAGCGGTGACTGGTTGGAGCAACTCTATGAAGAGAGGAATAGTGTTCTTAGTTGGTGGACACTCGAATGTGGTATGTTTATATTGTTATACTGTGATAAAGAAAAAGGAATTCGTCTGCATATTCGCGAGTGCCAATACTTTAACGAATATGACTGGTTTCCTACCAAAAGAGGGGTACTTATGTTCCCTCAGACTTGGGCTGAACTGAGTGACAAATTAACGGATTTCAATTTGCATTATTCTAATACCTCGTTTATTGCTAACAATCAGTTAGCTGTCTTTAGACATGACGAGGAATATTGAGTGCTACAACAAATTTTTCGAAATGAGGATGTGTATTCTTTAAAACCATCATGTGTTAAATTGTGTGAAAGCCAAATATTAAAATTGAATGAAATTTCAGCAACAATAACGCAAATTCTTGTGGATATTATGTTTACTGCTCATCTGCTAGACCTAATGTGTGTAAATTTGACACCCTGTCAGCAAGACATGCACGACAGTGCTTCAGTGAGTAAAGAAAACATTTATAAAGAGTGCGTACAAGAACTTAGATTTATTGTAAATAAACTCTTTTCGTGTGAAGGGTGTAAGGTAAACTCACCCGGACAAAACAGACATTGCTGTTTACAGTTGTCCGATGGGGACAAATTTCATCGCGTTGGTAAAAAATGTTATCTTTACCTGAATATACACACTATTGCAAAGACATTAAAAGATCAATATTGTAAATGCAACTTCAATAAGGAATTTTTCAACTTGCTGTGTGTAAAAAATTATATGCAATTTATTGAAAGTGAGTTTAAATTATAGTATGTAAAAATAAATATGTTGATTTGTACCTAATTTGTTTTTATTTCTGTGTATATGTGTCTATTTATTTTAAAATCTTTACTAAAATAATTTTTAATTCATCTAAAAATAATGTTTAATAAGAAAAGTATTTTAATTTATATCAAGAAAAAAAAAATAATCCAGTTTAAATATTTTCAAATGTTTTTATTTTTAAGTACTAATTTTAAAGTGCATTTATTTTTAAAAGTGTTTTTAATTTATATCAAGAAAAAAAATTTAATCCAATGTTTTAAATTTATCAAGAAACATTGTTTGGACTATATTCCGTATACGGTGCTTTGTTTACATATCAATGTTTTGTTTACAATTCATTGGCGAACAATCTGACGCGAGAGTGAGCGATGCACCGCCAAACGCCGGTGGTAGTTCTGACTGGCAACCATAAAGAATACGTGTTTCGTCAGGTTTGGGAATTTGAAATTGTTTGCGTTATTGATGGAAGGGAATGAAATGTGTTATGTTAATATAAGAAAAGAATTTCTGTGTGTTTGTTAGAAATATAGTACGTTATAAGCCGGTGGGTGTTGGGGACATTTCTGAGCGGTTATTTAAAAAAAAAATAGAGGTAAGTGCTCTTTTTTAACGAATCTTTGCAATGTTTAAGGTTTTTAATGTGAATTTTAAATTGATATTTGAAGTGTTTATGTTTTCGTAAGTGCTATTTACGTGCTATTCTAATCATACTGACTTTATAAGAGGTGTACAACTAGGTTGTTGAATCCACCAATGTTTTTTTGAGTTGAAAACGGGCCAGTGTTTGCCCAGTTTACATTAGCTGTACAACTAGGTTGCTTAGTTCACTGTTGTATTTTTTTTTTAGTTAAAAACGGTCCACTGGTTGCGTAGTTTACATAGCTGTACAACTAGGTTGCTGAATCCACTGAGGTTTTTTTTAGTTAAAAACGGTCCACTGGTTGCTCATTTTTAGTGGAATATATGTGCAATTTTAATGTGCTGATAGTGGAAAATGGTTGGCGACAGTCGCTGGAGCTTGGCGGCCGCCAAGCTCCAGCGACTGTTGCCATGTTTACATGGGGTGCGCACCGGCTTGTATGATTTTACCCATTGTTTGAATCAAGTGTTTTTAATTTATCAAGAAAAAAAAATTTTTAATCAGGAGCTGACTTAAACTAAAATAATTTTAAAATATTTTTAATTTATCAAGAACATTTTTTAAACTATTTTTTTTTAATTTGAAAGGTTTACTTATTTCTTTAATTGTAAAATAATTTCTAAAAGTGATTCATTTTTAACATATTCAGAATTATAAAGGGGATACCTTAAAATGTATAAGGTTTTATTCATGCATGTTGTATTTAAATGGGTGTCTTAAAACAAATAAGGTTTTATTCAAGAAATAATTTTTCTAGTGGGGGGTAAATGTTACACTCATGTCCATAAATTAAGGATAATGAAGTTTAGGCAAAGAAAGAGAAAGAAGCAAAACAAATTTGACTTATTTGTAAAGTCTGTTTATTAAACAAAAAGTAAAGAGCAAAAAAGATGCTATATGTTTCACATAATTAATAAAAATTGCAAGTTTTACTCCCTTCACCAAATTTCAAAAAAGAACCTATTTACAAAAAACAGTATAACATGGTTAATACGGAGTATGTCTCCCAAACGATGCAATACAGGCCTGACAACGCCTAGGCATGCTGAGTATCAAATGATCAATCTGATCTTGGGGAATATTACACCACTCATCAAGCAATGCACTCCGAAGTTCCGGTAGACAGGTGGGAAGGGGTTGACGGGCTGCAATTCGTCAGCCAAGCATATCCCACACATGCTCTATTGGATTCAAGTCCGGTGAGTATGCTGGCCAATGCATACAGGTGATATCCTCCGATTGAAGGCATTCGTCTACAATGTTTGCACGGTGAGGACGGGCGTTGTCATCCATAAACACAAATTCAGCACCCATGGCGCACCGAAACAAATGTACATGTTGTTCCAGAATGACATCCCGATAGATGTGGCCTGTCATCGTTACACTCTGAACATGCAGGTCAGTTCTGGAACCAAGAATAATTCCTCCCCAAACGAGCCATCCTGCACCACCGTAACGGTGTATTTCAATGGTGTTCTCGTGGTGGTAACGGGTACCTGGCGCTCTCCAGATGAATGCCCGGCGAGAATCAGACTCCAAACTAAACCTGGACTCGTCGGAAAACATCACACAAGACCACTGTTGCGGTGTCCACAATGCATGCTCTCTACTCCAGGTTAAGCGCAGGCGACAGTGAGTTGCGGTAAGTGGAACACATCTGACAGGCCTACGAGCATATAGACCAGTGTGCCCTAAGCGTCTGTACACGGTCTGCCTTGAAACTGTCGTACCGGTAGCTGAAGAGAGCTGACGAGACAGGTCTGATGCTGTACTCCGTCTGTTTCTTTTGGCAGTAACTGCCAAATAGCGGTCCTCATTCGTCGCTGTAACTCGGGGGCGACCTATGCTGTAACGTCTACTCACATTACCATCATCTTGGAATCGTTGCCAAAGCGTGGAGATGACACTCTGGGTGATTCCAAGTTCCTCGGATACTTCCGGCTGGGTACGTCCACATTCCAGTCGTCCGATAATTCTGCCACGTAAAACATCATCCAAATGCCTTCTTTGTGCCATAACTATGCGGTTTTTGCACTGAAAGGCTTTCACAGCGCTTGTGAACAATTTTACTTCTTTGCCACCATTCCTTATATACCCCTCTCTTACACTCTCGTCATTGTGACGTACCATCCACGCCATCTGGTGTTTTCCTGTAATTTGCATATTCTTCTTCGAGATGTGTGTGATCATTCCACAGGTGAAATTTTTATTTTAGAGATCAATTTCTATGTGATTCTGAATTATCCTTAATTTATGGACATGAGTGTATATCCCTCTTAATTTGAATATCTCTTTGCATTTTAAAAAAATTACAAAGTAGCAATATCTTGCATCACAGGAGATTGTGCTGTTTGAGAATATTATCTATTGCAGATCTTTTCCTGTTTTAGCAAGTAAGATACACAAAGTTAGTTTTTCTCTCAAGTAGATCAATATATTTTAATTTGTTTTACACTTAGTACATTTCCTGTGAAACAGGAGACGTAAACTAGAATACATTATATCAATAGTTAGATTATCAGAGAATGTATACACATGAGTTATTTACAGTTGATTACTATTTCTGTGCTTTACGTGGGAAAAATGAAAAACGGTAATCAATTTACATATAATCAAATATTTTATTCAAAATCCCACTTTACACTTTCTGAAGACTTCCGCTTGGAAGGTTTCACATTTTCTAGTCTACGTGATTTTACAGGTGGATTGCGTTTTACAGGAGGCTCCGTTTTAATAAAAGCATGTTGATTTTTTATAAAATGTCTAGGAATATTCAGGTCTTCCATTGCTTTTAAAAATATGTCTCTGCAACTAATGTCCGTTTTCTTACGTGTGGTGAAAATCATATTGAACAGGTCAGCCACAGTGGATGAGGGAATGTTTTCATTTTTATACATAAGTTGTCCATTTTGATACCAGTGTAGTACACTCGGATTTCTTTTTAACATTTCCAATAGAGTTGCTGCCTGTCTTTTCATTTAACCAGGTACAGAATTTAAAATAATGTCGTCATAGGGCTTTTTCTCTTGCTGTATAATTTCTTCTTGCGGTTGCAATGAAGCAGCTGGTTGTACACGCCATGATGAATCTGCTTCTACATTAAGTTGTACAGGTAATGATGAATTATAGTTTTCCAGGTTTAGTTTTTTTCTTAAAAGTGCATAATATAGTTTCACTTTGTCGTGCTCACTTTGACGACTATTCAATATTTTCATCATTTCTTTATCAAATTTACTCATTTGCTGTTCCGTTGGCACATGTCTGTTCAAAACCTCTTCTGGGACGAGACCCAGCCAGCCACGATACATCGAATTAACGTCGCCGTCGACGTAGTTTCGATGTAATCATCGACGTTAAAAATCCTTGGATATGTCCACCTGTTTGCCCGTCGAGCGCTGAACTTCTCGACGGCGTATTGTCCGCGAGGGGAGACCGTGAGAGATAATAATCTCGCTTAACTACCGCGTAAGAATGGAAAAGGGTGACCGCCAGAAGAGAAAATCCCCGATATTGGTCGAACACTCGTCGCTATAACGGCGAAGGGAGACAGATTCTCGGAATCCGTTTATAAAATTCAGCTCATAGTGGTTGATTTTACGTTAAACGTTGTCGAATCGCTCCAACAGGACAGAGAAAACCGGCTTATATTCGTCTAATAGAAGTCGTTCTTTAAAGACTTCGCAGAATTTGTCGAATTCTGACCATTTATAAACGTAGTAATTATGCCGCAATTCCAGACATTCAGAGAATAGACAAATACCATTTGCATACGTCGTGAAGGAATGAAAATTCAACCTGTTCTGATCTTGTGAACTTTTGCCGTTTAAAAAGGAAACATTTTATATTTCTATATAATACATTTTAATATTAGTTTGTTAGCTAATAAAAAGTAATTTTTAATTAAATGTGCAGAAATTACAAGTTTTAAATTAACTTCTAGTCGATTAGATGAAGTTGTAAAATATACATTCATAAAAATTTGAACAGAGAGAAAATACATTAAAGAATAATATAATCTTGATTTTTTGAATTTAATTGATCAGTAACTTGCATAAATAGCTTATGTCTCTATTTTACATTTTAAAGGGTTTACTTTTTCCCCCCCCGGTACATTTTATGAATTGTTTTTACTGTAGGTATATTCAATAAAAGGGGGGTGGGTACGCTGTTTGTTCGTGCGAGTTACTTATCTGTTAAATTAAAAATCAAGATTATATTTTAACTTTAATATATTTTTGTATATGTTCAAACTTTTATGAATATAAATTTTATAACTTTATCTAAACGATTAGAAGTTAATTTAAAACTTGTTATTTCTAATCATTTAATTCAAAATTGCTTTTCATTAGCTAACAACTAGTAGTATAATGTATTATATTTAGAAATATAAAGTGTTTCCTTTTAAACGGCATGTGCACCCGACAAGAGGTTTGAATTTCCATGCTTTCACGACGTATGTAAATGGTGTGTGACTGACATATTCTCTAAATGTCTGGAATTCCGACATAATTACTACGTTTATAAACTGTCAGGATTCGACGAATTCGTCAAGGAACCACTTCTATTAGACGAATAAGCCTGCTTTTTTATCTCCATTGTTTATTATAGTTTTCCTGTAATAAAATATGAACAAGTATTCTATCTACAAATCTCCCCCCTCTCACCCTCCCACGAGAAAAATTCTGTCTATTTCATTACACAAACAGTTTTTTATTTATCTCTCTTAATTCTTTGATTTGTTCAATTTTACTATTCCAAATAGGTTTAAATTACATACTAAATGCACACATATTAGTATACAATTTAAAAAGAAAAAAAACTTTGCATAAAGTGCTTTAATCTGTTTCATTGTAAGTTATGCCATAATGCAATAATAAGTTGACTTTTGTTATAGTAAGTTTACATTAAGTAAATTCGTGCTTATAATGAGAAAAAATATTTCATATGCTTAAGGTAAACAGTCGATTTTATGCCAATTGTACCTTTATATTTCACTCTATAATACAAATAAGAAGACTTATAATTAGCAATTAAAAAGAAAATGAATAAAAGAAACAAAGCACATAATTATTAGTTAAATAATTATTTAACTCACCTCTAAAATTTTGATGGCTGGAATTAAAATTTGTAGTTACCCCGATAAACTTTAATAACATCACCGGCCAACACAATTTAAAGAGAGCCAGACAAACTTATTAATATACCAAGCTAACGATAAATCGTGTTAGCATTGAACTTGAAAAATATGCCAAGAGATACTTAAAAAATATCCACTTTTATAGTTAAAACTATGGAAATTTTACTTTTCTGTGTAGCGCAGCTGAGCTCAGCCATTGACTACACGCTGGAGCGAGTTCTGCCCTTGCATAAAAAACTGCGAAGTACGTACGAGCCACGCGAACCATGAACGAATACACACACAAAAAAGAAAAAAAAGCATCTGTTTTCTGAGAAAACGGTTGGGGTGGACATGTCAAAGGTCGTGAGAAAGGACCCCGTAAATTCTGTCTCCCCTGCACTGTTTATTCGACGTTCAACTGACTATTAACTAAGCTGAAAAAATTTATCGGATGCTCCATCGCGTGTTTCTTCTTGGCTGGCTGGGGGGGGGGGTCTCTCAGACCGCCAAAGCCATAAGCGGAAAATCGGCGATGTATTGACGGATCATAGATCTCTTGAGGGCGACCAACATTAACAGTCGAAGATAGCCGCCTCCCTGACCAAAATCGAACGGCTCTTTATGACGTCGACAACACAATGTATGTTTGATCTCTTTTAAACGCTATTTTTTGCTGTAATTTTTCCTCGACCTATTTTCGACATTTCGACATCGGGAATACGTAATTTAAACGTGTGTGCGCTTGCTGGGGAGCATACTTCTTTGCAAACTCCATTCAGAATCATGAACGGGATATGAGACTTGTAAGTACCGACAGGGCAGCAGGTAATAAAATATTTAAAAATCCCCCTTTTTGAACAATCAGCTTACGTTTAACATATATGGGGATTTAGTAGCAAGCTTTCGTAGAGTATTCTTGTGTTTTTTTAAAGAGGTCTTTTGCTTAGGGGAAAGCGGAATGTTTCCTTTTAATAAATTAAGACTACAGTTGCAGATTAATCGGATACAAGAGTTTGGGAGCTTTTTTAAAAGACTTTTTGTAATTTGATAGGACAAATTTGTAAAAGTTGCAGGCGATTAAGATCCTTTTTGCATGGTGTCATCTTGCAAACTAAATAAAAATTTCAGAATGTTTCTATTTATACATTTTTCAATTGATACACATATTGTATCTGATTGGGTAATATGTCGGTGCGCAAACGCATTTTTTCATCGGTTTGAGGGCATAAATCAATAAACAAGTATGAATAGGGTTTTTCAGTCGCGTCTTCGTAGACTTCTTGAAAACATTTTAAATGTCTAGGGAACAATTGCCTTCCCAAATGTGTTATCTGAGACATATCTCTACGATTCTTAAAAAGTACAAGATAATGTGTGTTCAAGGTTATCTCCCTCATTTGAGAACCTTGGTGAAAAAAGTTTTGTGTTATAAAAATAACACTTATATTTAAATGATGCGAACCTCTCGTAAAAAGTTGACATATGTTTTTACTGTTTCCGCATTCATGCATTAGATCATCTATTATAAATAATGTATTATTTCCTATATATTCTCGATAATCAGATGGAAGCCCTTCTACAAAAGTTACACCCTGTATCTCATCGAACAAGCTTTGATATATTCCATAGAACCATACTATTTTATCCGGTACTTGTGAAAACATTTCCCGTTTGAAACTGAGTAATTGTTTCGTCCAAAAACTTTTACCACTTTGCGTGGCACCGCAGATAAGCAAATTGAATGGTGTTTGCAAGGCTGGAAAATCCATTGTGAATGAAGACAGACACATGGTGAGTACTGTTTAAATAGTTTTTTTATTGATAAAAGTTCACATAAACATGAAATCGTTTGGCGACAAAATTATACACTAGTTTGTCATTACATATACTTTTTGGTACAAAAGTAGACACAATTTGATTTAATGTATGACCTTTGGATTTACAATAGAGATAATATGTACAGTATTGGCCACAAACAGCTGTAACATCACTTTGTAACTTGAGTCGGTTAAAGTTTATATTGGGATATCTCGATGCAAAGTCCAGAATAGGTCCTTTAAAGGTTTCCGGTGCATTTCCGTAAGAATCAAAGAACTCAATCTGTATAGGCGAATGTAAATAAAAAGCAAGCCAGTGACTTCCTTGTTGAGTAGATCGATCAACATTCACCACGAGAGAGGCAGGGTACTTTGAAATTTTTTCGGGTAACTCGTCACTCGCATACACATCCAAAAAGTGCTTTTTTGTAAAGGGATCCGTAGAAAGTACTTGTCGCAGCTGAAATGTATTCATTCTTCTTCTCAATTGGGGTAGTCACATAAGACGTGACGCGATTTTGAAATTTCAATCACGTTTTCAAATTCGGCATAAATAAATACGGAGATGGTCTTGTTCAAGGCTTTGGCAAATTTAATTTCTAATCGTAGATTACCTTGGTGTTGTAAACTTAAGTGAGGCCCATCACAGAGATCCGCGGTCAAGTCGAAAGCATAGAGGGTGTGGCCTTGTGCAAATTCTTCTCTGGTTAAAAATATACCCTTATCTTGATTAAAACTCGAAAATAGACGATGATAAGCACGTATGTAACTGTCGTTTTCAAAATTTAACTCTAGTGCTTTGCCGGGCGAGGGGTTCCCGTCTACAAATATGCTTAAATAGGTACCGTCACCAAACAAAAACGGATTTAGGTTAAATTGTCCGCTCACTGCAGCATTATCCAGACATTCTACAATCACACGTTTGGGCATGACTCCCAGAAACACATTGTCTTGTAAAAAGGACCAACTGCCTGCAGAGACAGAATACAACTTGCCCATAACTCGATCAATGGGATATTTAGCTGAAGTTTTCACCGGAGCTTTTGCATGTCCGAGTGAAACACCGGGACTCACTTTCACTTTTCTAATAATCAATGATGCATGCTCTAATATCACGTTATATTCATTAGCTGTAGCAGACATCAAACAAAAATTGGGCTTGCTGCGCGTCATTTTTATCTTTACATCCACCATGTTCAGTAAAAGTCTATTTTGCTGGAAAATATCGCAGTGCAATTGACCAATCATATCTAAAGTTTTACTCTTAGAAGTTAGGTGATAGCGTTTCTTGAGTCCTTCGTTTGCATCGGTCTTAGCCATGGGATCGGCTGTTGCCAGATTCGCATGTTTGTAAAAACAGGAACAGGAAAGTAAGTTCTTAGCATCTTCCCCATAACTCATTAAAGTTTCGATGTAGGCTCTGTACGGGTAAGTATTGCTCGATGTCGAAATCACTCGCTCATTCAAACTAACGTCTACTTGCGAAAAAAGGGCATGTAAAAGTAAATTAACAGGGGCCACGGCATCTTCTTCGTCCAGGTCGGCACCATCCGACTTTACAATTTTTACTTTCACGTAGATGTGAGACGAAGAGAGGTCTAAATATTCTTCTCCGCTTTCAGATATGTTAAATTCTACAGGTCCTCCATTTTGTATGTTGGCGATAGGGTGATATTCAACAAACTGTCCTTTTTCGATAGCCGTTTGAGTAGGGGGCATCACAAATAAGTCCAACTCGGATTTAGCGCAGGCTACCGAGTCCTTGTGAATTAAACCGTACATGATTAAGCAAAAATATCGTGACCTTTCACCTTCTTGGTTCGTCTACGACTGACGTTTTTCACACGTCGCTTCCTCTTTTTATTGCGTCCAGATCCAATCATCGATTTCACTTTAGCTGCTGCTTTGCCGGTGAGCTGCTTCCCTGCTTCTTTCATGCGTCGTCTTGCGGCTGTTTTAAGGTCCTCGCCCTTAGATACATCATTCAAGATATCCACTCCGCTGTTAAATAAATGTCTACCAATAGTCTTTGCGCCGCTCTTGAGCATCGGTACTGCTGCTCTAAAAAATGATCTAAAAAGACCGCCAAATCCGTATCCTTTTTGAAATGGTGCTCCTTGATAAAAATTAAGTCCATTGCCAGACTGATGCGTATAATAATCCTCAAAAGATTTTTGGCAACACTGATAAGGCACATACATTTTCAAGAGAGGTATTTTTGCTTAAAATGAAGTTTCACGTACGAGCGCCCGCGTTCAAATGGCACTAATTCACCAGTGTGGGTCCTTATAACGATTTCGATCGTCTGAAATTTTTTTCTCGAGAGCGGTATATAGTGAGGACGATCAAACTGGGCACTGATTACTTCACCGTCCTTCCCGGTCACATTCACAATAAGCAATAGCGGTGCTAATACATCGCCTACGATCTGCGATTCTATTATATCCGAATACACCATCAATGTCCTGTAATGAGCACACGGGTCTGCAACATATGGGCTTTCCGAAGTCGTTTCAGTATTTTCTTCAAAACATTCAATTTCGCAAGGATCAAAACCCAACAGTTGAGATAAACCAGGGTACAAAAAAACTCTAGCCTTGTTTTCACTGAAATGCGTACGCGCTTTGTTACGTTGTTATATTCAAAAAATATTTTATTTTCAATATCTTTAATGCGAATGGCGTTTAAAATTTCATAAACAGAGTCATAAAATTCGGGGGGTACGCGTCTACCTATTATTTTTCCGTCACCTAAATCAAATCCAATCAAATTATTTTGAGCATTCACATTATACCAGGTATGCGGATACATAAATTACGCTAAACCTACCTCCCATTCGCCGTTTAATTCAATGGGGGTTGGTAAACGCTTGATAAAATGAGAAATTTTATTCTCGGGAAAGTAGTTCATAGAGCTGTCGCTCGGTAGTGTTAGATAGAAATTCATCTTTACAAATGTCGTTTCGGTACTATGATTCTTCTATTTATAGTGCGAATATATTTTCGGAAGGTATCCATAAATTAAATTTTTGGGGGTAACCTCTGAATTTCACAAAGTATTCTACACGTCCTTGACGCGTTCGCTTTTTTAACACTTTTTCTATATCAAAGTTTTCCTTGGGGTGTACTTTTTGAAGTTCTTGAGCATAAAACGTTCCCAGAATAGGTTCGCCCATCAAGTCCTTGATCCGGTACACTGGGGGGGTCTCTTGCCACGCATTCCGTCACGGTAAACAGTTCTTCCGACCAGTTGGTTTCGTAACCTTTCTCAAAGGTCAATTTATGTTTGGATACGCGTACTGTATCCCCCATTTTAAAAACGCAGGGCTTTTTGGGATGTTTTCCTTATCACAGTATAGGGTAAACCCCACATCCTGCTCATTAGACTCTGTCACTTCTGCAGGCGCTCGTTTAATACTCGAGTGAAAGGTGTGATTGTAGCTGAACACCAATTGGTCCAAAACGTCTATATAGCGGTAAGTTCGTTTACTCGTGAAATATTTCCACATTTTTGTTTTCAAAGAACGATTAAACCTCTCTACAACGGACGCCTTTGTATTATTGTACGTCGTGAAAAATCGCACGTTATGTTGCTTTAAAAAAGATTGGAACTTTGCATTTTTAAATTCGGTACCTTGATTCGTCTGTAAAAGTTTAGGTTTACGCTCCGAAAAGAAGGAACAGAAAGCATTCACAATATCCTCTCCCCGCTTCGATTTAAGGGGGGCCACAAAACTATATTTTGATAGGACGTCTGTACATGTCAGGAGGTATCGGTATTGATCGTTGTACTGCCTTAAATTAGACAGATCCACTAGATCCGCTTGCCACTGATGGTCTTTCGCATAAACAATCACTCGATTTGTCGGGAATTTCCTGCGCGCCGGTCTGTGAAGAGTGTATGCGTCCACCCCTTGTAACCAATTCCGAATGTGCGGTTTGCTTACTCTTCCTCGAGCAGCACGGTATAAGGCATTTACACCACCAAAACTCGCCTCGTGAGCTGGGTCGTGATACGCTTTCTTCATTGCAGCATAAAATATGATTATTCGTTATATTAATCCTCAATCGCATATTCATCACAGAGAAAACGTTACGTTTCCCGTTTCATTTAAGTGTAAAAAAAAATCAACCGCAAACTTATCATTTCCGGTAAAACTATAGATGAGCGTCAAAATTATACACATACACATATACATGCATGTCACTCCTACAACTTCACTCGACCAATTCATTTTGAAAACTAAAGTATAACACAATACACTTACAATTTTATACCTGAAGGATTCTCGCCCTGATGGTTTAAGCCAACAATCATTAGCCTATGAATTCTTTTGTAGGTTGCGCGTTCAAATCTGAAAAAATTACAAGTCCCTTATTTGAAAAATGTGTCAAAGTCTGAAAAAATTACAAGTCCCCTTATTTCAAAAATATCTTAAAGTCTGAAAAAATTAGAAGTCCCCTTATTTGAAAAAAAGGAAAAAAAAATCTTATCAATCCTTCGAACATCCGGTCTTAGCATCCGCTCCCCATCCGATCTCAACATCCGCTCCCCATCCGATCTCACCATCCGCTCCGACCACGCCCCCCTTCCCCGCTCGACCCAGGGAAAGCACTTGTACGGCGTACCGGCGAATTAACATAGTACCGGCTGAGGTGAACTCTCGTTTCCTTACTACTATTGTGGTTTGTTAACGACATTGACGGCAGTTATAAACTCCTTCTTTAGTTAGCGATTTATCTTTTATTTCTTTAATTTTTCAGTTTTCTGTCTGATACTGGATCTTTACAATCGAGGGTAGCTTTAGAAAAGGCGAATAAAGCAGGGAGCGCGCGATCGCCATTTCGCAGATTAGATTTTTTTGTCTCTTGCAGAATTCCGAAATTTTTCACTATTTTCGCTTCATACTTTAGGCGTTTACCTTTCTGCGCCCGTATTTTCTCGTGGAATGTTGTGTGTCACTCTTTCAATGGTTAGATCAAAGAATGCTGTGGCAGTCAAGATCATTTAAGAGAATTCACCTGGACGTTTCGTGGTCGATGACTGTACCAAAATATCGTCTTCAACGAAATGCTCAATTAGAATTTATAACTGTATTTGATCATTCGTCATTTAATATCTACTCTTCTTTTTTTTACTTAATATAGTTAAAAACAAATTTTAAAGATTTCAATCATTTCTTCGTCATTGTACAGATGCTAAGAACTGGTGTGAAACCTTTTGTTTACTTTCTGTCACAAGTCATGTTCCGTCCGCGTTGCTCTTTGATTTTTCCTGTTAGTTTTGTTCAAGACCTTGGTGACATTCTTGATCGTTCCTATTTATTTTTGAATATTACAGTCAATAAAGTGGCCGTCGAATTCGATGGGTTCCAGCTAGTTTATACTTAAACAAGGAAAGAATAAATCCCCGATATATATATATATAGTATACATTCCATATGGAAAATACTTTCAAAACTCGTAGAAAGTATATTCAGAAGGAAAACCCAGTAATATCGGATATACTTCTGAAATATCCCAAATTTAGGGATTATAATTGAGCCTTGGTATAAATTTTGTTTTAGTAAATCTGCATTTTAAAATATTTTTAAATGGGACTTTGTAATGATCATTTTATTAGGATCAATCCAAGTTAAATCAACAAATGGGTTGTACAGCACAATTTTTGATTTTCATAAGATTTTACAGGTGATATATACCTATCGTCTGTAGTCTATGATGAATGAGGAAATGGCAAAATATACAGAAAAGCCTAATAAGAACTACAAGGTTTTATTTTCAAGTCAGGTTATATTTTTTAAATATATTTTAATTACATTTGATTCAATAAAATGCTTAATTTGGTAATTATATTTGTATGCTTAACCTATTTTTATTTGTGGTTATGAGTGGATTTTTGTATTACTTCTAAAGTGTGTATCTCCTCTGTCTTTTAGAATAACAAGATAATTTTTGTTTTGTTTTAAAGTAGCATGTAAAAGCTTTGTACCATGTAATTTAGACATTTTTATCAACTGTCCCACATGAAGTTTTTTGTGGAAGGGGGAGAGGGAGCGCATTTTTTCATTTTTCTAGAATCTAATAAATTCTTCTAGATGAAGGACCACCAATAATAGCTAACTTTCTTTTACCGTACATAGTGCAGGGAAAATACTTAATATGTTACTTTATGTCCATCTATTTTTTAATGCTTAAAAGCCCCCGCCCCCCCAAAAAACAGTCCTATTTTATCTTTTTGCTAATTTAAATAAAAATTCTACAGCTTTTAGAAAATGAGTCTAAAATGGTGATTTTTACTCATCTGCAGAATAAATAAATACTATATATCAAGAACAATTTCTTTTTTTAACAAATAAAAAAGTTTTAGGATAAGTAAATACATAACACCTGACAAAATCTCATAAAAATCAAATATGGTACAGCACAACTTTTGTTTTAAATTTATTGATTTTTTATGGGATGACCCATCATTTATTTTATCTGTGCAGATTAATGCTGAATTCAGATGTATGCACCGAAATGCAGGTTGTTTTCTGGGTGCATTTCCTTCCGTGTATAGCGAAAGGATAATAAAGTATGTCAACAAACATAGATTGGACATAAAGGAAAGAGTCTCCTATCAATTAGATGGTATGTATGTATTTAAGTATAGTATTTTAATATATGTGTAATTGCTTAGTACTTGCGTATTAACATGTTAATCTTTTTTTTGTTATTTTTTCCGCTCAAACAGAATAATTTAAAATCAATGAAAGAAAATCTATTATATACCTGGTATAACTGGATAGATTTTCTTAATGTTTCTGGGATGGGTTTTATCCCTTCCCCCTCCCATCTTCCAATCTAGAGGGCTCCATCTCCTATTCATGCTATAGAAGATGAATAATTATTTTATATTCATAAATTATAATATACTCTTATAGAATGGGCTTAATCTCTCATCCCTAATAACTGTGTTCATACATGACACAACCTTAAGTGTGTATCTCCTCTCCAAGATATATAAAAGGTTTCCTGATTAAAAAAAAAGTGTTCTGAAGATTTAGTCAATAGTAGTTATCCTTTTCTTCTTATTATTCAAGCTGGCATAGGCATCCCTACCTAATGACTATTGGGGGAAGGGGGAGGACAAAGAGCAAAATATTCTCTTTTTACTAAAAATTAACATTAGTAAGACAAAATATTAGGGGTTATGAGCCCCCCCCTTTCCCCATAGGTAAAGACGCCCAAGCTGGTATTTGTATTGCAAGCTGATACCCAGTAAACACACTACTGCCGGCAAAATGCCGGCCGGGTACCCGTCGTGCTGGCAAAGTGCCGTCTACCCGGAGCAAGGTAGATTGCCTTCGTCTGGAAGTCACTGGAGTGCCAGTGTCTGAAAAGTGCATATTCGCCAATACATAACTAGTAACGGTGAACTGTTATGTGTCTATGACATGCACAGAAAAGTTAACGGCGTGGTCATGCTTAAAATGTACAGGACCAGCACTATTTGGCAGTAATGGGCCTGTATATATTTCGTAGTGTTGGCATAAAATTTCGTTATTTTAATTAAATAATATTGTTTCACATTCATACTGTGTAGAAGTGTTAGGGGATATAAGTTCCGGGCACCCAAAGGCAAGGGTCACTGCTAAGATATTTTTTTCTTTTTTTTGAGGGAGGGGTGTAAGGGGAGAAGTTCATATTGTGCCTTCAAATATTTTAGTACTAAAAACTAAAATTATACAAACGAGTTCAGTATGCTATAAAAATGTTTACTACAGCGACAGTGAAACCCCCACTATGTACAGAATTGGGGTACAATTCTGTACATAGTGGGGTGAAGTACGAGATGAATTTTATTCTTAAAATTTTTATAATTTATATTAATTTTTTACAATTTTGCTTAACTTTTCCTGAAAAAACATATTTGCAGACTTTTTCTACGTTAAGCTCCTGCAGTTATTTTGTTAATGAGCCAGTATTTTCATGTAATAGTCAAAAATAGAATTACGCAAGGGGGCTCATTTAGGAATTATATTTACTTTATTTCGATTCCCCTTACGGGCCTCATAAGCAAGAATCTCTCTCTCTGCCTAGGAATCCTAAACGAGAAAGAAGGCAGCAGAAATCGAACTGTTATCTTTTTATTTGGCAGTAAATGTTTATGAAGCGCGAAGTTAAATATTAGTGGTTTGGTGAGGAGCGTCTGTCGCCAAGCTATTTTCTGCTTCAGTGATATTTTGAAAATTGGCGAATTACATTCCAACGGAAATGGCAACCCCTCTCGAATGCTATTTTGTGAACTGTGAATGTTTTTTTGGGATCTCTTTTAAAGTTTTAGTAAAAATTACTGGATGTAATCATGGATTTACATCCTTCCAAAGTGTTTAATTGGTATTTAAATACTGTTCCAGACAACAAGATCTCATCGTTAGGAATAGTTACTTTAATAACACGATTTCAACGGTGAGATTTTTGTTAGTTCACATTTGCATGCCTTGGATTTGGATTTAACTGGGATAATGCCCTGGATTAATTAGAAAATAACATTTAAATTTTTACTTACACTGTTTTTAATATACAAAATCTCATTGCATATTATAGTGTATAAAAGTATTTTCCTTCAAAAAATTTGAGTCATATAGGTACAACAGGTATATAGAAATGTCTTTTCAGAATAGGTAACATAAAAAAATCATTTGATCAAAGCAAAATGTTACTCTAAAGTTATGTGCAATCATATATATATATATATATATATAGTGCAACTTTATTTATTATATCCTATATGATTTTGACTAATATATACATATATATATATATATATATATATTATATATACATACATATATCAACCGTAAAGTATTATAACTCATTTATAAAATCTCTTTAATTATGAGATATTGAAATTAAACTGTTTATAAATGATTTTATGTAGGTTTTGACATGTGTTATATCCTCTCTCATAAAAAAAATATTTTTTGAAAATGAAAATTTTTAAGAAAATTGCAGTTTGTGAAAACTGCACACAATTCACTAATGTTGGGCGAACATAATTTGCAAATGATGTACTAATGGGCTTTGCTGTTGTTTTTAATTTTTCATGTATCTAGTTTTTTATCTTAAAATGTTACCCTTAAGCAATGTCTTTCTTTTTTTTTGGAATGGGTTGATGAATAAGCCCCCCTACCCCGGATCCGCCTCTGGCTCATATTTTAGTTATGGCAGCGTTACTGTAAATAGGCACTAATCCGGTACCGTGCCATTATATTGTAGTCACTGTTAAGGCACCAGGCCAGTGCCTTTATTTTTAATAATAGCCGGCACCCGGCCGTTTCATTTTGGGCATTATAAACTTCATGAGCCAGTGCCTTTATTGTGAGTAACGGCCGGCACATGCAGTATGCCAGCAGAGTGCCGCTGCCTTCCCGGGCTTCTGGCAAGGTACTTCTCGGGCGACCACTTTTGGTACGATTCGGTTACTTTTGCAGTGCCGGGCCGGCGCTGTACGTGATGGCAGAAAGGCACTGGCAAGGTACTCCGCCACAAGGTGTGTGTTTGCTGGGTATTTGTAGTTAATCCGTTCCAGATCTTATCAGACCAAATTTCATAATTCTTCATTCAAAAGTTGCATTGTTTTGCAAAAGTGAAGTGATACATATTAATATTTAAAAAAAAATTCTCCTCTTCAGATAATTTTAGATCTCCGATGAGGCTTGCTGAGCTCTTGCTTGTTGTTGGGCTGAAGAAAAAGAATGTAAGTTTAATTTGTAATCTGCCTCTTATTTATTCTGTGTATTTCCTCTTTTTTGTTCTTCGGCTGCTTTCAGGCTTGAGTCTATTTCTAAAACGATGTATTTATGAATTTAACAGGTAGAGATTTATTTGTTTAAAAGAAAATCTTTGATTAAAATACACTTGTCTAAATGCTGCTTAATTAATAATTTTTTTGCTTCAAAATCTACTGATAAAAGCAAGCAATATTTGAAAAAGTTTTTATCTTTTACCTAGATAAAAGAATGTTATCTTTTATGCATAAATGATTAGCATAAATGTTTTGTTAAAAAGATTTATATGAACATAGTCAAGCTTTTAAATACTTCAAAAGTCACAGTTATTTGTTAATCTCAATATATCTTAATATTGTGCTAGAATTTCAAATGTAATATGCATTAAGATGTTGAGAAATCACCAATTAGCTATAATTATCTAAATGTGCAAGCTACTGATTCCATATTTCAAGTAAATAACCACATTAACTATTTTTCAGGTCTTCATCGAAGGAAAACAATCTGAGGTTCTGTTCAGACATATTGGGGTGATAATTTATTTGTTATTTTTGGTATTTAAAATTTATTACAAATGCTTTTTATATTTTGTATATTTTAATATTTTTATATTACTATTTTAATATTTTGTTGTATTTGTAACTGAGAATGGGCTTTTAAACTCCTCAATTTATTATAGTTCGTCTCTAGATTTATATTCTCCATATTAAAGAAAAAAGTTACATTCAATCAAAAAAATATTCACAGAAATTGTTTATCTATATAAATATTATATGAACATATTCTTTGAGTAAAATCAAAGAATAATCATGTATAACTTTTTTTCCCGCTTACTTTGTAGCTAAGATTATTTTATTTATTCAAGAACTGTCATCTATATTTATTAATGTTTTTAAGCTTCTATTGTTTGAGCACAAAACATGTTTGCTTTGCTTTAGCAAATAGCATAGCTGTGCACATTCTGGCCACTCGTCCTTGAAAACCTGGAATGTCCTTGAATTTATAAAAAATAAATTCAATGCCTGGAATGTCTTTGGATTTTGAAATAAGTCTGGAATGGCCTTGAATTTTGCTGTCCTTTGCTGAAAACTCCGATCAGATTTTTAAAAAAATTATCGATATTTTGCTTGTAGTACAACTATGGATCAATATAGTGCTGCTAAAAACATGTCTTCAAAAAGCTTTGAAAAGGTGTATACTTTAGAGTTATCAGTGTAAGCAAAAATCTAATGTGTCATCAGAAAATAAAAGAGTTATTTTTTTTCCATATACAGTGAAACCTCCTGTAAGGGACACCTCCGAATAATGGATACCTCTATTTAAGGGACAGTTCTGTTGGTCCCAGTCCCTTTGAATAGTTACCTTAATGTATTTACCTGTGAATAAGGGACACCGTAAAAAAAAGTTTCAAAAATAAAATATAGGTTTCAAAAGCAAGTTTGTGGAAAGTGAAACATAGTTTTGTGACAAGAGAACAATAAATGAAAATTTAAAGATAAACCCCAAGGAAAATTTTTCTATTTTCTGACAAAAGTGCTGAGCATTTTTGTACTAAATAAGTAGCCATGTCAAGCAGAAGTGAGTTTCAAATCTCTTCTTCTCTCTAAAGGGGTGACTGTCTGTCATGTGTCATGCGAATATGTGTGCAACCATAAAAAGCCATTTTAGTTCCTTAAAAACTAACCCTAGACTCAGCTATTCAAAAGTTCTCAATGATGGGAAATTACTGGAAAATGTGAATGGGAACCCTTTTTTAAACGTTTGCTAGAGGGATTTATGCTTTAATCTCTTTCTTTTTAAATCTGCTTATCAGTACACCAGAGAAAATGGGATCAACTCACTGGAAAAAAAGCTGCAAGTTGGGTGCAATCAGAAGGTTAAACACATTCAAAGAATTCAAAATTCAGTTTTCAGTATTGGGACGAAAACTGTTAGAAAGTTACAGGTTATTCAATCATTATCAGTTCTTGCTAAGATTGGAGAACATAAGGGTGTTATAGTTTTGTGCTTGAGTCAGTTTTACATCTACTATCTAGCATGGCATCAGCATCAAAGAGTAAAAGGATAACATTTTAAAAAAAGTTGATGTAATCCATTCAGCAGAAGTTGAAAAGCTTAGCTTGCGAGACTTAAGTCAGAAAGTTAGTATAAAGAAAAACCAACTAAGTCATGTACTGAAGCAACTTCAAATTTAATGGTAAACCTTGCTTCATTAAAATTACTGTGGCTCTGCTACTTATTTATGAACATTTATTAAAAGTACAACCTAGATTTTCATTTATGTGACATCTTTTTAATATGCACCCTCTATTTAAGAGATAAAATGTCTGGACCCGTGGGTGTCCCTTATTGAGAGGTACTACTGTAGTATGCTTGGATAATGGCCACTGCACTGTAGTTATTATTTTGTAAAAAAATGGATTTCCCCTCGCATCATTTTGTAGCTACAAAGTATAAATTCATTCAAAAACTGACATGCATTTTAAAGATTTTACCGTAACTAGGAAGGAGAAATGTTCATTCAAGAATGACTTTGGGTTACAGGTATGCTCAAAGATATGATAATTAAAAATAAAGCTTTTTTTTACCGAAATATTGCATGTTTTTTTTACCAAGCAAAAGTGTTTTAAATTATTGTGTATGCATAAAGTATATATTTTAGCCTCCCTTTAAAGCTTATAGAAATCTCAAGTAAATAGACTTTTGGATTGTAAAGAAGTACTTAACATATTTTGTGCAAGATATTAAAAATGTCTCTTGAAGTTGTTTTACGAAAAATATGTGTAAGATAAAGGAAAAGAAAATATTCTTGTGCTGCTTTTTTTAAGTGATATTTTCTATGTCAAAAGAAAAATGCACAATCTGTGTATGTTTAATAAAAGATTTTTTATGACAAATAAAAGGATTATTTATTCATAAGTTATTGATTTTGTAAAGCATTTCTTTCTTCTTTTTTTAAAATTCTCTCTCTCTCTCTCTTTTAAAATGGAACAGTACTAGTGAAACATGAATATAATGTTGTATGGGGCTGCCACTTTTGAATAGGCTAAGTCGATTTCATTATTAAATATTGAACAACAATAAAAGCGAAGAAAATTCTTAAAAGCAGTTTATCTCTCTGATAATTTTAATATGTTTGGTAAGTTTGAAATAAAGTTCTGTGGAAGAATTTTCTTTTTACTTTAATAGAAAGGAGGGGGGGGGGAGAAAGAATGTATTAAGAGATTTGGTTATGAACATCATTATTTTTTATTGTTCGGATATGAATTTAAAAAAATGAATTAACATTCAAATATAATTTCCTCATAAAAATTGCACAAACTTTCAAAAAGACTAGTTTTACTCCAAATGAAATCATCAAATTTCTGTTATTTTACAAAGTTTAAAGTAATGTAGTAATTTTTTACCTAGTTAAATAATTTGTTATATATGCTCAGTGCTTTATTTTGATGGGGGGGGGAGGGGGTTAGTAAGAGGTTTTAAACATTGAGTACTTCTCAGTTTGATTGATGATAACATTTATCTATTAATTTTACGTATCTATTAGTTTAAGACCTAAATGTTTATTATTGTATTTAAAAGGCCGAATTAGACCAGGGGTATAGATCCAAAAAAAATTATGGTGGTGTGCACATTTTTTGTCTGCTTCCTCTCATGCAATTGAACTTGCATAAAAAAATTACTCTTTTATAGTTTAAATTTAATTGTGGGGAGTGGACATAACCCCATTTGGATCCACCAGTGGCGTAGCCAGAAATTTTTCATGGGAAGGGGGGAGTTACGACTACTGCAACTCGAGTATGTGTGTGTGATAAGGTAGTGAAGAATATTTGTATGGCGAAACATTTTGTATGGCACATTTTGTATGGCGAAAAATTCCTCATGGGGGAGTTATGACCCCCCTAAACCTCACCCACCCTTGGCTACACCACTGGGATCCACCAGTGGCAGCATATGAGTACTCATAGGGGCTCTCACATATATGAGACTTTCAAACTAAAAAAAATGTCAGTATTGGGAAGGCTTCCTTCCAATATAGGGGGCACTTTTTATTGGGGGGGGGCTACATTCTCTTATAAATGCATTTGACTCCCAACTCCAACACTCTCTGGATTCGTTAATGGTGCCATGCGAGTACTTATGATGAAATACATCACAGGCTTTCAAACACTACAATAATATGAAAAAAATCAGTATCGGTGAGGGAGCAGTGCCCCCCATGTGTGGGGGGAATATACGGAGTGCATTATGGGGTATTCTGTCATAAATGCATTTGAATTTACAAAATAATTCAATCTAATAATATAAATTTAATTCGTCTGGGGGGCACACCCCCCTGTAGACCCACCATTGGCGCTATATCTTTATTTATGGGGTCTATAATCGGACTTGCAAACACTAGCATTAAAATACAAAAAGTTAAGCTATAGGGGGTAACCTCCACCCCTTGAGGGAGGGGCTTCTTTTAATGATGTTGAGACAGGATTAAGAAGCATAATCAATTAATAATTACACATTTTTAAGTTCAAGCAATGTGGACGAACCGGAAAGAAAATGCTTGGAAGCACTCCTCTTATAGCTTAAAATAATCAAATTTAAGTCTAATATTTAATCAAAATTTCCTAAAATACTCCGTATCAGCTTAAAATAATAATCAAAATTGAGTACAACTATATTAACCAAGAAAGGACAAATTTCTTAAAACGCTCCTTTTGTGCTTAAAATAAAGTAAAAGAGGAGCGTTTATAAAATGTTCATAAAAGGAGTGTTTTTCACACCATTGATTTTTGTCGATAGGTGGAGTTAATTTAGCTCCATTGGGAGAATGACTGTTTGAAGTGGGAAAAGGAGTGTAAATTAGCTCCGTCGGAGCTTATTTAGCTCGACATTTTTTAGCGTGTGGTCTTTTCTTCGTTAGTAAATAATGTTTTCAGTGGTGTAGTACACTACCGTTTGCTTTAATTTTTATCGGTTAATCAAATAAACAATTAACGGCTAACGGTTACTCAGATTCATCGTAATTAAAACTAATTTTTTAATCGTGGTTGATTTAATCTGATTAAAAGGTTAGTTGACTAATAAATTCACTTACGAAATTAGTCGAAAAATCTCAACACTGCTTTATATCTGAGATCACAGAGGCTAAAGAAAACCACTGAGTAAAGAAACATTAATGGTTCATACTGGAAACTTCAAAGTTAAGCCAAAAATAAATAAGTGAATGGACCTCAAAGCTGTTGAAATTCACATACAAAATGAATATATTAATTTACAAACATAGGTTTAAATAGATTATTTGAGCCAATTAGAACTCAAGCTTTCACACAGTTCAGAACATTGTTTTCCTTTCCTATTGCACAAATATAGAAATGTCTATTGCAAAATTGCAGTCCTTTTTTGCATGCCCCACACATGAAACAGTAAAGATAAATTACGACTATCTATGATATTTAGTAATTGGAATATATTTTATGTAATATGTATGAACCTAAAATAATTGCCCTGAAAATGCTTATGTTTCTTACATAAAATATTACGTGTGAGGGTGAAAGAAATTCTCTGTAGGGTGCAAGAGTTGTTTTGCTTATGTTGAATCTAATGTAGTGGAGGAAAGTGATAGACGGGAAATGAAAGACATAAAATGGATAGGAAACGCACCTTCCATGTAATCTACTCTAATGCATTTTAGAGTAGATTACATGGACGTTACTTGACATATCTACGTGCGTGTTCCGAAAAAGGAAAATCAATATCATTCAAATTACAATTTAATAAATAGATTTTTTTTGTTTACGAATAGAAAATCGCTGTGTGTAACTGTTTAGAGCCAGATTAAGAGTTAGTTATGTAACAGAAATGTATTTTGATAGTTATTGTAGAAAGTCGCTGTCACCTTTCGCAAGAATTCCTAAGATTTTGGAAATAAGAAATATGCCATTACTGCTTGACATTTATATCTGGGAACATTTTTATTGACAGACAGTTTAGTTGGAGGGTAAGCGGTAGTGCACATTATTAAATAAAGTATTATTCAAACAACACAATAAATGCACAAACAAGATTATCAGCGCGGTTTCTGAAAAGCGGGAAAGATAGAGTAAGTAATAATAGTAAGAAATTTGTGACCATGGAAAGTTATAAGGCTCTTTTTAAAATACATTGGGGAAACTTTCATGAATATATATCTACTTTACAGAAATAGAAAATTTATAAGTGGAATACGGAGTTTTCGAAGTGTTTTTAAGTGTATTCAGGAAGCTTGCATAAACTCTGTCCAATCTATGAATATACTCTAACTCATTTATGCCTACACTCTTAAAACTGTGCCTCTTATATGGAAGGCACGAGTGGATTGTGCCTTCCAATTTTTTAACATGAGAGGCACATAGCCAATGTACCTCTCATATAGTATTAAAAATGAAAGGCACATCGAAATAAACGGCACCGCTAACACATCGAATTCTGTCAGAGGCACGGAACAAGATTTGTGCCTCTCAACCATTGCTCTTGACATGTGTGCCTCTGATTTTCAGGGATACATTGCAGGCATGAGCAAACGATTTAACCATCATGCACTCGGCTAGCTCACACGGCGCTCAACTCAACTCAAAGCAAAGCAACACAAACAAACAAACGTTTGCTGTTTGCCGGCAAATTTACGCCGTCGTTTGCTTTGTAGAAATTAATTTTAAAAAAATATGGATATTCGTGTAGTAGTTAGTTGCAAATGTTCCTGTCGACAGCGTGAAGAATTTATTTTATAGAACACTGGAACGAATGAATGGTGCGACTACCGCAATCATCCTCCGGTGGATCACAAAATATTAGAAAAGCCTGGAACAAGTAAGTACATTTCAATTTTCACTTGCTTATAGTCATTTTTATATACAATAAAAAACTTTCCGATTTAAAATTGAATACAGTGTTGTACAAATGTATGTCGTAGTTCGCTTTCATGGAAATTTCATTTTGGCCTACATTTTCGAATATCACACAGATCTGAGGCTTTTTTTCACCCTGACCGATCTTGATAAGTTAGTTTCATGTTAATTAATATATCCCAGTCCTTATTTTGTGTTCATTATTATATCAAAGATATATGTTTGCTATCCTAGATATTATATGCTTGCTTGCCTAGATATTATATGCTTGCTATCTTAGATATACAAACGTTTGCTACCTGATACATATATTTGGTATTCTATATGTTTGTTATCCTAGATATTATATGTTTGTAGTGAATATTTTATGTTTGCTTTTTTCTAAACTGATATTTTACTGTAATTTGGCGACTTTCGTCACCAAAATATTGGCTTTGTAGGGTCGCTACAGCAGTTGGGCCATCATATTAAAATTATTCATATGAAATTATCTTAAGACCACCATCAAACAAGCCGCCAAGATGTTTGTTTTCCCCAAAATGCTCATACAGTAATAATAATAATAATACATGCCACACCAATCGATATTTTCAACCGGAGTTGCAGTAGTTTGTCATGTCTCTCCCCCACCCCCCACATATACAGTGAAAAACGTTTAACACGAAAGTGAGGGGACCAACATATTTTTTCGCGTTAAAGAATCCGTAAAAAAAGAGCAAAACTCACTAATATTTTCGATGTTCTCATATTTTATACCGACTTCCTGTTAAACTGGACGTAGGGTGCATCCATTGGGATGAAAATCGAGTATAAAATGTATTGTTTAGGGGGGGGGAAAATAAGTTATCTTTTTTGAAATGTATTTTTCAGCGCCATATTGTCAGCAAATTGTTCCAGATCGCCGACTGATTTATTCATCTCTCCATTTGAATGTTCATCTAAATAACTGCGCATACTTTTTATCAGTTTCTGAACTTCTGAAGTAGAGGGGATGGGAACAGTATCGCTGGTTTCGTTGTTGGAATCTACAGAGAATCTTTTGCATCTTGAAGGATCTTTGGTACATAATATAAGGATTCTATTAGGGGGAGGGACCTGATGATTGGTACTATTGATAGTTCTAGGATGACCAATGGAAAGAGGAACAGGGTCCGAGAATTTAAGCAATTTCACGAACATGTTCAAGTGACTTTCTCGCAAACATGCCACTGATGATCAAAAACAAATTTTTTTTTCGTGTTAAACGATTTTTGTTTCATGTTAAAAGAAAAAAAAATTATTAAATTGCATAGTTTACGGTTCCAGATCGCTGTGTCATTTCGTGTTAAACAATTTTTCATGTTAACTGCTTTCGTGTTAAATGTATTTCACTGTATATATATATATTCGATTGAATGTTATAATACTAAATCTGTTTTCATTCTTTAACTCCAGTATGCATTGAATTAAGAATTTATATTTTTCCCTGCTTTTTTTAATTATTTGTTTTGAAAAAAAAAAGAACCAAAGAATTTACTGAGGTTGAAATGTTTGTTATATCAACGGATTTGCAAAATATCTTTTAAAGGTAAACGTAGAAGATATTGATGTTATCAAATAAATACCTCTTAAGCCGAAATGAAATGAATGCTGTATGGTTGTTTTTCCGTGGTTTCCTCCAAAACTTTGCATAAATACAGGCTAGGTCCCCTTAGAAAGTCCCCCATGGTGGGCAATTCCCTCTTTGGCCTAGATCCCTCGTGTAGATAATAGGCCATGATACCACATTTTATTTCATTTCGCGCAAAACCCAATATTTCATCTTTTGTGTAGAATTTAATCATTTTAAATGCATCGATATCGCCTATTGCATCAGTGACTTCATAATCAATCTTTCCCTCATCCTTTTTGAGAATAATCGTATTTTCATACATTGCATTAGATTTTATATCAACAATTAAAATTACTACATATTTTTAATAAATAAAATATTTCTTGTTAAAGCGCAATATCTACGACAACATCCAGGAAGATCATAAGCAATTAATTCTCTATCCTTTTTGTGAAAAAACATATTTTCGTTTATTGCAAGCCATTGTACTAACTTTTGTATCAGCAGTTAAAATTTAAAATCAAAACATATTTTCAATAAATAACGATTATTTCATCAAATATTTCTTAATCTTTTACATGTATTTCTATTTTTCAACGATTACCTTGCAGACTATTTTGGTATTTTAAAATCTGCGTTGCAGATTGATGTAGAAAATTCAGCAACTGTGAGATCATGTATCAATAAAATCAGTGATCATGATCGTGGATTGATTGGTTAAACATGTTGCTTATTCAAGCATTATTTAACTAATTGCTCTTGTAGTGCATTCTGATTGCATTTTAAATTAGCCTATTAATAGCTCATCTGCAGTGGCATAGCAAAAGAGAAGGATAGGGGATCATCCCGCCCCCCCAAATGAGGAATTTTTTTCATACCAAATGCATATTCTTCACTCCCTTATCACACACACACATATACATATATACTCAAGACCCTAAACATTGTGACCACCCCTACATTTTGCAATGAACTCGCCTGGATGACACGGTAGGTACGTGATCAGGTGGGGGTGGTATTTAACCACTGCTGGAGAGTCTGAAGAATCATCAGTTCGGAGGATGCAAGCAAACGGTGCAGTCGCACAAGGAGGCGCTCTGCTGGTCAGCGTAAAAGAGCCCTTGTCAGGGCTGGTAACCGGTAAAGACAGGCCAGTTGTGAGGCCTCCCGGAATTCCCCCAGCCGAATACTATCTCTATGATGCCTACTGTGAATTAAAGACCATTGGGGAAAACCAGAACTTAAGTTATGTGATGTGGAAAGTCTACAACTCCCATGGAGACCCATCTACGGACACCCAGCACGTCATCTCTAAAACGATACACAAACACTGGAAAAAGCATCAAGCTCCTAAGCCTACCGAAGTCTACGATGAGCACTTCCCAGCCCTGCCTCCCTCTCCTAGAAAAGATCCTGAGATGGAAAATATGGACACCAGCCTACCCGCAGTTCCTGGGATTTCTGAAAGTAATGCTAAAGCTTCTACTCCTCTCTCTTCCCCCTCTACTGTCGACTCCAGCCAAAACCAGAGCTCAGCTAATGATGATGATAGCTTCACTTTAGTTACTAAAAAAGCTAAACTGCAATTAGTGAACCCGGTAGTTAACTTCACCTCAAGTAATCCTTTCAGTCCTCTAGGGACTAAATGCAACGAGGATAAAGAATCGCACACTGAGATAACTCCTAGTTCTGCTACTCGCCCCAAACATCCCAAGCCGATAATAATCCCAAACCCCACGGTCATGCACCAAATTGTCAAGGAAGTAAACAAAAACCTCGAAGCCGATTTTCATGCCATCTCCACCAAAAATACCCTTAAGCAATGCCCCCGTAACACGAAATCTAAAGCATTAATTATTGCCCACCTTTCAAAACTTCAAGATAATTATTACAACAATTCTGATTCTAACTCCCTCCTCAAAATTGTAATCAAGGGTATCCCTGTTAATACAGACCCAGATGAAATTAAAGAAGCTCTCTCCTGCTCATCGTACCCAGTAATTAATGTCCAACAGCTACATAGCAAAAAAGATCAATTCCCCCTTCCTATTTTCCAAGTACACCTTGTTCGCAACAGCCAAAGTTACGAGATTTTCTCCCTCACCACCCTTCTTTCTTTCAAAATCAAAAAGTTTCGCTCCCCCCCAAAAAAGCACCCCAATTTTTCCGCTGCAGCGGATTCTTCCACGTCGCGAAGTATTGCGCAATCCCTCCCAAGTGCGTCCGCTGTGGTGACCCCCCCCCGAAAGTTCTGTGTGCCCCCTTAAAAATTCGCTAATTAAACCCAAATGTGGAAACTGTGGTGGAGAACACCCTGCTAATTATAAAGGATGCCCCAACTTCCCAGATAACCCACTACCTAAACAATTAACGCAAATAACCCAACCTGATCAATTAAATCAACCTAAAAGAACTTACGCTTCCGTTATTAACCCCCCCCCCCTTCAACAACCCAGCAAAATATTTTCCAAGAGATCGCTAAAGTAACTCGAGAAATTGAAAAAGAACTAGGAGTTCCCTCACTGTGTGATTTACTTAAAAAATTTCAGTCTATTTTAACCAACTTAAAAAGTCTTAAAAACTCACAAGAAAAGATAAGGTACTTCATTACCGCGCTAAGCAACGAAGCCTTTCTAAATTTTCCAAGTAATTCTGTGGAGCCGATCCCGTAAGCGGGATCACTCCCTCTTTCTGGTTTGTAGGCCATTTCGGCTTTCAAACCTCCCCCCTCTCTCTGGTCCAGTTGTGACCCCTCCCTTCGGGGCGGGGCCAACTGTTCCAACTTCTGCTTCAAGTATTTAAGCCTTGGGCAGTTCAAAATTCCTCGGTCCTCTCAGTATAGCTATCATGAGTACAGTAGAGGGCGCTTCGCGCCCAGGAACTGTGAGAAGCATATCACGGAACGGAACGAAGAATCATTCTTTCGCTTATTTTTGTGTGATGGGAAAGGCTGCACATCTAAATAACTTTTATAGAGGGCACATTGTAATGGCTAAGGCTTGGAACAAGCATTTCCAAAACTGCACAACTCGTGGGTTGTTCGCGATCTATAGTTGTTAGTACTTATAAAAAAGCACCAAATGCTGTAATCTATGTATTATATTCCTGTATATTTTTCTGATGAAGGGGGGGGGGGGTAAAAGGGAGTTGTCCCCTAGGTGCCAATTATTTTTGTTACACTAACTCACATGATTTATTTCATACCTAGAAACCAGGGCCAGAAAAATCTATTATCCGACATGTCTGGGGCATGTAAAATTTTCAGCCGGGCATGTATTTTTTTTAGCCACATGCCCGATTGGGCATGTCTGGGGCATGTAAAATTTTCAGCCGGGCATGTATTTTTTTTTTTAGCCACATGCCCGATATTGGTGTTCTAGATCAGTAAAATATAGTAATATTTTTTGGCCACTCAAATTTTTGGTTCCGGCATGTATTATTTTAGGCTACAAGCCCGACTGAGCATGTAACGTTTTGGAGATTTTTCTCTCCCTGATAAAAACAAAATTTAAATATTCACAATTTTCTGAAAATCCACCACCTTTAAATTTAACATATTTTTTTCTTTCTTTCTTTATTAATTAATCTTATTAGAGTTTCTTTCTACATATATAAAATTTTAAGCATATAAGGGGGTAAATTTTGGTTAATATGCATATTGTAAATAAACACTCAATAATGAAATGTATATTAATTAAATAATATATATGTCTGCTTTTTATTACTATGTTAAAATATTTTTATTCCAGGTAAAGATGCTGGGCCGTTTGCACCACTTTTTGAATCAACAATAATTAATGAGCCTGGTACAAGTGAAAGTGTAGAAATGGCTTTTCTCCTAATGAAGACATTCAGGTGAGACTGCAACATCCTTCAAAAATTCTCCATAAACGTAGTCCTTGCTCATTTGAAACACAAAGTTTTAATGCATTTAATTGGCATGTAAACAAATTTCATAATGAAAAATATTTTTTGCAATTTGAAAATTGTAAAAAGAATTTATATTCGAAGGGATCCTATAGAATGCATGCGAGCAAATGCCAGTTGTCGGTAGTTAAGAAAATGTCAGTTCCACAAACTCTTCAAGAAGAAAATGCAACAGATTTTTTGCCTATGGCAAATAATTTTGCAGAAAAACAAACTAAGACACTGGAGATAATGACTGATCTTTGCATCGAATTAGAAGGCAAACACAGGGCTTAGCATTTTAATTTACAGACCTATACTATTAAAGGTTTTTTAGTTATCCCCAAATTAATTCAGGGAGAAGCTTTGTTACTCCTCCTCCGCCGCCCCCCCACCACCACCACCAAAAAAACCATTAAGGTTTTTGGCAATGCAGCCTATTTCCTTTCCCCTTTAAAAATAAATCTAAAATTCTTCCAGATTTTATATATGCACTCGGCTGGAAGAATTTCAGATTTTAAAAAAAAATCTGATAATATGCTTATTCAGTTAAATTTATTTTATACTTTTTCAGTGTTCAATTTGGCAATGTGTTAAATTAAATTTTGATAAAATACCATAACATGCAAATTAAATATAATTGTATTGTTGAGATTTGTTTATAAAAAATATTATTGACCTGCCAACTCTGCTGAATTTGGCAGGAAACACATGCTTTTTAAAGTATATTCTGATTTTTCTAGCAAATCTCTTGCTTTTAGATAATTTTTCTTAAAATCCCCACAATTGCGAAAAAAAAAAAAGAAATAATGACTCACTCAAAATCTATCATTTTTTACTTTCCAATTCAGAAAGTACGCACTGAGGAACGGGGTTGTTTTAAATGGAAATGTGAAGTCATGAAGGGGAAAAATATTTCCCATTTTCCCCATTCATAGGGAAAAGTAAACAGATTGCTCAAAATCCATAAAAATCTACTGATTTTTTGAGTATGATATTAATTCTTTTTCTTTCTTATAGGATGATTACAGCCCTGACATGCAAAGGCCTGGCCCAAGTATATTTTTTGGCACGAAGAAATGCTTAACAGCTGGCAGGCAGGTTTTATCAGTGGAAACGGGTTCTTTTTAGCGACGTATCAAGGTTCACCCTTTACCGTTCGGATGGCAGGGTCTGGGTCTGGTGTCTGCCTGGAAAACGTCTCCTGCCAGAATGCATTGTGCCAACAGTCAAGTTCGGCAGAGGTGGAATTATGGTCTGGGGGTGTTTCTCGTGGTATGGACTGGGATCCTTGGTCCCCATTCATGGTAAGCTCAACGCCGATGTCTACTGCACTATTTTGGATGACAATGTGCTTCCTACGTTGTGGCAGTTTTACGGGTTGGACCCCTGTTACTTTCAGGACGACAATGCCAGTTGTCATGTTTCGAGGTTAACCAAGGCTTGGTATGGTTGCCAATGGAGTTCATCGAATGGACTGGCCTGCCCAGAGCCCAGAGCCCAGATCTGAACCCAATCGAGAACCTCTGGGACGAGTTGGATCGCCGAATTAAAGGGTTCACTAGACGTCCAAAATCGGTGAAAGAACTTCTATGTGTACTTCTAGCCGAGTGGAAGACAATACCACTAGCTGTAATACAAATACTTGTGGGAAGTATGCCCCGGAGGGTTCACACTGTAATTGCCTCTCGTGGAGGCTCTACCAACTATTGATTTTGAATATAGTTTTTCTTTTCTATCACAGGTGTCCAAATACTTCTTGGTAGACAGTGTATTTAAATGAAACGAGCACTGTTGAAAGAGCTGCCGTCCGGCAGTTGGGTGTATACCATGTAATGGACTTAAATTTCCCATATGCATATGGACAATTTTTAGGTTTAATCCAGAATATTGTAGCTAAAAAAAATTTTCCCAGACCGTTCTTGTCAAACGTTTTACTGTAAATGGCGAAAATTGTAACTTGATTTAATAAATATGTATTTAAAAAAAACAGATATATTTGTATTTATTGTCTTGTTTTTATTTTTTTTTAATAAATTCTACTGAGTGTTTAGCATCAAATTTGAAAATTAAGGCTACTTCTTTTTCTTTAGTGATTTTTTACATGTAGATACTTTTGAAAAAGTAAAAAGCACAAATTTGGTGCCAAAAAATAAACAATCATCTTTTACATCAAGTTCAAACCAAGCAAATTTATGGATCGGTTAGATTTTATTTATAAGATTTTTTTTTTAAATTTCAAATCACAGGGAAAGAATGACAAGACTTTAAAGCTGAAAAATTTCATTTTGTACAGAGCACCTTGATCACAACATCAGAAGGACTACACATTTATGGTACCCCATTTTTAATTTTGAGATTGCATATTATAAAAAGAGCAATTTATGATGTATTTGATTATAGGATCATGTCGTCAAATGCAAGGTAGTTATGCTGAATTGGTCTGCATAAATGTACTTCCTAAAAAAGCATGAAAATAAAAATTCTTTATATGGAACAAAAATTTGCTGACGGTTCTATTACTTTTTTAAATTTTGATATTCATGAAAATTCAAAATGCTCTGATTTTCTAGCTTTAAGGGAAGATTGGGATTTTCACCTCTTTTTAATTACTTTATAGTTTTTGTTTACTTCAAAATAGTCATTGTATGTCTCTTCATTTTTTCAATGAATCTAAAAAAATATATAACATTTACATAAAATTATACTTTTTTCATTATTAGATTATCAGAAAATTTGATTTGAAAATAAATTATTGAGAAATTTATTTTTGTGAAGATAAATGGATAAAAAGGATTTTTTTAAATTAAATCTATCATTAATTTTTACTCCAAAAAAAGGGCTTATATTTGATTTTATGATTATCAATTTTAGTTGAATTTGTTTATTCTGTTATTAAATTTTTTATGATTCACTAAACATAGGTTTTGAATGTTTTTAGCCCCCTTAATGAGCAATAACAGGCATTTTTAATTGAAATTTTGTAGTTATGCTTATTCTAAGTAAAGAAAAAAATTGCTTAAAAAGGGTTTGGTGGGAGAGGATTATGAGACAGATTATTAAAAAAAATTCATAAAAAAACAGAGAATTGTGATGTAAAAAGTGTCTTCAAACTGATTTTGGAGCTTTTAATGTAGCTATAGGTGAGTAAGAGTGTTATTCACTACTGTAAATCCACACACGAAAAATGATTAATTAAAAAAATATAGCTTTAGTAGGAAATCATTTTCATGACTGACTGCAAAATAAATACTCAAGTATTAGAAAAAGCTGCTAACTTCTCTTTCTTCATAAAAATTTATAAATGGAAAATGTTAATTTAAGAAAATAAATTGTATATTTTAAATTAATAACTCATCTTATTAGAAGTGAAATACAAAGTTATAAATTAGTATAGTTTCTTAATGTAGTTTTTCTTAGTCAGGATAACCAATGAACAATAAAAATTATCTAAATGTAGTTAAGAAAATAAATGTAATTTAACAAAAAGCTTTTATTTTGTTGAACTGTATTACTATTACTTACAGTTATATTTTGGGGGAAGCAATTCTAAACATGGCCCAGCATTGGATAAAATATAATTTTTGAAATGTGTTTGGGGAAGTGGTAAAGATTTGAGTTGATAAAATATTTAAATAACCATATGGATTCTTATTTTAATCACTTATTAATTACAATATATTATTAATAATATAAACCTGCATAAAAATATTGTCCCTGATGGGATTTGGGGTAAACCTAGATTGGAAAGTGTAAGAGGCACTTGAATCTAAGTTTAAAGGCACCTCTTGTGCCTCTTAATTTCAGACACCTCTTGTGCCTCTCAAGTTTCAGATGCTCATTGTGCCTCTCAATGTCAAAGGTGCATCTCATTTTTCAGAGGCACATTGTGCCTCTCAATGTCAAAGGTGCCTCTCAAACTTCAGAGGCACAAATGAACAAAATGTGCCTCTTAAATGAGAGGCACACTTTTTAGAGTGTAGTGTCCTTTTTTGACACGGCATTTTCGCTATCAGTCGAAAACGTCATTTATTTTTCCTAGCCTTTATTCACGAGTATTGAACCTCAACTCCCCAAAATATTTTAACATGACTAAGTAGGATGTTGCATTTCAATTTTAATGCAGAATGATTTTAAAAGAAATAATCCATTGTTCAAGAAGATGACATCAGAAATTTATCTATTATTACTGGTATTAGCAAAAATCGAAGAAAATCGCAAAAATATCTAGGCATAAATGGGTTAAAAACAAAAATGCTGAATTTTTCCAACCACAACAATAAGGACTGGTATAAATACGTTTCAATGCTGAATGGCAAATTGCGTAAAAATTTACTATAATTTATGTCTACTATGATTTCAATGTAGACTGACCTTCTGCGAGTCTGGGTGAAGAGCTGCTCTGTTCATTTTCCAAAAATTTCAGTTTTTTCTATTCGCCACAAGTTTGACTTGTTCACTCCGAACGTTGAAAAGACCCAATGATGCTTATTCCCTTCTGCACCCAGAGTCGCTACCCAACAAGAAACTTTGAATGTTCCGGTGAACACAGAAGGGAATCCATGCCAATATTTCTTTGAAAGAATGAAAGCAAACAGGTTAAAACTGAATTCAAGATTACATATGAAATAAAAAGGATGACCTGCTTTCTCAGAAAAATTCCGAAGATGATATCGAGCAGTGTCCCGCCCTATGTCTCCGTGCCTGAAGGAAAGCAGATGCACCAAGAAGTATCCTCGAGCGCTGCTAAAAGAAACCCAAACGATCGAGAATGGGTATTCGCTGTACTGACGCAGATGACCTGAGGATGAAGGACGTACGGCCACATTTAAAATCAGAGGTACTGGGTAGGGATGGAAGCTAGACGAGAAAGGAAATATTTTACGAGACGAGACAGTGTCTTGCCTCGCGCGAGATTTCTCCCGAGAATTTCTAGTTTCGCATAAATTTTTGATACGAATTACTTTTCAATCAGAGTTGCAGTGCTGTATTAGAGGAAGCATTCTAGCCTGAAAAGAGAGGGTACACTTTGCCTAAAGCCTCTACCATTTAACTTACGTCTCCGTTATTATCGTTCCTGGTATACGATAACCACTCTACAACACACAAACACGTATCATTTAAAATTAGGACGGTTCTAGGGAAATACATAACACACAAAGGATACAATAAAGAAAGAAACTGGAAAAAGAAAGGAAACAGAGAAGAGTAGAAGACAGAAAAATAATAAGTAAACAAAGAAAAGGCGATACGGTAAGTCCAAAGCCTAACCATATTTAGAAGGGACCCAGGGGCGCTAACTTTGGGGCCCATTTCACTATTACAAGCATTTCAACCCATTTTTGACAACTGCTGAGTTTCGCAATGCAAAGCTCATTTAAGATTTCCTAAATTGAATTTTAAAATGACTGACATATATTTGAGCAAGATTATACATTTAAAAGTTATTTTTATTTTAATATTTGTAACCCATTTGTATAAATAGCTCATATGGACGTTGAGTCAGGGATGACTATTATATGACACATATGTCCAGGGATGGCTTTTATATGACACACATGTCCAGGGATGTCTATTATATGACACTCCTGTTCGTACTTTTGAAATTCCTTTTTAAGAAACGATAAAACTATAATATAATACTTCAATTATCCTTTATGGAAGACATAAGTTTATAGTTTTTTTTTTAATCATTTATGCTTAGTGCTCTTCCGCTTAAGACGTTTCCCACTTAAAATGTTTGATCAAATCTCTGAAAAGTTTCTTATAACACACACACACACTTACACGTGTGTGTGTGTGTGTATTGTCTGTTGCATAAGTGGGTTCCACTGTATATATATTATTAAACTAGCTGAAGTACCCGTCCTCGACGGGTTAGTGAATGAAAATTTCCAAAATGCAAGAACTTTCGTCAGCATTGTAGGAGTACACAGAATGGATGTAGTATGTTGCCAAAGTAAAGAAAGCGAAGTTATAATTTTTATGTATTGTTAAAATATTGCAGGTTAGAGAGTAACTAAGTAATATCATTTCATTCGCTTTAGTCGTAATTATGTGATGCGTGAACGAATATTGACGCATATTGAAATAATTGTCGCAAAATCTCAAAATTTAATCAACATTTTTGAAAAATTTGAAGCCTAGAATTTAAGTTGAGTGACAACCTATCCTGTCACCCAAATTCGTTTCATTCCCTGCAGTCTTTATTTCGTGATGCTGGAACAAATTTTCAGCATTTTAAAACGATTTTCGAAAAATCTCAAAATGTAAGCAAAATATTTTTAAAATTCGCCTATAAATTAAGATTAGTAACTACCTATCATATCACTCAATTTCTTATCATTCGTATTAGTCGTTATTACGTGATGTTTGAAGAAATATAAACGTATTTTGAGAGAATTATCACAAAATCTCAAAATCTAATAAAAATGTTTAAAAAATTGGACTCCTATAGTTTATGTTGAGCAACCATCTATCGTGTGACCAAATTTCATATCATTCGCATTAGTCGTTATTACGTAATACGGGAACAAAGATTCACTCAGTTTTAAACGATTTTCACAAAATCTCGAAATCTGATGGATTTTTTTAATTACACTGCTGGCCATCGTAAATGCAACACCCTGAAGGAAGCATGCAAATAATATGAAATTTACAACATGCATTAGCTGAGGTGAGATATGCAAATGATTAGAATTTCAGCGCAGACGCACATCAAGCGCGCCTGTGGCGCCACCTCAAAGCGCTATTTAAGGCTTGGAGATTTCGACGGTTTCAAGTACAGCAATTGTGTTTTTCTTGCTTTTTTTTCAAAAAAACGATAAATTATGCCTCGTAGGAAACAACGATCATCTTTTGATCAAGTATCCGAGTTTGACAGAGGAAGGATAGTGGCATACCGAGATTGTGGGTTATCTTTCAGGGAAATCGGTCGTCGTATTGGACGAAACCAAACAACTGTGATGCGGATATGTGATCGTTGGGTGCAGGAGGGTACGACGGACAGACGTGATCGACCGCATCGACCTCAGTGCACCACGTCACGTGATGACAGGCAGATTGTACGCATGGCAGTGACGGACCGCTCAGTCACATCACGAACCATATCACAGCAGATTCAGTCTGTAACGCATCATCCAGTGTCTGCGCGTACCATTCGACGTCGTTTACAGCAGAATGGTCTGTCCGCAAGACGTCCGTTGTTTTGTCTACCTCTGACGCGGAACCACAGACGTCTCCGCCGCCAATGGTGCGATGAAAGAAGGATGTGGACGACAGAATGGAATGAAATTCTCTTTACTGACGAGTCACGCTTCTGTATGCAACACCACGACGGTCGGATTCGAGTCTGGAGACACCGTGGAGAGAGGATGCTGAACAGCTGCATTATGCACCGTCACACTGGTCCTGCACCGGGTATTATGGTATGGGGCGGTATCGGATATCTCTCTCGCACTCCTCTAGTACGCATTGCCGGTACTTTAACCAGCCAGCGCTACATCTCCGAGGTGTTGGAGCCAGTTGTCCTTTCTTACCTTCAGGGCTTGCCAACAGCCATATTTCAGCAGGATAATGCACGGCCACACGTGGCACGCATTGTCCAAGGGTTCTTCGTCAATCACCAGATTGAATTGCTTCCCTGGCCGGCGCGCTCTCCGGATCTTTCGCCGATAGAAAACATGTGGTCCATGGTTGCTCAACGACTGACCCAGAGTTCATCCCCAGCTGTCACACCAGATCAACTTTGGCAACGTGTGGAAGCTGCTTGGTCTGCTGTACCCCAAGAACACATTCAAAGTCTCTTTGAATCAATGCCGAGGCGTGTGGCAGCTGTGATCTCCAACAACGGCGGCTACTCTGGGTACTGATTTTGGCAGGAACCACGCTTCATAGAATGCTGTAAATTTAATCATTTGTTACTTGGTCAACATGTTATCTACACAATAAATTTTGTTGTGATATCTCTTGTTTTTCTTGGTGTTGCAATTTGGGTGGCCAGCAGTGTAGATGCTTATAGTTTAAGGTGAGTGACCACCTATCCTTTCACCAAATATCATTTTTTCACCTTTGCAGTTATTACGTGATGTGCGAACACAAATTTACGCAGTTTGAAATGATTTTCACAAAATTTCAAAATCTAATCAAGATTTTTTTTTTTTTAATTCGACGCCTATGTTTTAAGTGGAGTGACCACCTATCATGACACCCAATTTCATATCATTCGCTTCAGTCATTTTTACGTGATGCTTGAACACAAATTTACGCAGTTTGAAAGGATTTTCACAAAATCTCAAAATTCAATCAGGATTTTTAAAAAATTGGACGCCTATGTTTTAAGTTGAGTGACCACCTATCGTGACACCCAATTTCATATCATTCGCTTCAGTCGTTTTTACGTGATGCTTGAACACAAATTTACGCAGTTTGAAAGGATTTTCGCAAAATCTCAAAATCAAATCAGGATTTTTTAAAAATAGGACATCTATGTTTTAAGTTGAGTGACCACCTATCATGACACCCAATTTCATATCATTCGCTTCAGTCGTTTTTGCGTGATGCTTGAACACAAATTAACGCAGTTTGAAACGATTTTCGCAAAATCTGAAAATCTAATCAAGATTTTTTATAAATTCGACGCCTATGTTTTAAGTTGAGTGACCACCTATCATGTCACTCAATTTCATATCATTCGCTTCAGTCGTTTTTACGTGATGCTTGAACACAAATTTACGCAGTTTGAAAGGATTTTCGCAAAATCTCAAAATCCAATCAGGATTTTTTAAAAATAGGACGCCTATGTTTTAAGTTGAGTGACCACCTATCATGACACCAAATTTCATATCATTCGCTTCAGTCGTTTTTACGTGATGCTTAAACAAAAAAAGCGTCACGGACAGAAGGACATAATGACAGAACGACAGAATGACAGACAGACAAACTTTTTTTTTGAGGTTCGCATCGGATTCCCGGGTTGCTTGAAACGGATAGAAATCGCCAAATTTTTGAATTCAAAGAAATGTACAGACAAAAGTCTAATTTTATTTATATAGATATGTCTATCTAGATAATAATGATCTTTTATGAAAAAGAGCCCTCAAAGTATAAATTTGTATATAATAATTACAGAATGATTTTTTTAAAGACACCATTCATTTATTAATTTGCACAGAGTAATCTAAATAAAAGCAAATGTAATTCAATCATCTTGTTAGAAGTATGTTTTTTTTTATTATTCTTTTAATTAGCCTCCCTCCACAACTGATAACTGATGTCAACATAGATACTCGGTTTAATATTTCTGATAATTGTTTTTTTTTTTTTCGTTTGTAACTATTGTTACGAATTTTTGGGGCAAACCGCTGTTCTGGAATTAAAATAGTTCCAAATTCGTATTCTACGTTTCAAATAGTTAAGTTTTGCTTTCTGTTGCATCAAAATCGGTCAACTAGAACCGCAAATACGGAGGTTTCGGTTTCCCATTCAATTGTATGCAGTTTCGAGAAATATTTTCCTAAGCCTTCGGTAACTTCCCTTTAGGCGACTTATTTTTGACGCCAAATTTGGCGATACTTCGTCAAAAGTCGCCAAGTTTGGCGACATTTTTGTCATTTCGCGTGATTTTGCGAATGGAGGCTGTAAAGTGGCTTTCCCAGCATTAAAATCACATAATAGCCTAATATTTCTGCCTCCTCTATAAATACAAGCGCGTGCTGCTCCGATGGTTCAGAGTGTGATTTAACTCCCGTAGAGAGTCAACCGAACGTCGGAGGAGTACGGCGCTTTGCTCTATGATAGAAGCGGTGTTTCCGCGCGCGTTTTTGAAGCTTTGCTCATAAGTGCTGCGTGTAAATTCTTCTTTGTTGAGTCTTGAGGGGGTGTCAGTGTTATCCCTCGTATATTTCCACTGAATTTTACCTGTGGAAGTGTTTTATTTTGTGTGAGAAATACAGCATTTCTGAAAGCTTCGGTACTGAGTGGACTGTTATAAACGAGCTACTAGCCGTTAGTGCCTGTGAATTTTGTACAGCTGATTATTCTAAGACGTTCTAGAAGCAATAAATTTTGTGTTCCATCCTGACAAGTGACTTTTTACTAGAACTTTCTACACCAACTGGACTTTAGAACGACGAACCCAGGAAACAAGCAGAGTATTCTGGAATATTTGGTGTCAGAATCGGGGTTCTAAAGAAGGATTTTAATATTCCAGCTTATGGTTTTGACAAGAGGAAAAATGGAAGAACAACTTCAAAAGCTCATGGATATGATGAAGAAAATCCATGCCGGCCAAGCCGAGATGAAAGCGGTTGTGGAAAAGAAAGTAGAAGCCGAGTGGGAGAGATAAAAACCGCCCATAACGAGGTAAAAGCTGGATTGGTCGGACTGGACAAGGAAATGGAATATGGATAAAAAGAAATGAAAACGGGATTGGAAGAGTTAAGAACGGCACAATGCTAGATGAAAACCGGACTGGAAGAGATAAAAACCGCACACGAAGCGATGAAAAGTGGGCTGGAGAAATAGAAAAATCAAAAGGAAATGGAGGAAAGAAAGTTGCTCATAGATGAAACTCAAGCAAAAATCGTGAAAGAATAGCGTGAAGAATTTGAGAACAAAATTGAATAAAATCTGGACTCTCTCGTCAAGCTGGGAAAAATACCTGAAAACGTCGTCACACCGCCCAGCAGTGAAACTAACGACTTATGATGGAAAGACTCCATGGGAAGCCTACAAGACCCAATTTTTAATCGTCGGCAAAGCCAATGGTTGGAGCGAGTCCGAAAAAGCGAACCAACTGGCCGCTTCTCTTAGCGGAGATGCAATTAACGTATTGCAAACCATTGGAGCGAAGAAGCTAGGAAATTTTGACGCCCTGCCAGTGAGTTGGAGTTGAAATTCAGTGAGACGTGTCAGAAAGAGTATAGTAGAATAGAACTAAAGTCAAGGATGTAAAGACCAGGCGAGACCCTTCAAGAACTGGCTTCCGACATAGATAGGCTGTGTCATTTAGCCTATGGTAGTTATCCGGATACCGTTCGAGAAGAAGTTGCAGTGCAACATTTTATTGAGGGCCTCTTGGATTCTCAAATTCAGAAAGCATTGATCTTGGCGGATAATAATGATCTCAGATACGCCCTCGTATTCGCTATGGCGTGGAAGCAGCTCAGCTGGGCGTAAGAAAAGAGCGGTATACTGTTACAGCTGTGTCGTTCCAGGAGCCAATGGAAGGAGAAATGGACAGATTAGTGAATAAATTAAATACCCTTGAAAATCTGGTGGAACGATAAGTACAGTCAGGGACAAGACAAGCTAAATGTTGGAAGTGCGGTGGCGAGGGCGATTAACGAAAATACTGTGACGTACAAAAGAACTATCGTCGTGAAGATCGCAGATACCAGTACACCAGAGAAGACCGTGAACGAAGAAGGGAGAGAGACGACACAGCGGTACGGAGGCTGCGGGATATTCAAAAGCCTCACTTAAAAGTCTTACAGATTTCCTCAGTGAATGGCGGCAGTAATGGACTCTTCGTACTCGGTTACGTAAGTGGCTCTCCATGCCACATGGCGATTGATACTGGTGCCAATATCACCATCATAAGGACTGATCTGTCTAAGAAATTAAATTTGAAGACTATCTGGACTCCGCCCTCGCTGACCCTCCAGACTGTGATAGGTGACAAGATCGATGTGAGCGGAAAGCAAGAGTGGAAATCACATTTGGAAATGCCAGATACGACCATGTCGTCTATATTGCCAATACTACGGACTTTGACTTTTCTCGGACTGCACTTCTTAAAATCATGTAATATGTCGCCAATATTACTGCCTCTTATTCTCGTACTGGACTTTCGAAAATCACACAAATTTTACTAGGACTATAAAAATAATGAGCTTCGTTCAGATTCAGAAGAAATAGCTGTGTTCGACATTAAAAATGAAGCAATTTTACCTGTTCAACAAATAATAGCCCAGACTGACATCACTCTACCCCCAAGATCAGATTCTGTAGTTTCTGGAACAGTAAAAGAAATTAATAAATTCCGGTTTGGATTAATCGAAAAATAGAGCAGTAGTGATTCTATCAGAGGAGTACTTGTGTGTGCAACACTTGTGGACTTGTCGAAAGCTAAAATTCCTGTTAGAGTAGCTAACTTGACTGAGAAGTCGAAAGTGATGAAGAAAAATGAGGCAACATGCACTCTTGTTACCTGCATTAATAAGAACAGCAACCCAACGACAGCTAAATCATCTGAGTGTCTGACTAAGGAATTATTAGTAGACGTGGAGTTAGCGGCAGAACAGAGATGACCTCTTCTCTCGTATTTCCGGTGGCTTTGCTAGTACAAAGTTAACGCAACACAGGATAGATACAGGCAGCCATTCTCCCATCAAGCAACACCCTAGGCGGCTGACGTTTGCTAAGCAAGAAGAGGTGAGCAGACTTTTAGAAGAGGTTCTGCGTGATGACGTCATCGAGCCATTGACTAGTCCCTGGGCCTCGCTGATTGTTTTGGTCCGGAAGAAGGATGGTTCCATCAGGTTCTGCGTTGACTACAGACGTCTGAATGACATAACAAAGAAAGACAGCTACCCTCTTCCCAGGATAGACGGCACATTGGACACTTTATCGGGAAATGAATGGTTTTCCACTCTGGATCTGAAGAGTGGCTACTGGCAAGTGGAAATTCATCCCGACGACCGTGAAAAGACTGCGTTCACCACGGGAGTAGAATTGGGGCAGTTCAAAGTTATGCCTTTTGGACGCTGCAACGCACCGGCTACATTTGAGCGTCTAATGGAGACAGTGTTGAGAGGACTTTCCTACGAAGCATGTCTCGTTTATTTGGGACGATATCATCATCGTCGGAAAGAATTTCCAAGAGCATCTCGAGAACATTCGAAAGGTGCTGCAGAAATTAAAGGAGGCGAACTTGAAACTGAGTCCATCTAAGTGCAACTTGTTTCGTAGGGAAGGACGTTATCTCAGGCACATAATATCCACCCACTCAGTCAGAACCGATCCCGGGAAGACGTCCGCAGTCCAGAACTGAAGTCGTCCCGAGAATATCCATGACTTAAGAAGTTTTCTCGGTATGTGTACTTACTATCGAAAATTCGTGAAGGGCTTTTCTCAAATTGCAATACCTCTTCAGAAATTGACCGAGACTGGACAAAAATTCCAATGGACTGAGGAATGTCAGGATGCTTTCAACGAAATCAAGACGGCTTTAACATCTGCGCCGATCTTGTCGTATCCCCACCCTGACAAGCCATTTATGCTGGACACAGACGCTGGTAAGGAGAGTGTGGGAGCCTTTTTTTTCCAGGAGATAGATGGCCAAGAACATGTCATTTCTTACTGGAGCAAATGCCTTTCAAAGGTAGAATGTAACTATTGAGTTAAAAGGAAAGAACTTCTGTCTATCGTCAAGACCGTAGAACATTTCCATCATTACCTGTACGGCCGGAAGTTCTTGCTCCAAACAGACCATGCCTCTTTAACCTGGCTTTTAAATTTTAAGAATCCGGAGGGCCAGATAGCGAGATGGATACAGAGGTTACAACAATATGACATACAAATGCGTCATTCGAAAGGAACATCTCATGGAAACGTAGATGCTTTGTCGAGAAGGCCCTGCATAGAAAGTTGTCGCTATTGCTCCAAGGCAGAGTAAAATTACCATCTGAAACATCCCGTTGTTCGCCAAGTTACGTCATCAGCGTCATCTCAAGATCCCTGGAGTGACGCAAATGTTCGGGCGCACCAGTTAGCTGTCAGCGACATCAAACCTGTTGTGGAGTTATTGGAAAAATCTAGCGATAAGCTCAGTTGGCATGAAATATCGTCATGTAGTCCGGCGACGAAACAATACTGTGCTTTATGGGATTCGCTTCGTCTGATAAATGGAATCCTGTACCGTAAATGGGAGTCGGACGACGGCAAGACACTACGATGGCAGTATTCCCTAGTTCGAGATTTCCGAAGGTTCTAGAAGAGCTTCATAATGGCTTAACTGGGGGCCATTTTGGTATAATGAAGACCCTGCAGAAAGTTCGCGAGCGTTTCTACTAAGCTAGGGCTCGAGACGATGTCGAAAAGTGGTGTCAAGCTTGTGACGCCTGTGCCGCCGTAAAGGCCCGAAGAAACGAAGCCGTGGAAAACTACATCGTTATAATCTAGGAGTGCCTTTTGGGAGGATTGCCATAGACATCCTGGGACCTCTTCCGCGAACTTCGGATGGCAACATTTACATTCTAGCTGCCATAGATTATTTCTGTTAATGGCCCGAAGCGTATCCTATTTCCGATCAAGAAGCTACGACCGTAGCAGAGGTATTGATGCAAGATAGTATTTCCAGGCATGGAACCCCTCTGCAACTTTATTCCGACTAAGGAAGGAACTATTGCTCTGCAGTTTTTAAAAGACTTTCTGAACTTCTCGGAATCGACAAAACCCAGACTACGCCTTTACACCCACAATCCGACGGCATGGTGGAAAGGTTCAATCGCATAATTTTAAACCACCTCTCGCACGTGGTCTCCAGGAATCAAGAGGACTGGGACAAGAAACTCCCCCTCTTCCTTCTGGCCTATACAAGTGCCGTCCATGAGACTAGCGGCTTCACACCTTGCCAGATACTATACGGAAGAGATCTTCGTCTTCCCGCCGATCTAGTGTTTGTTCGCCTGCAGATACGACTTCATCGCCTGAGAAGTACATGGAAAATCTTCGGGTACGGTTTGAAGACGTGCATCATTTTTCTCGGGAGCGGATCAATCTGAACACGGAGAAGATAAAAACTCGCTACGACACGAAGGCTACGGGATACTAGTTCAACTTAGGTGAGAAAGTTTGCCTATGGAATCCCACTAGACCAGTATTTCTCAACCTTTAATGGCTAACGGCACAATGAAAATATCTAGAATTATTTCCGGCACGCCTGAATATAAAAATTGCAAAGGTTGTGTGATACAAAAAATTGATAAATGCAAATAACTTTATAAAATTGTTTATTTACCAAAAAAATAATAATAATAAATTTCAATGAAAGGGCTAAGCCTGTTTTTGCATGGGTCTTGCGGCAAACAGCTGTTTCAAAAATTGGCAGAGCGGTTTTTCATGCTATGAAATAAAAGTTTCGCTCTTCTTGGTGTATAGCTTACTGAAAGTGAACTAGACAGGACATGATAAATTGAAAATGTCATATAGCTGATAGGACACCACGCAGTTTTAATAATTTTTCAAAAGCCCTGGCGGCACATTAGACTATATCTCACGGCACATCAGTGTGTCGCAGCACACAGGTTGAGAAACACTGCACTAGACGGAAAGGCCTGTCTTCCAAGCTGCAATCGCCGTTGGACGGTCCTTACACAGTCCTTACACAGTCCTAGATTGAATGACGTCATCGTACGGATTCGTAAGTCACCTAACTCGAAACGAAGAGTCGTTCATTACGATCGGCTAGCCATTTACCTCGGTTGTAATTAATTAAATGAATATCGGACCATGGTCACTGTGGCGAAATTCCTCCTTTCTTTCACCTCTCATTTCTTTCCTGTCTTTCTCTTATCTTCCTCTTTCTTCACTCAGCACCTACACCATGTTTAGTGTACATATTGGTTTTTTTAATGTGTATTTTTTTATTACTTTTTAGTGTAATTGTTTATTATGTTTATTATTTATTTATTAGTAACTATTTGCTTATTGTATTTATTGATTATTTGCTTAAATTATGTTGTTAAGATCTTGTTAAAGGTTAGACGCTGTAGATATTTGTGTGACCTCCTAACTGGGGATTGTACTTCCCGGGACGTGCAGTCCTTGGGAAGGGGGGCAATGCTACGAATTTTCGGGGCAACCCGCTGTTCTGGGGCTTATAACCGTTCAAAATTCGTATGCTACATTTCAAATAGTTAAATTTTGCTTTTTGTTGCATCAAAATCGGTCAACTAGAACCGGAAATACGGAGGTTTCGGTTTCCCATTCAGTTGTATGCAGTTTCTAGTAATCTCGAGAAATATTGGTCCTAGGCCTTCGATAACTTCACTTTAGGGCACTTATGTTTGGCGCTAAATTTGGCGATACTTCGCCAAAAGTCGCCAAGGTTGGCGACATTTTAGTCATTTGGCGCGTTTTTCTCAATGCAGGCTGTAATTGCTTTTCCAGCATTAAAATCACATAATAGCCTAATATTTCTCTCCTGTGATGTAATCAAAACTCCCGCTTTATATGGAATCTTCGGAAAAAGACTTTTCTGGAAGCTTCTTGTAGCTTCTGCCTCCTCTATAAATACAAGCTTCGAAGTTCTAGAAGCAATAAAGTTTGTGTTCCATCCTCACAAGTGACGTTTTACTATAACTTTCTACACCAACTGGACTTTAGATCGACGAACCCAGGAAACAAGCAGAGTATTCTGCAACGCTATGTAGATAGCTTAAAAATGATATTTGAATTGCAAGTGAATTTTAATGTCTGATTCATTTTTACGCATAATCCAGAATTATGAATAAATTAATAACATACGTGAATATTTCTTTTTCATGGAAAAAATTTCAAACTTATTTAGAATATCTGGCTATAATTATTACATTTTAAAAATAGTTGATGCAAGCATGATTACTTTGATATTTTATGCTCTAATCGTGTACTTAATAATTTTGATTTTTTGTTTACTTATAATATTGGCTACATTTCATTAAAATGAATGAATACGTACGTGAGTAGTCTTATGGATATTTCACATTTTTCTCTTAAATAAATTAACGTTTCTAAATAAAATGTTTCATCTGTTATCAAAAATGCTTCTTTCACCATAAACCATGCTATGCGAACGTAAATGAATGGTCTACTGAAGTGGTTTCGCTAATACAACGCTGGGTTTCAGAGGAGCATTCAAAAATCCATGTTTGAGAAACAACCCTGGTCACAAGTCTTCTCTGTTGTCTCTTTATTTTATGGTATGAATGAACAGGTTAAACACGGGGTCCCGATTAAATATGAAACCCATATCTCATACACTAAAACGAGAAGGGGGATAAACAGGCTTCTCTATAATTATCCCGTCCCCGATTGAAACTTTTATTGATTCACTATTCCGCACATTGGGGCCGCTTAGTTTGATTAAAATTATATTTTCGCAACATGCCCTGATTTCTGCATCATTTCTAACAAAATTCAAAGCTTTATATAATTTCAAAAGCAAATGAAACTCAAATCAACCATACATATTAAATTTACTCAGTTCCGGAAATAAATAAATAAAAATAAATATTTTTTCGGTGTCATGTGACATTATATTTATGGATTAAATCTGAAGTTTTATCATTTCAAATGCACACATGAGTCAATATGGTAACTAATATATGTACTAATATAGTAATATGTAACTAATTGTTATTATTAATATTAATTTTCGATAAAAGAGTATTAAATGTTACTAAACATATCGTAACAAAATCGCAGTCCTTAATTTTGCAAGAACAGACAGAGTTTTAACACTGCTAGACGAGACGGAACAATCCTGTTTCTCGTCTGGCATCCTTCCCATGTACTGGGCAAGATCTTGTAGTAGACAAGAGCTTTGTAGTCCCGTACTCTCCACTCTTATACATTTTTTTTAATGCCCGCATTAATGTGAAATTATGTAACTCGATCCAGGCAATCAAATACATTTGCGAATACATAAACAGGGGACTGATCAGACAATATTTATTCTGCAGTAGCAGAGTAATGCTAATATTGACCCAAGGAACGAAATGCAGATGTTTAGATCAGGTTAATATGTAAGCAGAAACGAAGCGGCACGGCGGATATTGGGATTGCCACTTCTCGAAAGGCACCCGACAGTGACACATGTTGCGGTGTACCTTCCCAAACGCGAGAGCGCTTACTTTGCAGAGGCCAACTTGCACGATCGAGTAGCGACACCACCTACAACAACACTCACTCCATTTTTCCGTCTGTGCCACACGGCGAATTTGCCCGAACTTTATTGTACATTGAAATGTCAAAATATTACACAAACTCATCACGTTCACAAGATCATCACGTATCACACATCACGTATCACGTATATTAACTCATCACGTATCACACTAACTCATCACGTGTCATCACATACATACACAAACTCTCACGTTCACAAGAATGGAAACGGCGTGTGCAGGTCAGCCCAGTTGAAGGCTGGCATGTTGTGCAGGCCCTAGGTTTAGGAATCAGATGTCCTAGGTCAGGGGTGGCGAACCTTTATGGATCAACGTGCCATTTTTTCTAAAGAAATGTTTAATGAGTCCATAGACGTGCCGTCCAATAATTTTGACTTAGTGATTAGTGGGAAAATAACAAAACAAATATTAACAACTCAAAACTCTTTATTTACTAACAAAAAATACGGTTATATGTGTAATTCATATTAAATATGTGTTATTTTTAATTAAAATACAAACCGTTTTGATCGGTGGCGTGCCAAAAATATTGTGTCACGTTCCATCAATTGCACGCGTGCCATTGGTTGTCCACCCCTGCCCTAGGTAGAATTTTCACCATACATGTAACACAATTTGAGTTTTACTGTATACGGTTGCTGCTGACCCGCGTCACGGGACCCATCAGTTTTGAGGCTCTTAACCCATTTCTGTCTAGTTTTTTTTCGACTGTCTTCGATTTTTACTAATACCAGCAATAATATTAGGTTATAACGAAAGATTCCCGTCACCACAAATATCGTCTGCAAACAGTTCATGTTGGTATGTTTGCTCATATTTTGTCAAACAATTTTTGTCATTTAAAAGAGACCTTTTTTAGAACACTGTGTTGTTAAAAAAAGTGTGTGCGTGTAATCTTTACGCGCGGTTGAAGTAAAACTTCTTTGACCTTTACGACACATATCACTGAAATGATTAAACTTTAACTTAAAATAAATATCATACTATAATTTAATTCTATTTATTATTAATGTACTTTACAAAGAATATATAAATGTTATATTCATACTATTAATTGGAAATAGGTACTTGAATGTCATCATAATTTTTTATGGATGAAATTATAGGTTTGTGGTAACTATAATGTGAAACATAAAGTTTACTCTCTAAATTTGCTAATTTTCTTGAAAATACGGCATCTATTTTTGTCCCGAAACGCGTTGTTGATTGAAGTCGAGAAGTATTCATAGTTAGATCAAATTTTTCTTTTAAAACAACCAACTAATGGCTGAGAGTCTTGAGAGCGAAAATTAACATTGAAATCTCCCAGTAATTCATGATAATTACTTAGAATCCGGGAAGTGTCCATGTTGAAGTATTATTCTTTAACTGTTTTCTTATACCATTGTTCAGTCTGGAGGTTGGGTTTGAATGGGGGAATGTCCATAGTCTAGTATTACCCAAGCTAAAATCCATGCTAGTACCAGCAACAAAAACAGGCTAGTTATTGCTAGTTCTTGCTATGTCTGCTAGATTTTCAAGCTATTTTTTGCTATGTAATGCTAGCTAGCACCATATGCTATACTCCTAGTTTATACAGCGATAGCATGACAAGCTATATACAAGCATTTCATGCTTATTAGCTGTACAAGCTTCTTCCAAAGCGTGGGAAGGTAGGTACCTTAACAAGCTATTATATGCTTTTTTATGCTCGCCAGCTTAATATGCTTTATAGCTAGCTCAAGCAGAAATATCATGAAAAGCTATATACACTATAAAAAATAAAAATAAATTTACGAGAATTTACCGCTCATTTTTAAGGGGAAATCTCGTTTTCGTATATGAAGGAGAAACCCTCGTAAATCTACATTTTGAATATGAAGACGCCCTTTTCTTACTGAAATCGCGACTGCACCTTTAAATTACGGTAGAGTCCCGCTAATCTATGACGTCCGTGCCCAAATGTGACGTAGGACCGGAAATTTCCCGACCGAAGATGCACACAATCGAAGCGAAGCGACTATGACTTGTTCATCGAGTCGGGTACGAGTCATCAAAGCGCGCGCGATTGGGATGAAGTATGAAGTGAAAGACAACATGATTTAGATTTGATTTCGATGCAAGATGCAAGACGAGACAAAAGTGTATAATTTTCCAATTGTCATGAGGTAAGTGACTTGTTTCATTATTTCAATGTTGTAAATGTATTAAATACTTTAAGGAAATTAGCATACTTTTTTTCCCAAACATTGAATGAAATCCTAAGCGTAAGCCTACCCGGTCGTTCTACGAACAACAACATGATATCGAACGAGGCCGGATACAACTGATTACAACGGCCCGAGGAATAAATGTAAACCGCAGACCACTTACATTTTATTCTGAACAAACATTCACATTGTATTTTACATTATTTAATAGAAAGAAAAAATAGGGTAAATTTCGTTAGCAGGTGTCCTCGCCAGTGCCGATCTGTCGCTAAGTTTGGAGTTCGGTCGATAGTTTGTTTACTTTCTACAATTTCCTGATCTTAAAAGAAGCTGAGACATTAATTGAAATGTTAATCATAGAAAAAAATTTTGAACTATTTATGTACAGGTATACAAGCATTTACTTTTTAAAGCTCATATAAACAGTGTCTTTCTATCTGATTATATAATAGGCTTATATGTATACTGTGTTACTATGTGGTTATATTAAACTATGGAAATCTTTTTGCATAATTTTAATACAATATCATAAAAATGATGTTCTTCATCTAGGCATTTGTAATTTTCGAGACAGTTCTGTCTCTATTTTAAGTTACAAATTCACTGTCATAAAAAAACAAGTAAAAAAGGTAAACTTGCTTGTGAATAATACCATAAGCAGGTGTCGGTTGAGTTGGCGACTTCTCTTTGTCGCCAACGTCTAACCTTGGCAACTTGTCTTTCGTGCCAAACAAAACATAAACATGTATAGACACATAAGCAACAAAATAAGCCCAGAACTACAATGCTCTTATCTAAACACATTAAAACATTTGTAGACATTTCAAATGCAATTATAAACAAAATGTACATAAACAAAGCACTAGCTCTGGGTACGTTAAAAAATAAATAAACCATAACCTTCAAAATATGCAAAATACTAAAGTATGTTTCTGCACATACTTATACAGAGAAATTTTCGATAAAATGTTAAAATCAGTTTACAATTTTTGGAAAAACACTCAAATAAACCGATTACCCCCCCAAAAAACTCTCCACAAATAACTCAAAAATACTTATATATTCAATCATATTTAATCTGAATAGTGCACGTGAAATATACTGCAAATATTTTCATAAAGTGTTAAAAACACTCTTTATAAATAACAGAAAACCACTATAATAAACAGACTACCTCCTCCCACTGTGATTTTTGGATTTAATACCTTCAAAACACACAAAATTTACACTATTATTCAGTATAGAATCAGATCTGATCAAATAATTCAAAAATCCTTACATATTTATTCATATTAAAACTAAAAATTGTATGGAAATTCTGTAAATCAGGAGCAAACCCATGTAAAAAATAAAATTAAACATCCTTCTTAAAACCTAAAATTTTTTATTTTTTCATCCCAATTCATAAAAAATAACACAACATACTAAAAACCTTACATAATTATGAAAACACAAGACCATAAATATTCTTAACTATACACCAGTGTACCGTAAAGCAAAGCATAAACATTTCAATAAATAAAAGCTCCACATACCTCAAATTTTATTCATTAACAGCGGAAGTTTATCACAAATGAATCCATCACAAGCATTCAAATAAGCATAATAACTGTAGCTCAACACACGCTAGATACATATTCTGTACAACTCGCAACAAACATTTGTCGAAAATCACTTGATAAAGAATTAAGAAACAACTCATCGTAAAATGAACCGATTTCATTAGAGCTCATACAAGCAGACGACCAGACGACACGACTTCTATTCACGGCGAATTCAAGTTCAGTTACTTTGCCAGTTAAATTCCTTAAAATTCGTTCAACCAATCACATAATTCCTTCAAAAAGCATATTTTCTCATGACATCATAAAACTATACAACCCCGCCAAAGGGTTGCCGAATAGCTAATCTAACGGATAAAGTAAACATGATATTTGCTTTATCCCTGAATATAGTGTAAACAAAATCCTTTTGCTCAGCAGAATATGTTGTCAAAATGTCAAATGATCTCTTTATCTGTGTTCATTACTGTTAAAAATTTAGCACATAACTCATTTTTTTAAGAATAGGCCCCCCAGGCCCCCCCTCCCTCCCCCCCCAAAAAATCTAGAGAGTTTAAGAAAAACCAGGCATTTATCAATCTGAAAGTAAATTAAGATTAATAATCCCGTTTCGGTTTACATTAACATTGCCAACTTTGCAATTTATTTATTATTATTAAATTTAACATAAAAAAGTTCAAACAACTTTTGATTCTTATTCCTGATCTTCATTATAATCATGCAGGGACTGGTGTGCTATCGACTGACATTCCTATGGTCGCATTTTTAGGAGTTGTGGAGAGTCCACTGAATGATTAATTCAAATGGATCTACATCGACTGCTGAAATTATACAAAGGTATTTTTTAATTCAATTATTAACAGCAATTTGGTTGCCACAACAGTTGTAGCCAAAAAAGTCTCTGTAATGCTATCAGCTAATGCTATAATCTTAATTAAAATATCTATTTGTTGAAAATTTAGCATTATACAATATTGATACAACCCATCCCAAAGTGATTCTGAAACAGAATCTAAGAAAAAATATTCCTTGAAGAAGGGTTTTAAAATTGGGGAGAATTACATAGTTTTCTTTCAAAAAAATCTTTTATTTCCGAACAAGAAATTGCATTTTTGCTCAGTTTTCAAGATAAAATTTCTGAGAACAAATGTCAAAATTTAAAACAAACCACTATTACATCAGTGCTTAAATAATTTAAAGAATAATCAATTATGAATTTTCATTTGCATTTGAAATATTTTATTTTACATTAGTTAATAGTCTTACTCGGAAGTATTTCCAATACTTAGTTAAAAACAGTTAAAAGCCATTAAAATCCATTTAAAATATTAAAAACATGGCACACAAAGTGTTTTGTCAAGTGCAAATTTGTTTATTCAAGGCCAGACAATAACATTTTTGTGCCCAGTGCACTTTTAAAACTTTGTGCCCCTACATATAGCTAGTTCAATTTTTGTGCCCCTATACATAGCTCTAAACTCAATTTTTTGGCCTGCTTCTGCACGTGTACCCAAGGCATGGACCCAAATGCCTTTGCAATAATCAGGGTGTGCATTTATTCAGAAAAAGCACAGTAAATTTATGACACTGTTTTTTGATATATCTTTAATATATTTGCATAGTTACAGTTGTAGCTTATTATTATTATTTTGTATTTTAAGCAGCTTATTGAACCAAAATTAATCTTGGAAATTTTGAACAAAATATGTAGTTTGTTCTGACTAAAATTATCCAAAAGTTTACTCAAGTGCTAAACTAAAAAAATGAGGAAATTTGTAATATGCAATTTTATTTCAAAAAATAGATTTACACTATTTTAGGACAGAATTTTAGGTTTTTGACACTTATTGTCAAAAACTATGTCAAAAAGGGGTTTTTGACATGATAGTTAAAACCCGACAAAACCATCAATTGCAGGTGCGGATCCAAGGGGAGGGTGGTGGGGGCGATTGCCCCCTCCTGGGCGAAGTCCCAAACTCTGTTATAATCTCTTAAAATATATTATGAAGGTATAATGAAAATTAAGTAGCCTTTTCCTAAGGGGTGTATGGCGGGTACTACTCCCTGTCCTTTTTAATCAGAGCTCATATATAGATTTTATTAATAATATAATTAATAACATTAATTGGTACAATTAATTATATTACTTATAAAATGATTTTGCGCATTCTACCCCCTTGTTTCAGGTACAAAATCATCCCCTCCTTGAGTGATTTCTGGATCCGCCCCTGATCAATTGTCAAAAACTTGCCAACCCTGAGATCCTCGCCAATTCTGAAGATGGCTGCGGGCTGAGCAGCCGAACGCGCTTGACAAAACACTTGGTGTGTTATGTTTTCAATATTTTAAACTGATTTTAGTGGCTTTCAACTAAGTATGGTATTTTACATTTTTTAAATAAATATGAATTTTATTGCTTTACGTATATGTATTATTTGAGTATGTTTAAATTATTTACTTTCAAACATTGATAAAAGTTGAGTTACTATTAAAAAAATACTTTTATCTTAAAATTTATTAGAAATCATCTTTTTATTTTAATGTCTATTTATGGATGATCATCAACTCAATCTAAATCTGCAAAAGAAAAATGTAAACAAAGACAATGGCCTATAATCTGCACAACCTTTTCAGGCGTGGATCCAAGGGGAGGGCGGTGGGGGGCGATCGCCCCCTCCTCGGCGAAGTCCAAAAATCTGTTATAATCTGTTAAAATATATTATGAAAGAATGAAAGCATAATGAAAATTATGCAGCCTTTTTCTAAGGCGTGTATTGCGGGTAATACTCCCTGTCCTTTTTAATCATTGCTCATATATAGATTTTATCAATAAAATAATTAATTACATTAATTGGTATAATTGATTATACTAATTAATTATAAAATGATTTTGCACATTCTACCCCCTGTTTCAGGTACAAAATTGCCCCTCCTTGAGTTATTTCTGGATCCGCCCCTGAACCTTTTGGCAAAACTTTTGCAGATTTGAGGGAGTTGACTATTTTTTTATTAAAAGTTTTTTTTTGTTTTAAATGTGTGTGCGTGTGTGTTTAAGACCTTGAGTATTTGTTATTCTTTAGATCTTTAGCATGTATGCTTTGTAAAGTATTATTTCATTAATTTATTCAAAATAATTTCACATAAATGACAAAATTTTCATGATAAAATATAATACATGTTTTTTACAGAAAATGTAGGAGGAACAACACATCTTTATTAGATTTTAAATTTTGTAGACATTAAAAAAGAACTTAATACAAAGGCAAATTGTTTGTCTTGATGCCAAAGTTTGATAGTTATATTTACAAAACATTTCATATTCAAAATTAATGTTGATATTCATTCCAAAATTTCATTGCTTAAGTTTTGAAAAACTAAGATTTTAGTGAAAAATATCTTGTGTTATAATTCGGGTGTATGTACACTATGGGGTCGTCCACAAATGTTAAGCCTGGTAAATTAACCTCAGGATTTTTCAACTTATCCCGAATTGTAATCTTCTTATCCCAACTAATCAACTTATCCCGAAAGGAATTCGGGACAAAATTTTAGTTATAATATTTATTTTTTCCCATTTTTTTTAAAAAATCAATCATATTTCACTCATTTCATTTCATGAATGCTTAGCTTATATTTATTTAGCTAAAGCATCATTAATTGGGGTAAGCTTTAAATTTATAAAATGTCCCAAAACTTTTTCTGAATTTGGGGCAGGGGCACCACAAGATTTGTCTCTGCAGTTCTTTCTACAAAAATCTGATCACCAGCCACCCGGGTGGTGTAGTGGCTAGTACACTATTCTACCACCCTTTTGCATCTGGGTTCTATTCTCAGCTTGGGATTGATTGTTTGTGATCACCCTACTATTGTACTATAAAAAAATAATGTAAACTTTAAAATAAATAAAGAACTTGTAATTAGGACCAACTGAGTTTGTGACAAGAAAAGGGGCAGAGAGTTACAGTAAATGTGACATCACATATTTTGGTCAAAATAAAACATTTTAAATTTAAAAAGTATTTTTGAACAAGCAGAATTTGAAGGTATTTTTTTAATAGTGGTGTGATTTTTCATGCGACAAATGAGATGGCAATTCCATTCTAGTTAAATCAATAGTAAGGTTTGTTTTTGTTTCTATTTTTGTTCCGGAGTATGGAGAATTGTGATACTTTCAGAAGTGTAAGAAATCAAATAGAATATCTCCGGTAGCAGAAACCGTGAGACATGTGATGCCTGTCGCAGATTCTTGAGGTCTGCAGATTATTACAAGAGTTCATATCGAACAATATCGCCGTCGACTGCACGCAGTGATTTTATATCAAATCTTTCTCCATCCTTTTTTGTGAATAATCGTATTTTTGTTCATTGCAAGCCATTATTCTAGCTTTTGTATCAACAGTTAAAATTACTACATATTTTTGATAAATAATGATTATTTCGCCAAAATATTTCTTAATCTTTTAGGTAAGTTTTTATTTTTCAAACAAATTTCGAAAATTTGTCGCATTAAAATATAAAACGTGTTTATAAAATTCATTAAAATGCTGTTTGAAAAAAGTGAATTGGCAGAAGAGATTTGTTGGCCAGTACTTCACAGAAAATGAGATCCTAGTGAAAAAAAAAAGTTGTTTCTTGAGTTAGCTAATAACCGTGTAAAATTTTTTTGAAATTTGTCAATATCTTCAGGTGTCGCCAGCGTCTTTTAAATCAGAAATTTTGGGCCAAAATAGGTTTTTCCCGAAAACACAATTATTCTTGCAAATTTTCAAAATCAATATCAGCCAAGTGCAAAAACATTGTTTCTTGGGTTGGTTAATAAGTGGTAACATTTTTTTTGAAGTTGGACAGCATTTTCTGGTAGTGCCAGCACCTTTAAAATAGGGTATTTTGACAAAGAAAAAAATCGTTAACAGCTGTGAAATTTGAAAATCGTTAACAGCTGTGAGGTAATGTTGTTTTTCATCTTTAGAGTGAATCATGTAAAGAACATTTCAGAACTCATAACATTGCTGATATTGATTTCAAAAATTGTGTGTTTATTTATTTATTTATTTATTTATTGGTGGGGGGGGGTCTATTTGGACCCAAATTTTCAATTTCAAAGATTCCATTGACACCTGGAGATATTATCAGATTTTAAAAATATTTTACGCTATTATTAACCTACCCAAGAGACAAATTTTCTTCACTCGGCTGATATCAATTTAAAAAATCTGCAAAAATTGCGTTCTGGCAGGAATTTGGATTTGTCTATTTTGAACCAAATTCCTCATTTTAAAGATGCTGGTGCCACCTAAAGATTCCTCCGATTTCGAAAAAGTTTTTCATGGTTGGTTACTAACCAACCCCAGGAACAGCTTTTCCGCCTTGGGCTCTTATCAATTTCAAAAATTGGTGCAGTTTCAGCCTGCCCTAATGTTAGGGTGTCCCAAAAACTCTGGCCTTAGCTTTTATTAATATTGATCATATACTATACATTTCGAAGTTACATTAAAAAAAGTTCAGATATCAGTTAACTTTCCTTAATTCAAATTCATTTAATTAATTCAAAAAATATTCAAGATTAAATCTAAATAAATCAATGTAACATTTAACTTTTTATATGGCACCATATGTTAATGAGGTGGTATGTGTAGAACTTTAATATTTTATCTTAAAAGTGTCAGAAACATGAAAATAATTATATACTGACTAAAACCATTTTTATAACTTTTCAGGACTCATAATACATGTTGTATAATTAAAAAATCAACCTCTTTATATTTCTGCGGAAGTATTCCAGGCTGACGTTCTTGGTCTAACTGATTGTCTTACGATAAATATTAGAAAAGACTACCGTGGTAAGTTGATTCTGATTTTTAGTGACTGTCAAGCAGCCTTAAAGGCTCTTACCTCTTTTCAAGTTAAATTAATGTTTGGTCTGGAATGTACAAAACCTTCTAAGAGAACTAGAAATAAAGTAACTCTTTTATAGGTACAAGGACGTAAGAGAATTGAAGATACAATCAACTCCGGTTATAGTGAATCTCTGGACACCGGAAAATTTCATTCACTAAAACCAATGTTTTCCCATGCTGAACAAGGCACCTTAACTAAAAAATAGTACTTTATACAAATACTAAATGTTTATTAAGTAAATCAAACACAATGGATCACATTTATGGTTCTAGAACTATTGTTAAGTAAAATGAGCACAATTAATTATATTTAATAATGGACATTCCATTAAGTTAGCAAAAAGTGCTGTCACTTTTAATCTGTGGTATTGCATTGAGAATGGAAAATGACAGCTTCCAAGATCGAGTGAAATTTCGTCTTTTGGTTCCCTTTCAAAACTACTCTGCTTTTCTTAATATGTTTAAAGACTAGAATGCCTTACAGGAATGAAAAAAAATATGACCCCTCCCCCCTTTTTGCTCCTTCCTCTTGTTTAGTATAAGTATGTTGGACCAGGCACGGGCAATTCGCCTGTATTTGGGGACAGGTGGTTGATAAATCTTTCTCTCTACTCGAACACAAGAGACACTTTATAGGAATCACCTCTGCCGTCCGGAAATTTTTAAGTTCACTAAAACCGAAAAATGCTATGTGCATTTCCTAAGTACGTTAATCGGGACTAATAAGATGCATTCACTATATCCGAAGTTGACTCTAATGAAAAGATGAACTGGCTAAAGAAAGTCGTCTTTTAATCCTATTGGTGTGGAACCTTTTTGTAGAATAGATGTGAAAACCATGAAAGGCATCCCCCTTAAATAGAAAGACAAGAGACTAATAAAACTTGGTGTAATTTTTCTGGACAAAAATACAATGAAAGCATAATCCGCCCAAACTCTGGACCATTAGATTGGTAGCTGGACAGTATGTCGGAAGCTGGGACCTTCATGCTTCAGCCATCTGCTATAATCAGTGGTTATTGACTTGACCATAGTGGGGTAACAAATGCAGGGTTTCTAAAGATCTGGAAAGTCAGGAAAATGAGTTTCGGTCAGGGATTTGGGGGGAAAAAGTCGGGGAAATTCAAATAAATTGAAGAAGGGTCAAGGAAATACAAGAAAAATTGAATTTTGTGTCAAAATCAAGAAAATATTTACCATTTGAACCTAATTCTAAAAATTGTTTTTTTTTCATTTTCTTATTTAACCTTATAACATCCCTGCCGACTCTACTGGATTTGGGGGGTTTCTACTGGTCTCCTGATTTTACATTAAAATATCCCGGATTTTTTACGTTTTGAAGCTTTTAATAATCGGCACATTTATTTCCTTAGCAGTTCTGAAATATTACCACTTTCAGGGTATATTCATTCAATATATCATGGTATTTTGGTCCAGTAATAAAGAGAGGTCCAGACTCAATTGTGCCCACAAATGAGTGAGCACAAATGAGTGTGCTCACTCATTTGTGAAAAATTCTTGGAAATTTCAAAATTAGATGAGAGATCTCTTAGTTGTAACATTTGTGAGTTCAAAGCCTCAAAATTTTACAACTTTTTAAATTTTTTTTGTACATTTAAGAAAATACTTTTGTGGGACCTAAAAAAACATTGAAGTTTTGTTTATTTCATGTAAAAAGAATTCTTTCTGAGCTTTTTACTAATTCTATTTTTAACATCATGACCTTATGTGATACTAAAATTTCAAACATAAATGTTTATTTAAAAAAAAAGCAAAGTGTTAATTTTAAACACCATAGCAGTGTGTCAAGTCAACTTACATTTAAAAAATGATGCATAAAATAGATGATGAAATTTACTGGGTGAAAAAATGTCGAAGCATGTTTTGTAGTACAGATAGGTAGTTATAACTTTAAGATAGTGATACCACATAAATCTACTGGATTTTCTTCACGTGATGTTGGCAGGTATGTTATAAATTTTAAAATGTATCCTTTATGAACATATTTTAGTTGAAATATGCTTAGGTTTATACTGAATTATTATCAAACATGGTTTTTGTTAGAATCCAGGAATGTCAAATAAAATTCTTGTATATATTAATTTTATTATTATTATTATTATTTGCAGAAAAAAATGCAAAATATATATAAAGTTATTAAAAAAAGGAAGTAATATTAAAAATAGGAATGTGAAATTCGTGAAAGCACACTAGATAAAAAGTCAGGGAAGATCATGATAAATGTCAGGAAAAGTCGGGGAAGCAAAAGCTGTGAAATCTGTAAAATCTCTGAAATGTTGTTAGCAAAACTTTCAGAAACTGCAGATGCATTTTCTCACTCCACCACTGAAATTCCTGTGGGACAATCTCTCAAATAAATTATATGGTTAATAAATTCTCAAAACTGTTATGCTTGTGATACTAATAAAATTAGATATGTTTGCTGTGTCATATACTGTGCTGTAATACTAATAAAGTAATTAGGAAACTAATTTTTAAAATATAATTTTAATTATGAGCACTCATTCTACATTTTCCTATTTTAAAAGAAAAATATGACTGCTTTTTGATGTTATTGTTAAAGGATTTTCAAATGTTCTTGAAAAATTTATGTTGATGGAAAGAACTTGATTTTTTTTTTTTTTTTTTTTTTTTTTTTGGCGATATAAAGCATACCAAACAAAGCTGGGCACAGTATAAGCTGAATATTAATATTTATCATAGTTGAAGGGTTAGCAGAGGATGACTAAAATCCATATATACATTTCTTGTGAGCATTCATAATACTTTGTATAATTATTGTTTTTTTTAACAGGATGTTCCTTGGAATAAATCTTGAGAAAGGAACCAAATCAAAGAAATATCTATATGTAAACCATGACGTTGGCAGATAAATCATTTTGTAATTTTTTTAAAGTAAATATGCATTTTGATGTTGAATATATGTTATAGAAATTAAAATTTTGCATTCAGTATATATTGTGTATGTGTTTTTGTTGCTGTGTGTGTATGTGTAAGCACTTGATTAGAAATTAATTCATTATAAAATTTAAGTTTTTTTCTCATTACTGTTATTGTATTCAGTGCAATAAAATATGCATTACTTTTATATTGTGGTTAAAAGGAAGCATAATGGTAAGAAGTTATCGATCGCCTCAGATCAATGTTGAAATAATTTTTTCCCCCTTCATAAATAGGAAATATATTTTTAAAAAATTCGATTATAAAAATCTAAGCTTATTATTGTTTTATTTCTTAGTTTTTACAGTTTTCATCTCAATTTTCAAAATTCCCTTTTTTCCCCTTCTATTGGAATATACTATTAATGTTTTAGCATTGGAGTGTAAAACTATTGTGTTGTAGATTTCCATGCATAATAGTCACACCTAGACTTTCACCATGAAAAATTAGAAAACAGAAGGTGTGACTATTATGCAAGTAAACACGGCACTCCTCTTCAATTAAATAATATGAGGCCATACTTTTATCAGTAATGTGGGTATGTCTTTTCTGATTTTGAAGAAGTGAATAGTTTATTTTTAGATAAAATTTTGCTTGTTTTATTTGTAAATAATATTTGCATTTATACATTTTAACCTCTGTACTACCATTCGCTTTATTAGAGTTAACATTGTTATAGACTGTCAGTTTAAAAAGTGATTTATGCTGTTGACTTCTTCAAAATGCATTGATTAAACAAAATACTCTTTGGACACACACACAAAAAAAAAAAAAAGTTAAAAAGTAGAGTCCTGCTTTTCCAAACAGAGTTCAGAAGAAATAAGGATTTTTTAAACCTAAAAACACAGGAGCAATTAAAAAGACGTTTGTGGGGAAAACCTGTCCTGAAGGCAGATTAAAATGAAAGCTGGTTACTTAAGAGTACAGGCCGGCTCCATTTATACAATCCCTGCACTTAATTTATGCCTTAACAAGTCAACTTATTGATATTTATGAAATTGCCTATTCTGAATTCCCGCTAAAACGAAGTGTTTGGTCTCAATTTGTTCAGAATTGCAGGACTCTACTGTACTGCTATATGCAGGTTTATTGTTATACACATGGATCATTATACACAGGTTTCACTGCAGTCCATGCAGCAGTGAAATTATATTAAAAAGAGACTCGGTACCAAAAACCAAGTTACACTAGCCAAAGGATGCACAACCTTTCTTAGAGGATAGTCAGTGCCTGTCACAGAAATGTCAAGGGTCTGTATTTGGTAAATAATAATTGTTTACATTTTAAATCTTGAAGAAAAGGTCTGTCAAAGTATTTATCAAGACACTTATTAACGAGTAAAATTGAGTGGTTATGTATTTAACATAAAAAATTCTAGTTTAATTGCCTGTGCAATTTTTTATTAAAAGCCTCAATCTTCAGTGAAATTTATGAAGAATTTCAGCCTTGCAGTGCCACAATTAACTATTGAGGATTACATATTAAAAAAAAAAAAGGAAAAGAAAAAACTTGTAAAGTTTGAAATAATACACACAAACAAAAAAAACTAATAATCACTTGTATTTGGGTTAATCCTGGTCCAGACCAAAAGGCAGTCCTCAATATAGGTTAGTAAAAAATGTATGTTGCAGGTCATCCAAAAAGTTTGCCTTTCTTAGTTTGCAGAAACATAATCAAATTTTCTGTTTGTGTGTCGGTTGATGTTTTTGGCAGGTAATAAGGGTGAACCTTTTTTATGACCTGAAACATAAGTTTTGTACTATTTTGTATTGAGGGCTTTTCGTATGGCAATGCCTTTGTTGTATGAAAAATTTGGCCTCGAACAGATTATGCCCCAATATGAACTGATCATCATAATAGCAATTTTACGAATAGACAGTCAATTTAACATTGAATAATAATTAAAGAATAAGGTCTAAATACTTAATAATAAAAAAACTACCTTAAACACCTATAAGGTTAAAATATTGTGCAGAAGTGCTTTTCAATCATATGTGATCATAGTTGTCTCCTGCCCATAGAACTTAGAAGGTAGTTTTTATCATTAAATGATATAAAGTTTTCTTGGCTGTAGCTGGAGTGTATTTTTATAATAAATGCCCGACAGCCTATACTGTGAAACCTTCATAAATTTACGGTAAATCCTCAACAACGTATATTGTAAGGCATTCATAAAATTACGGTCAGTACTCGACAAACTAGTGTGAGACATTCATAAAATTACGGTCAATACTCGACAACCTATGTCATAATTCATTGTCAAATTACGATCAAATCTCGACAAACTATAGTGTGAGACATTCATAAAATTACGGTCAATACTCGACAACCTATATAGTAATCCATTGTCAAATTACGGTCAATACTCGACAACCTATGTTGTAATGCATTATCAAATTACGGTCAAATCTCGATAACCTATGAATGTCTGACACAATCAAATTACGGTCAACACTCGATAACTTATGGGTATTGTGATTTTGCGGGCGCACGTAGTTTGACGAGATTCTCTTGGAATTTTTTGCTGCCGAGAATTGCCCGTAATCTAACAGTATTTTTTTTCACAGTGTACCAGCAAAAAGTGCTAATTAGCTGTTTTATTTTGTCCCTTTCTTGTATGGATACTAAAATAGAAAAAAAATTAAGACAACTGCAAGTTATGGAAAAGTGAATTTTTTTTCCCCTAGGTCTGGCAAGTCCTGAAAATTTACGGAAAATTATTTGCAGTTTTAGAGTAGTTTTAAGCACTCCGATAATGAATAAAGTTTAAAAAAAATGAGTCCGTGACTAACATCGAATAGTCTGCTTACCTTCATTACTTTTCTTCCGTGTAACACAGATTTTAATTTTGTTTGAAATCATTAAAAAGAAATATTATACCAATTTCTTTTTTACATACTTTAAAAAAGGACGAGGTACTATGTTCAACATGTACATATATATATGCATGTGCACCGGTAACCTTTAACCACATGGATGAATTTCCATATTTTTTTTTAAGAAAGGGGAAACAGCGTTCAGGGGCGATCCCATATTAATTTGGTCACTTTCTAATCGTACTATCATTCTTAAAAAAAAAAAAAAAAAACAGTTTTTAAATCATTACCTATAGGTTGCCAGTGACATTATTAGAAGTAATATGTCAATAGTTGTTGAGGTAACTTCTTAAAACTGCTCAGATTGGCAAAAGCTAGTTCTATATTTGGCGAGAAATTGCCAAACCCCTCTATTTTACAATATGAATATGGTACTGCTTGGATAATTGCTGCATAGTGAGATTTAATATTTCACGGTGCTAAATATGCCAATCTGTTAAGGTCTATGCATAACAGTATTGAGCGAACTGTTTCAGTGTCAACCTTAATGGGCAATGATTACCGATTATGTGCACGCACAAATCGACAAAGAATTAAAAGTTGCCACTGATGGCAGATATCCCAGAATAAATTTCCGTTATAGTGAAGAAATTTGAAGACGGTTTTCTTTTTTATTAAAAGAATCATACTTATAATAGTTCTTATGTAATTAATGTATGAACACCCCCCCCCCCCCTGCATGGTAGCTTGATCTTAGTACAGACTACAGTTTCTGAGTTCTAGCAACGTCTGGTAAAAAGTACTGCTAGAATAGCAACAAAAAAAAAGCATCTGCTGATCGTAACTTACTTTTAGAATTGCAGAAAATTTCAAGCAAGTGGCGGTCTTGATTGCTGCTAGACCAAGCAAAATATTCAAGCAACACAAGCTGGATTATTTATGCTGGACAAGCAAAAAATGTGTCTAATACGCAACATGACCTGCTGGAAATTCTGCTAGAACTAGCACACTATTAAAAATGAGTATAATCCCTTTTTACGTCATTTGCACACTGGAAATTACTTAATAAGCGTTTATATGGTGTTCGAAAATATTTCCTTAAAGTACTAGTTATAAGAATAAATTAGTGCCATACTTTAAACTTACGAACTATTTGTTACTGCGCACTGACACACCGCGCGCAAGAATATATAAAAAAACGAGTAATCTGACACTCCGAACCGGGTTTCTGCGCATGCCCAGAGCCTATCTTTGGAGGCGTCGGGTTCACAACGTGGTTCAATAGTTCAACTTAGAAGACGCCATTGCTGCAAAGAACTCGTGGTGAGGAGTTCGCTAATTTTAAATTGGAAAAAAAAAATCTATCATACGAAATGATAGAAGAATAATTAAGAATACAGGCGATTACACATCATGTGCGTGAGTACACTTTTAATATTATTTGATTGTTTTAAGTTAAAGTTATTTCATTTTGTTTTTATTTATTCAGATTTAAGACGCTGATCGGTCGTATAATTTTAGAGCTGGTATTTCCTTTTGTCGGTAGTATTGCTTTAGTAATCTAATTTTGTTTTCATATTACAAGAATATTTTCGCAGGAGAAATATTTAAGTTTTAACCATTTGTATTAATTTTCTCTATTTGTATTAATGCTTATTTATTCTGTACATTCACCTAAAAATAAGTTACATTCGTAAGCATAGACTATGCTTAGGAATAAACCGGTCACTGTATTAGAGTGACCATTTTTGTGTTTTTTGAGGTGTGGGAGGGCCAAAAATAACATTTTTAAGAGTAAAAATATTGAAGTGTCTTTAGATTTTAAAAGTTTTAATACCATTGCCTTAAACAGAATCGCTACGCTTTTGTCAAATTTATGTCAGATTAATAGTTACAGATAGTCACATAACAATCTGTGATCATTGCATGTCAGATCAGCGTCTTGAATATAAATAAAAACTGTAATAAAACGAAATAATTTACACAAAACAATCAAGTAATGTATACACTTTACTAAACACATACGATAATGGTTATACCTACATTTCAATCAACATGTTAAAAAATAGTATATTTAAAAAGAATATATTGATTCTTGTATGAGTGTATACAAAAATCGATAATCAGGGAATGCAATCCCGCTTTTGCGGGATTACAATATCATGGCTATAATTTTCATATTTATGTAAGGTATTGTTTTAATTATGGATCAAGATAAAGTATTAAACCTGATAGTGCTTATAAACTTACTTTTCCCACTTTTCTCTATTAAAATTAATTTTTATTTGAATATTTTTTGAATGAAATGTCAATCCCGCGGGATCCCGCAATCTCGTGCGGGATTGACATTTCATTCAAATAAAAATTAATTTTAATAGAGAACAGTAGGGGAAAAGTAAGTTTATAAGCACTATCAGGTTTAATAATTTATCTTAATTCATAATTAAAACAATACCTTACATAAATATGAAAATTATAGCCATGATATTCTAATCCCGCAAAAGCGGGATTGCATTCCCTATAATCAATATATTCGTATTAAATATAATAAAAATATAACAAATATTCACATAGCTCGGATCCAGCATTTAATGCTAGTCCATCAATTAAAAAAAGCATTTGTGGGTTGTGAATTCCTGCTAGAATAAAGTTCAAGCAAGTGGTAATCTTATTGCTGCTAGACCAGCAAAAATTCAAGCAACACAAGCTCGAATATGTATGCTAGGCAAGCAAAAAAAAAAGTGTCGAATACACGACATGACTTGCTGGTAATTCTGCTAGAACTAGCAAGTATTTATGGTAGTTTATACTTTTGTTCCTAGCTGGGATCCAGCATTTAATGCTAGTCTAGCATTAAAAAAAAGCATCGGTTGGTTGTGAATTACTGCTAGAATAGCATAAAGTTAAAGCAAGTGGTGGTCTTGATTGCTGCTAGACAAGCAAAATATTCAAGCAACACAAGCTGGTTTATGTATGCTGGACAAGCAGAAAAAGAGTCGAAAACACGGTATGACTTGCTGGCAAATTTGCTAGAACTACCAAGTATTTATGGTAGTTTATGCTTTTTCTCCCAGCTTGGATCCAGCATTTAATGCTAGTCTAGCAAAGAAATACCAGCATAAATTTTGACTTGGGTATACTATAACTGTGTTCTTTAACTGATGTTTTCATCTGTTTGTTGCGTTCGAATGCAAGTAGTGTAATTCTTTTTGTGTTTTTCTATCACAGTATTCTTAAGCGTTGATTTCGTCTGCTGGTAGGTTTCGAATTATTATTCTGTATCCGTGTTTGTAAACTGCACGTTCTGCTATTGTTTGGGATTGATTGCAGCCAGGGTCGGTTTCTATGTGGTGTTCCATCCCCGTGTTAAACCGTTGCTTGCTCCGTCTTGAGGTTGGGTTAGAATCCACGGAGTGTCCATATGTTATTCTTTTATTTTGTTCTTAAACCGCTTGCAGCCTGTGTTTATTTTTTTGTGGTGTTACATACCCGTATTCTTAAACCATTGTATATATATTGTTACGAATTTTCGGGCAAACCGCTGTTCTGGAGCTTAAAATAGTTCAAAAATCGTATTCTACGCTTCAAATAGATAAATTTTGCTTTTCGTTGCATCAAAATCGGTCAACTAGAACCGGAGATACGGAAGTTTCGGTTTCCCATTCAAATATATGGGGTTTCTAGAAATCTCGAGAAATATTGGTCCTAGCCCTTCGATAACTTCACTTTTGGGGACTTATTTTTAGGGCCAAATTTGGCGATATTTCGCCAAAAGTCACCAAGCTTGGCGACATTTTGGTCATTTGGAGATTTTCCCTATGAAGCCTGTAAAGCTTCTTTTGCTGCATTTAAAATCACATAAAAACCTATCATTTCTCTTCCATAACGTAATCAAAATTCCCACTTTATGTAGAATCCTCGAAAAATCGACTTTTCGGGAAGTTTCTCGTAGCTTCTGCGTCGGGTATAAATATAAGCTTGTTTCCGAAGCCCCAGTTCAGTGTTGATCAAGCATTCAGAGAGTGAGTACGCTTCCTTTGCTCTGTGATAGAAGCGGCGTTTCGCGCTGTTTATGAAGTTTAGAATTTAAGTGCTGTGTGTAAATTCTTGATTGGGGAGTCTTGAGAGACTGTTAGTGTTATCTCTCATATATTTTCACTGCATTTTTGCCAGTGAACGCGTTTTATTTTGTGTGAGAAATACAGCATTTGTGAGAGCTTCCGATCTAAGCGGACTGTTAAAAGCACATTACTGTTTAATTGTGCTTGTGAATTTTGTACAGCTGATTGTTCTACGAAGTTATAGAAGCAATAAAGTTGTGTTCCATCCGGACCAGTGGACTTTTTACTAGAACTTTCTACACCAACTGGACAACTGGACTTTAGAACGATGAACCCCAGAACAAGCAGAGTATTTCTGCAACAATATCATTATAAATATATATATCATTACTATATATAAATATATATATCATTACACTATATATATCATTATAAATATTGCGTTCACACAAACTACATTCTTCTAAATTTACTAACATTTCTTAAAATACAGCTTTTGGGCAAAATAATAACAGGCATGACTTACATAATATTTAGGAGTTTAATGGGCTAACGGCCAATCAAACAATTTGACAAATAATAATATCACTTCGCTTCGAATCTATTGCCAATTATGAAATTGGCAATAGATTCCAGTATCTGAAGCCAGTAATTACTACATATATCACGTTCATAAGTCTATGTATTTAATTTTTTGAAGTTCTCCTAATTAAACGATCTCATTTACTTCGCCTCGATGAAAATATAAACAACCTGAGATGCGCAGAAGCAGAAGATGCGCACTTACCCAGTGTGCGTAGCGCCATCTGTTTGCAATTGTTAAAAGATCTCATTTACTTCGCCTTGATGGAAATATAAACAACCTGAGATGCGCAGTTACCCAGTGTGCGTAGCGCCATCTGTTTGCAACAACGGCGTTATCCAACTTTCTAAGAGAAGTGTCTCCTATAAATTTACCTTCGTGGGATCGAAGTATGATTCTCCAACAGTGTTCTTAAACGAAATTTCCCTCTGCTGTTTAGGTGCGTTTGCAGCCTACTGTTAGGTTCGTTTGTCCCTCTAATTGTGGTGTTCCATCCCCTTGTTCTGTCTGGAAGTTGGGTTAGAATCCAGGAAAAGTGTTCTTAAACTGACGTTTCCATCTACTGTTCCGGTTCGATTGCAGGCAGGTTCCATTTCTTTGTGATTTTCCAAAACCATGTATTATATTATTCATCTAAAAATAAGGATTATCGAGAACCTCCTGTGAGGTTGGTATTACATGTAAAATATTATGTTGGATGCAGTGGCGTAGGCAAGGGGGGGGTTAGGGGGTCATAACCCCCCCCATGAGGAATTTTTTGCCATACAAAATGTATATTCTTCTCTACATTATCACACACACGTATGCATATATATGAGTTGCAGTAGTCGTAACCCCCCATGAAAAATTTCTGGCTACTGGAGAGGCGTGAGAATATGAAGGTTAGAATGAGACAGTTTGGATACATTTCTCACTGTTTCTTTTATGTTTATAGGGCTAGGCTAACTATTAACCCATTTATGCCTAGCGTCCCTTTTTTGGGACGGCATTATCGCTATCAGTCGAAAACGTTATTTATTTTTCCTAGCCTTTATTCGCGAGTATTGAACCTCAACTCCACAAAATATTTTAACATGACCTAGTAGGATGTTGACACTTAAATTTTTATACATAAAGATTTTAAAAGAAATCATCCCTTGTTCAAGAAGTTGACATCAGAAATGTATCTAATACTGCTGATATTGGCGAAAATTGAAGAAAGTCGCAAAAATATCTAGGCACAAATGGGTTAAACTCACTTGGAAAAAGGAAATATGTAGAATTTTGCCCCTCCCCCAATCTCAGGGAGTTCCTGTAAAAGAGGGGCGACTGGACACTGAATTCTCTCGAACTTGGCTAAAATATTTTTGCTTCGCTTACTTGATCATCGGCTTGGCAAACTTTTTGGAGGGATATCAGTTCAGTGGAAATTTTTTTGATTGTACTTCCCCAAAATGATTATCTCGATTATCTCCACGGCACGCCTGACATACGCTCATAGCACCCTAGGGTGCCACAGCACACAGTTTGGCGACGTCTGCTCTAAAAAGTTCCGCGTATTTTTACACGATGAATTCGGGGAACGGCGAAAGCAGGTCGAAAAGGTAGGTTTTTTAGAGGTTCGTCTTTTTCGGAGCGCGTGGAGTATGATATATACGTCACTTCCTTTACTGAGCATTACTTCCGTCAGAAAAAAAACTGAGTTACTCCCTAGTCGCCACTAAAGAAGTTTTACTTCAAAAATATCGTTATCATTAATTACAAGGTGTCTGAAATGGAACTATTACGTTACTGTATTAGAACCATCTACTTCCAGTTCTGTTGCAAAAAGTTAGCTACAGAATGTCAAAGAATTATGTATGTAATTTAGATTTTTCTGTTGCATCAGATGGCACTGTGAAGGTTTGGTACTGAAAGTAAAAAAACAGGGCTAATGACATTCAAGGAGCTGAGCGTTCTGGTCGGCCTACTGATGCTGAGGAAAGTCACCTGGGGGACTTGTGGAAGAAGATCAGTATTTAACCACTTGAGAGCTAGCTAAAGAGTTAGACATTAATGCCATGCCCATTAGTCAATCTATGCATCATATAAACTTGATGTACAAGTTCAATCGCTGGGTGCCGCATGAGCTGACTCAAGCAGATTTGGCGTAGAACTTCCTTTACAACCTAGATAAATTTTTGATGTCAATTTCCTGAGCAAGGGATGATTTCTTTTAAAATCTTTATGTATAAAAACTGAAGTGTAAACATCCTACTTGGTCATGTTAAAATATTTTGTGGAGTTGAGGTTCAATACTCATGAATAATGGCTGGGAAAAATAAATAACATTTTCGACTGATAGCGAAAATGCCGTCCCAAAAAAGGGACACTAGGCATAAATGGGTTAAAACTGTCGACGGACAGGAAAAAGTCACGTTCCGGGAAGCGCGTATGGTGCTGGGACTTTTAGAAGATGAAGACCACTGGGACAATACAATGGAGGATGCCGTATTGTGCCATTCAGAGACGAAGTTAAGGGAGCTCCTTGCTTTCATGTTGAGCACATGCGGACCCCCGAATCCCTTGCAATTTTGAGAGAAATATAAAACTGCTTTATCAGACGACATTGCACACAGGTACCAAGGGATATAGCACAGGCCAACGACGATATATATTTTAATGAAGCACTGAAACTTAGAGAAGACAAAATTTTCTCAGTGGTGGGGACAAGGCTGGCAGATTTCAACATGCCCCACAACGAAGGGGAGAATTATCTACTGATTTACTCAGAGAGTTCAGTTATTTAACTGCTGCCTCAGAGGCTCAAATTCCTCAAACTGAACCGCAACAACTATCAGAGCAAAGGCAAATTTTTCAAAAAATTGTGAGATGCGTAGAGAACGGAGAAGGATTTTTTATTTCTTGGATGCAACAGGAGGCACTGGCACGACATTTCTGTTGAATTTGCTGCTGGCACAGTTGCACAAGCACAGGAATATTGCGCTAGCAGCTGCATCCTCTGAGATAGCAGCGACTTTACTCAGTGGAGGTAGAACTGCTCACTCGGTGTTCAAACTTCCGTTAAATCTTGCGAGTGAAGAAACGCCTATTTGATTGTAGTGGCCGCAGGCCTCTGTTGCAGCAGTGCGCATTGATCGTATGGGACGAATGCACGATGTCACACTGGCACACGATTGAGGCACTAAATCGCAGCTTGCAAGACATCCACGGCAACCAAATGTTAATGTGTGGAATGGTCGTCTTGCTCGCAGGCGACTTCCGGCAGACGTCGACGGTCTTCGAGTGAGGCACTGCAGCAGGTTCAAACGCGTGCTTCACCCATGTGGGTAAAGATAGAAAGATTGCCTCTTACAACTAATATGAGAGTCCAACTCTACAATGAAAAAAAGTCTGGGATCTTCGCTCAAAATCTTCTATAGATTGGCGAAGGCTGTAGGGTAACGGATGCGGAAGGACAAATAGAATTAGAAGGCTGCTTTTGCAATGTTGTAAGTTCGGAAGATAAACTAATTAATGAGGTTTTCTCAGACTTTAAACTTGAGCAACGAGGAGTGGTTATGTGAAAGAGCTATTTTGGCGCCTAAGAAAGAGTCAGTGGGAAACATGAATAAAAAAATTATTGATCAAGTACCTGGCGAGGTGACCACCTACACATCAATCAATACAGTGATGACAACGTACGATGCAGCTACATACCCTGTAGAGTTTCTAAACTCTCTAGAGCTCTCAGGCGTGCCGTCTCACAAGTTGGAGTTGAAGGCATGTGCCTATAATGCTGATGCGCCAAGATTGAGCAACGGCACTAGGTTGCGGATCACGGAACTTAAAAGGAACATCGTGCAAGATAGTATCATCACAGGCGAGGCCAAAGGAGAGACTGTGTTAATACCACAAATACCTATTATCCCAACAAATTTGCCTTTCCAGTTCAAACGCTTGCAATTCCCCTTGAAAGTGACCTTCGCGATCACTATAAATAAATCAAGGACAAGCATTAACCTTCTAAAGCCGACGGTTCAGCAGTTGGACCATAAAATATATATGACTGGAGAACGGCGCTGGTACGGATGCCTTACCCGATATTTCTTTCCCGTCTTCGGACGAGAAACCCATTCACCCTTCATGGAAGATAGATAAGGAATTTCGAGAGGTGGGAATCTCTTTTGTTATACTCGGTTATACTGTGGGGGGGGGGAGGCGAGGGAAGGGAGTTCCCGCACTCCCTTCCTCTCCTACAACATACCAAACAAAAGACATGGTATGCTCATCTGCTGAGAAGGAGGGGGATGAAATCTCACAGATTCTGCAGTTTCCTGGGTCGAAATCCTTCAGGAATGAGCCGCTGCGAAAAGGTTAAGGACAAGATTCAAGTGAAAAAGAATTCGAACGTTTTCAGAGTCGAACAGGGGAAACTTCGAAATATATCATGTTTCTTATTCAACTGAAATAAACCAATCGTGTTTAGATCACGTGACAGCGCGATAGGTTTGTTCATTGGAAGCATTCTGGGGACTGAACTGGGAACTGGGGACTGAAAAACGTTCGATTCGAACTCCATCACGCGCGTTTCACTTGAATCTCGTCCTAAAAGTGGCAAGTATTAATCTGGGCACTTCGTTTTTCCCACGGACAGCTCTACGTTGGCTGCTCACGTGTATTGAACTAGAAATCTGTACATATACTCAGAGAACAAGTCTCGGAATATTGTTTACAAAGACGTCTTGCAGCAAATTATTTCTTTCATTTATTTTCTTAACCCATTTGTGCCTGGATATTTTTGCGACTTTCTTCGATTTTTACTGACAACAGAAATAATAGATAAATTTCTGATGTCAACTTCTTGAACAAGGGATGATTTCTTTTAAAGTCATTAAGCATAAAAATCGAAATATCAACATCCTACTTGGTCATGTTAAAATATTTTGTAGAGTTGAGGCTCAATACTCATGAGTAAAGGCTAGGAAAAATAAATAACGTTTTCGACTAATAGCGAAAATGCCGTCCCAAAAAAGGGACACTAGGCATAAATGGGTTAATAACACACCTGACAACTGTACTGGATTCTCCAACAAACGCTTGGGTTTTGATGGTTTCTCAGGTTTGATTTTACATTGAAATCAGACTGGTTTTCTGATATTTTGTAGCTTTAATAATCGAAGTACTTGTTTCTCCATCAGTTCTGAAAAAGATAACCGCTACTGTGGTATATTCATTCAGTATGGGCCCATGTACCATGGTATTTTGGTTGCATAATAAAGAGATTTGAGCTTATGTTAATTACTCAGAAGTAAAAGATTCTTGGATTTGGTCACCAGATCCTTTATTTGTAACATTTGTGAGTTCAATGTCTAAAATATTTTACTTTTTAATTTTAAAAATGCCCAAAAAGTAAACATATCAACAGAATTATAAATATGGTTAGAAATGGGAAAAATGCACGCACATTGAAAAAATATGTATTTATAAAAACAAAACATCTAAGTGCATCAGTAATTAACATCAGCAACAATCGTTTTTCGCGAAATAGTGCCTTAATACATAATGCACCCGGGAAACACCGGTCATTATGTCCCACAATAAACGCAAAAACAATTAAATAATGTAATGAGGAGTCAAGCATTTTGAGAACGTCTGAACTGCTGCCATGATGAGTAGCACCCGGTACTGGAGCTTCTTCAGCCGATTGCTCATTGTACCCCGCAATATAGCTGCCCACTTTAGGTCATATTACTGGAACACGTCGAGAAACATAAAAAACTGTACAAGAGTAATTCTTATCTAGAAACATACTCTATTCATTAAACCAAGTCATATGTCTGTACGTCAAAGACTATTTCTAAATAAACCAGAAAGTTAGGGTTCACCTTATAGAAACTAGTTGAAGTACCCGTCGTTGACCGGTCAGTTCGTATTGCAAATTTCTTAAAAGCCTGAATTTTCGAAAGTAGGCATACAAAGGATGAAATTAGTATATTGGTAATATAATAGAAAGCGAAATTTTAAATTCTACGAATTGTTTAAAGATTCTAGATTAGAGAGTAACAAAGTGATAAATAGAGTTTCTTTCTATTTTAAAGATTAAAGTTTTATTCTAGTACAATGAACTTTCCAAGTCAAGAGTTCATTACTAACCTGTAACTAAATTTTGTTTGATTCACTTTAGATATTTTAGTTTTATGCCTCAAAAAAGTTTTGCACAACTTTGACAAATTCAGAAAGAGTAAGTAAACATTTAAAAAAAGTTTTAAAATTCATTCGAATTTTTCAAAAAATTCCGACATTTGTTGTTTAAATCGTTGCTGATCTTCATATTGTATTCCCTTAATCCATTTTTAAGGAATGCGCGAAGAAACATTTATACGATTTTCTCAAAATCCCATCATCTATGAATATTTGAAACAGTTTTGGCATATAGAGTTTAAGTAAACTTGCGTCCAACATAATTCCAAATTTCATTCAATTCCATTGCCATTTTTCAAGAATGGAGCAAACATAGTATTCGCAAAACCTGTTACGAAATTAATTTTATTATTATTATTTCTTTTCATTCGCTTCAGTGGTTTAGAGGTAATCGACAAATATTTTCACATTTTGAATAATTGTTTTGCAAAATCCCAAAATCTAATCTTTTTTTTTTTCAATTCAACATCTATAGTTTAAATTGAGTGACCACGTATCATGTCACCAAATTTCATTTCATACGTTTTAGTCCTTAATATGTGATTCGGAACAAATTTTTAACATTTTGAAACGATTTTCACAAATCTAAGAACCTAATTAAAACTTTCTTAAAATTTGAACACCTACAATTAAATTGTGAGACCACCTAACATGCACTTAATATCAATTCATTCGCTTAAGTTGTGATTACGCGATGCGCGAAAGAATATTTAGGCATTTTGAAATAAATTTCGCAAAATCTCAAAATCCAATTTAAAATTTTTGAAAAATTCGACGCCTATATTTAATTTGAATGTCCACCTATCATGTAAACAAATTTCCTTACGTACCATGCAGTCGATATTTCGTGACGCTGGAACAAAACTTTGCGCGTTTTAAAAGGATTTTTGCAAAATCTCAAAATCTAATCAAAATATTTAAAAAATTCAAAGCCTATAGTTTAAGTTAAAGAACTACCTATCAAGTCACCAAATTTCATATTATTTGCTTTCCTCTTTATTATGTGATGCTCGAATAAACATGTACGTATTTTGAAAGAATTTTCGCAGAATCTCAAAATATAATCAAAATTTTTAAAAAATTAGATTCCTATAATTTAAGGTGAGAGACCACATATCATGTCACCAAACTTCATTTCATTCGCTTTAGTGCTTATTATGTGATGCGCGAACGAAAATTCAAACAGTTTGAAAGAATTTTCGAAAATTTTCACAATCTAATCGAAATTTTTTTTTAAAAATTCGACGCCTATATTTTAAGTTCAGTGACCACCTATCATGTCACAAAATTTCATTTCTTTCGCTTCAGTCGTTTTTACTTGATGCGTGTACAAAAAAAGCGTCACGGACAGAATGGCAGAGTGCCAGAACGACAGAATGACAGACAGACAAATTTTATTTGAGCGCCGTACTGGATTCTCAGGTGCTTGAAACGGATACTAAACGCAAAAGTTTTGAGTTCCAAGTAATGTACAGACAAAAGTCTAATTATATTTATATAGATATGATAAAACCCAGTTTTTTGAAGAATTCTACTCAGACATGTAATACACCGATGGCTTAAAAATCGCCATTGCTTCTTCTTCACTTGACAGAACTAGTTTATGTGCTAACCTACATGATAGATCTCCCTGTCTGAAGGAAAACACATGCCGATCGTTTTGCCCGCTAGGATCATTTTGGGTCACTTTCCTATCGCGAAGCTGTCAGTGGTCGATCTACGAACAATCCATTGGCCGGTTTAGATGCCGTATTGTGGTTGAGTAAAGTCACACGAAACACTTCAAGGCCAAAAAGAGAGAAGAGACTCCTATACATTAATGGCTACATTTTATGGTAGGAAGAAGCAAAAAAGTTTAAAAAACAGAAGTTACTTTCAGTACATTGCTTTACAAGAAGTTAATAACAGGTTCAAAAATCAAATTGATCTGCATGAATGCACGGCACGCCGGAGTCCCATGATAACCATACAACCTCCTTAAACGGAGAAATATCGAGAAGTCAGTTAAAAATTTTTAAAGAAATCCGCCAGCTTTGACACCCTGGCGAGAAAAAGATGAGCACTCATAAACCACTGCCCACGTGACCTGAAGGGACTGGTACGCGTAATTAATAGTTCTGTAAAAGCAACGAAAATATTAATACCCGTATGTATTTGTTATTCTATATTCACTACCTGTTACTAAGTATTCGTTACTAGTTCGAACTTGAGAAACAAGTCTTATAGCCAGGCGCGTATCTATAGGAGGGGGTGGGGATGCAGCCCTCCTTTCTTAAATCTGACCCTTTACTTAGCATACAATGTGATATTAATTTACAACTGATACTTAGTTAGCAAGTTGACACACACACAAACCCTCCTTCTGAAATAAAATCCTGGCTACGCCACTGTACATAGCATTACGTAGGATTACGAATATTTAAAATACTACATGCAATTCCATTTTTTTGGTTTAAAAACACATGAAACTATCAAACATTTCTTTTAACTAAAGCGTAAGAGTTGTATTTAGAGCTTATTTTCTCTGATTAATAGATGCTTTTATACAAATGTATTGTGCTATACAATGCTAAATTATCCGAATAGCTCTGAGCGCCCATAGAAATCTTCCAAAAACTTGCTGCTCCCCCCCCATAGTCTCCCTCTCCCTTTTTTAATTCTGAACACTGGCTTAACCTGTTCATTCTCATCATAAAAAGTATAACGGAAAGCTTGTGCCTAACCAGCAAACACACTACTGCCCGCAAAATGCCGGCCGGGTACCCGTCGTGCTGGCAAAGTGCCGTCTACCGGGAGCATGGTAGATTGCCATCGTCTGGAAGTCACTGGAGTGCCATTGTCTGAAAAGTTCATATTCACCAGTACACAACTGGTAACGGCGAACTGCCATGTGTCTATGACATGCACAGAAAAGTTAACGGCGTGGTACTGCTTACAATGTACCGGGCCAGCACTATTTGGCAGTAATGGGCCTGTATATATTTCGTGGTGTTGGCATAAAATTTCGTTATTTTAATTAAAAGGCCTGTAATATTGTTTCACATTCATACTGTGTAGAAGTGTTAGGAAATATAAGTTCCGGGCACCCAAAGGCAAGGGTCACTGCTAAGATTTTTCTTTTTTTTTTTTTTTGAGGGAGGGGTGTAAGGGGAGAAGTTCATATTGTGCCTTCAAATATTTTATTACTAAAAACTAAAATAATACAAACGAGTTCAGTATGCTATAAAAATGTTTACTACAGCGACAGTGAAACCCCCACTATGTACAGAATTATGAATTTTATTCTTAAAATTTTTATAATTTATATTAATTTTTTACAATTTTGCTAAACTTTTCCTGAAAAACATATTTGGAGACTTTTTTCTACGTTAAGCTCCTGTAGTTATTTTGTTAGAAATTAAGCCAGTATTTTCATGTAATAGTCAAAAATAGAAACGCAATGGGGTTCATTTAGGAATTATATTTTCTTTATTCTATGTTTCGATTTCCCTTACGGGGCCTCATAAGCCGTCTCTCTCTCTGCCGAGGAATCCTAAACGATCTCCAATGAAGGCAGCAAAAATCGAACTGTTATCTTTTTATTTGGCAGAAAATGTTTGTGAAACGCGGAGTTAATATTAGTGGTGTGGTGGGGGGTCTGTCGCCAAGCTATTTACTGCTTCAGTCATGTTTTGAAAATTGGCGAATTACATTCCAACGGAAATGGCAACCCCTCTCGAATGCCATTTCGTGAATTGTAAAGTGCTCTTTTTTCGGATCTCAAGGCTTTAAAGTTTTTATTTGTTTCATCGATTTACAGCTTTCCAAAGTGTTTAATTGGTATTTTTAAACTGTTCCAGACTAACAAGATCTCATAGTTAGGAATAGTTACTTTAATAACTATTTCAACGGTGAGGTTCTTGTTAGTTCACATTTGCATGCCTTGGATTTAACAGGATAATGCCCTGGATTAATTTGAAAATAACAGGTAAATTTTTACTTACACTGTTTTTAATATACAAAATCTCATTGCATATTATAGTGTATAAAAGTATTTTCCTTCAAACAATTTGAGTCATGTAGGTACAACAGGTATTTAGAAATTTGTTTTCAGAATAGCTAACATCAAAAAAATCATTTGATCAAAACAAAATGTACAATAAAGCAAAATATTACTCTAAAGTTATGTGTAACCATATATATATATATATATTTATATATATGTAGTGCAACTTTATTTATTATATCCTATATGATTTTGATTAATATATACATATATATATATATATATATATATATTATATATACATACATATATCAACCGTCCCAGGTAGCACACACAGGTTGTCAGAACGTGATCACCACGTCTTACACTGTGCAAAACGCGTTCTGGTTCAAAATGTGTGCTTCGGCTAATTCAGCTTCACGTTTTACTCTGGTACTCTGAAGTATCTACTATGAAAGAATTTTCTTATTGGGACTGCTTAACGTACAAACAACAGATTCTATAATCCGTTCTATAATCCACGTACGCCACCACATACTACAGACGTTCAATGTAGTACGATTCACAGTGACGACAAATATACGCCCCGCTAGAGGGCCAGAACGGGCCAGAAGAAGTCCCAGCAACACCTCATCTCAACCAAAGTGTTTTGTTTTGCCGCCATTGTTGAACGACCGAAGACTGTTGTGGTTGGACTAGGCCTTTTTGGACGTTCCTTAAAAAAGTAAGTATTCTGTTTATTTGAAATTATGTACAGTGAACGTGATTAAATATTTTTTATGCATTATCAGATCCCTACGCTATTTTGTTTTTGTAGGTGGGGTAGAACTTAATTAAAGTATTTACCTTACCTATTAAATATCCCATGTGCAAGGACGCCGGCAAGAATTTTTCTAGGGGGTGCACGACACGCAGAGTGTTATCAGATGGTGAATCCAATGTTTTTACTGTCCTTGTCCTTATTATTTTACAAATATTATTAATATTTTCATGTTAATTATATTTTTTCGAACTCCAGGAGGGTGCAAGTGCACCCCAATCCCGGCGCTCTTGCCCATGTTGTGTTTTTATTTTCCTGTATACTGATACAATTTGTGTTTATTGATTTTTAATAAATAAGTATTGTGAACCCGATTATACAAGCTCCTTTCTCCGCAACATTTTTCAAAATTATATTTCTAATTGTGTAGCTTAGGGATGCACCGGATATACGACAAACATACAGCATCCGGCCTACGTGCCGGATGATTGGCAGTAGCTAGATATTACAAATATCCGGCTTAAAATTATATACCGGGAAATGACATTAATAATAAACATAAACATAATAATAAATAAATTGTAAAAACTGCAATAATAAAAAAATGAGAAATTTTTTTTTTGTGAAAATATTTTGTTTTTAATACTTTTTAGAATGCATTTTTATCTTTTATGGAAAATGAGGAGGAAGGAATTAAGTAATCTGTTTTTAAGATTGGAATAAATTATTACGATTTTGTCACCAACGCAAAAAAAAAGCAAAAAGAACCAATGCTGTTCTAGGAAGTGAAGCTTCATGTTTTAAAGTAATTTAAATTTAATCTAAATCTCTTCCTTTTTTTCCCATTATTTTGTTTAATACTCCAATGTCTTAAGAGCAAAAATTGATCGCTGTTGTAAGTTTTCTAAATATTTTTCTTATTACCAAATTTTTATAAGTTACTGACAGAACACATGACATACACTTTTTAGCCCCCAAAATATCTTTCTGACATGCATGAATGGCATTAAAACATCCTTTTGTTTCTCGCCAAAATGTAGTTTCACTTCGCCTGTCACATCTCGATATTTTATTTATTCATTTATTGTCAGGGGAAAACAAGTCTCCCGATTTTAAAAATCATATTTCCTTATTTTTGCCTTTGCCAGGTTGGCAACTCTGATAGTGTCAGGGGCGGAAAAATCTCCAGAAATTCATGTAACTTAAAATAATACATGCCGAAAAACATTGCTGCATTTTATTACTCTGTATTATTTACATTATTCAGACTGTTTGCATTCAAAAGAGATGTTGCAGCCACAAACCGAATCAGTACAGACACTTAAAACATATCAAGAACATAGCCATTAATATCTCTTGAAACTTTTCTTGAATTTTGCTAATGATCAATCGCTAATTTTGTATATTCCCAATCGTGCATATGGCAAGAAAAATTACATGCCCCGAGCATGTCCGGAAATAGATTTTTCCGTCCCTGGTTGGTGTATTTTGCACAAAGACGTATGCTAAATATGGATGGTGGGTGATAAGCTATTCCTGTGTTTTTATTATCATGTTCATATGTCTATATACATACCAAGGGCGGCTCCAGTGAGGGGGCCATAGGGGCCATGGCCCCCTCCGAAATTTTGTTTTACAACTTTAGATTCGCATATTTTACGAATTCACACGTTCAATTTGCATTTTGAACAATTTATAGACCTAAGTAAAAAGTTTGATGGCCCCCTCCGAGAATTCAGTCTGGATCCGCCCTTGATACATACATCAATAAATTATGTTGTATTGCACCACCTCAATTACAATGTTTTAATGTTTCAAAGTACATAAATGTGTGTTTCATAAATTTTGCTCCCGTCACCCCCCCCTTTTTTTTAAGCAAATGTAAAAGTAAATAACTGTAAAATACTAAATGCAGTTACTGGGTTAAATAAATGGGACTAAATGTAGAAGTCGGTGTTTGCATTTTGATGTTTTGTTTACATTTGTGTTTTGGTATGATTCTGGCACAATCCTGGGGGATTCGTCTGTTATTCTAATCATGCTGACTTTAGATAGGTGCATAGCTAGGTTGCTTCATCCACCATAGTGTTTTTTTTTTTTTTTTAAGTTAGTTTACCCCTAAACTAAAATCCTGTGTAAGCGACTGGTTGCAATTTTACCAAAACAGCTGAATACCAAATGAATAGTGACCGATAGAGATGAAATGGGCTCAGCCCGGACAGGGCTCGGGCTAATGAAAAATTTCTCCTTCATTTAGAGATGTACAGAGTATTCGGTATACTGCCTATTCGGCAGACAAACCGAATATTCCATTTGACCGAATACTTAAATATTCGGCAGCCGAATAGTAAGCAAATTTAAGTATTCCCCAATCGGTAAACACATGCACATTTTTTATATCATGAATGAAAGATAATATAGTATAGTACCATAGTACTAAATTGATTCAAGTTGAAATATTACATGTGAATTAGTGTTTGAAATCCTTATAAAGTCCTCCTACCAAGGCACCCCCATCCTTCGCAGATAGTCCTAACGTAGCGTTCCACAATCACACAAATAACCAATATCCCAATGAAATTAGTTTTAATGTAACAGAAAACACTCAGATGTTAAATTTGAATTTCAAGGTTTTTCTTAAATCTTATGACACATTACATTAACCTGTGCTATTACTAACTGATTTAAATTTGAAACAGTAACCAGGAAAAAAAAACTTATAACATCAAGTGTTCGTAAATATGTGACGTTAATTAACTGCTAAATTTTTAAATAAAATATGTAGGTAAAAAAATTACCAGCATTTCACTAATATTTAAAAAAGTTATCAATAATATATAAAGGAAACACACTTGGATGTTAAATTTTGCAGCATTTTAATTTTTGAAGTTTTACACCATGTGAAATATTGTTTAAGAAAAAACTAATTAAATTAATCATTGCAATCAAAGTTTAATAGCGGTTTAATAAATTTTAACCAAGTATCCGGTTAGAATTTAAAACGAATATTCGTTCTTCGGCAAAATATGGTATTAGGTGCATCCCTACCTTTATTGATCATTGAAACAGATTTTAAAGTGATTTATGGAAAAAAATAAACATACTTAAAAAAAATAATTGTATTCTATCAATGAAGTAATTAAATTTTATTAATCTCTTAAGGTTGATTTTTTTTTACATGCCCAATCAGGTATGTGGCTAAAACAAATACATGTCTCTGGCATGTCGGGCAATAGACTTTTCCATCCCTGGTCCAGACATATTCTGCACCCCTTGGATATCCCACTTATGTTTCTATAATTTGTTGTTCTAAAGTTAGTAAACCTAAAGATAAAATTGTATCTGCTAAACTTTAAAAATGTAAATTTCTTTAATGTTTCTGCTTTATTGTATATGTTATACAATATCAGAATTGTTTACAGGGATAAGATTCTTCCTACTTTTGTTGGATTTTCCTACTTTCCCGTTTTTTCAAATAATCTTCAGACTTTTCTTAAAAATTCTGCTTTTTTCCAAAGAAATCTAGACTTTAAAAAAAAATTTGGATTTTACGTAAAATTTGCTCATGAACGTCCGGTCAGAGTGCCACTTTAGCAGAACCTGCTCTGACGTAATACTGCTCAAATATCATTTGCGCACTTTCCTTGACTTTTATTGCTTGAGTATTGTTTGCACATTTTTTCGTACTCTTTGCTTTTTTGTCTAACTCATCCCTGTGCTTAAGACCACTTCATCACTTTTATAGATGGACGGTAGACCTACAAGTTCTCGTCATGAAAGACGTAAATGTGCTGCTTCCGTTAAAAGGTTCCATTTAATGTTTTTGCAGATTTTTGGCTGTGGAAGCCATTTAGCCAAAAAGAACAACATCTTGTACCTAGGGCCATGGCCCTAGGTACAAATATTATTGTTTGTGCTGTTAACTTTTTATAAAAATGGGGATGGGGAAGATAAATAAGATTTTATAGCACAAATCTAATATTTAAAATTTGTTCCATTTTTTTCAACCATGCCATCAACTTAGCAAAAGAAAATAGCATGGTATTACTGACAATACCGCCTCATACTAGTCATAAATTACAGCCATTAGACAGAGGTGTATTCAGAGACGGCCGAGGGCGTGCGGGGCCCAGGCGAAGCGCAAGAGCGGGGCCTCTTCTCTATCATGTCTTATGAGATAGCAATAAAATGGCCCAAGTGCGGGGCCTCTATAAGCACGGGGCCTTAGGCGATTGCCAACATTCGCACCCCCCTTGGGCCGGCCCTGGTGTATTTGGGCCCTTTAAAAAATATTACAATGTAGCCTGCAGTAACTGGATGCAAACAAATCCAGGTAAACCTCTTATAATTTATGATGTAGGCGAGAATGTTAGCAAAGCATATCCCTTAGCTTTTACCCCTACAAATATCCAGTCTGGTTTTAGAGTATCAGGCATATGGCCAGTTGATGAGCATATATATTTTGTGAGGATGAATATTTGAGTTCCTACGTAACAGACAGGCCCACAATAACTGCAGATGAATCAACTTCTGAGAGTGGCTGTGAGCAGACCTATTGATAATGCAACGGTTACAGAAAAAAATGGACGCATTTGTTAATTGTCAGCCTTCCACATCAAACTGTGAATCAACCCAATGTGTAACACCTGAACAAGTGCGTCCTTTTCTTAAGGCTAAACCTCGTACTGCCAGAAGAGGTGGATAAAAACCTGGCAAGTGTAGAATTCTCACTGATACACCTGAGGAATCACTTGAAATGGACTCTTCAGATTCTGCAAGCAGCACAGATTCTCCAATAGCTGATGAAAGGCCCAGTGATGAACTTGAAAAGGGAGATTTCTGTTTGACAAATCAGATGGGAAAAAACTAAAGCATTTTTACATAGCAGAAGTAGTTGACGTTACAGATGATCAGTATACTGTTAAATACCTGAAACGACTCTAAGGATTCGAATAAATTTTTGTATCACAGTGATACAACTTACGTTATCAACAGAGATGATGTTATATTTAAATTGCCTTAACCAAAAATTGTTGGAGGCTCAGAACGCCAATGCTTTTTACCTACTTTTGGTGTCAGTTTTGCAAATCAAGCGTGGAATAATAAACATTTCTTCCTTACAAAGATTTTAGAAACTGTGTACAAAAGAAATAATGAATACAAATTGTTTTTTTATATTGTAAACAACAATTTTGGTTTTTGAAAATAACTGGCCCTAGGTACAATAGTATTATTGTACCTAGGGCCATTTGTAATTTTTTTAAAATTTTCAGTATCATTTCCAATTTTTTTGTTTCGATACTTGAAGTGATTTTTATTATTGTAAGTTAATTATAAGTAAAGATATTGCCATTTGAAAATAGCTGGCCCTATGTACAAGAGTTTCCCCTACTGAATGCACAACATCGCTTGCAGTGCCTTTCCTGAGCTCATGAACATATCTGTTGCCAGGGGCAAATCCAGAAATTACTCAAGGAGGGGGTGATTTTGCACCTGAAACAGGTGAGGGGTAGAATGCGCAAAATCATTTTATAATTAATATAATCAATTAGACCAATTAATGTAATTATTTTATTGTTAAATCTAATTATATAATTTTTAAGGGCTTTAGTGTTTGTCGATTATGTTGACCCCACATAAATAATTAAGCTAATTTATGCTTACAACAATAAGTAATTAGCAGGGTATAAAGCATTACACTAATTAATCAGATTTATTATTAATACAGTAACTTTTCTGTGCTGTATTTTCTGTTTTTGGTTAGTCTATCCATGCCGCATCGAGTTGCTGCCCTCCGCTGGGCAAAACAAGGTCAGACGCGTTATTATAAAAGCAGTAGAGTAGCCAGAAAAAAGTTTTAGGGGGGTTTAGGCACTGATGTAACGGATAATCTACATTATGGATAGCATTCTTCATGTCAATAATAGAACTCAGCTAAATTTTAGGGGGGGTTCTGACACCCCCCCTCACTACGCCACTGTATAAAGGGTATCCCATGACTTTTGTCACCTCAGTGTATTTCTTTCGGCAAATTGATTTACTTTGGAATTCAATAAATGTCACTAGAGTTGTATAATGTAATTTAAATAAAGATAATGATTTAGGAAGTGCTTTTAATTGAGTATTTTTATAGAATTGTAAAGTGTTTTGAATGATTTATTATAAGAAAGTAATTTCTGTTGAGTGACTTTAAAAGTCAAGGTGTTTGACTGCAAGTGGTAAATACCTTTTTATACCCATATTATTGATCTTACCTGATTTATTCTTTGTACTGGTGATCTATGCCATTATTTATAAAAGTTTATTCACTTAAGCTGTATTTGTTTATTCTCAGGTGAAGTACTTCGGATGCCATGCTAGCCATGATGTGAGCCAAAGTGTTCGATGAATATTAAAAGTTCTAACAAACACTTTTGCACAAAATTATAATTGGTGTGGGAAGCCTCCAAAGCAAGCATTTAAAAGCTGTGACAATGATAATATGTAAGTTAACTTTAGGTGGTATATTAAATTGTGATTAAATATTTCACTTGAATCATTTGCAGAGATATATGGAGATCAGTCTTGGATTGTCACACTGTTAATTCTTAGGCTTCCATACACATTTAAAGTACAAGGTGCATTTTCTTAACCTCTTCAATTCCAAGGTACCCATATTGCAGACCTTTTTATTTGCCCTGTTAAAAGTGAGCCTTTAAAATTGTTTGTAACTCTTAATTTTCATATTTAATTCATGTGTCAGTGCTTCACTTAAATAAATAATGTTAACGAGTGTGAATGTGCAAATCCAACACTCTGCATAATCCTTTTTGTTTGCTGTTATTTTTATAACTTCGTTTGCCATTACACAAATTATTTAAATGTTAGTGGAATTTCCGAAGTTGAATTTGCTAATACTTTTTTGCTTATTTCCAAACTTCAAGTTGCTGAAAAGTACTTTTAACTCTTTGACGTCCATAGTAGCTAAGAGCATACGAGTCTGTTCATTCCCATAATAGCTGAGGGTAGCTGAAGAGGAATGCACCCCCCCCCCGCCTCCCACATGTGTGTCCAAATAAAAGGCGTGAAGAACGAGGCGGGATGATTTTTGGTGGATTGGGTTTAAACGCTGGGGGAAATTTCTGGTCAAGTGGGAGAGAAGCGTGAAGTTAAAATTTTGTCATTGCTCTTGCTTTTTGGTGTAGACATCACAATTTTTTCTTAGAGTTATTTAGAAGATATTTTGTAAAATGTCATTTAGAAAAAGAAAGGGTTTGACCCAAAAAGATATAGAGGACATTTTATTCCATTCAGATATTGATATCGAGCAGGGGGGTTAGGGGGTCATACCCCCCCCATGAGGAATTTTTTGCCATACAAAATGTATATTCTTCACTACATTGTCACGCCCACATATACATATATATGAGTTGTAGTAGTCGTGACCCCCCCCCCTCCATGAAAAATTTCTGGCTACGCCCCCTGATATCGAGGTAAATTTTTCTGATCAAGACATATCAATCGTATGCCCACCAGCTAATGTGGAAGCAATATCTTCGGAGAGTGAAGAATTGGACATTACTGATAATTCCTTGACCTGGTCCTCTAACGAAAGTTTCCAACATGTTGAAAAAAAATTTTTTTGAAGGTAATCCTGGACCGACGCATTCGTTGCCACCTGGATCAGACGAAATTGAATATTTGAAGCTGCTGTTAGAAAGCTTAATAGAAAATATATGCGCAAACTAATAAGTATGCAGAATTTGTCGCAGAAAAGAAGAAAGAACTGCAAGTTACTGCAATACTTTTGCATATCGGACTGAAGAAATGAAGTTAATAAAGATAATCCAGAATACAACATATTTCAGAAACTTGAACCGATGGCTTCCAAATTAAAAAATAATTTTCGTGAAAATTATCAGCCATATAAAGAAATGGCAGTAGACGAAGCTCTCAAAATTCAAGGGAAGACTTGGAATAGTCCAGTACATGCCGCTGAAGCCTGCTAAGCGAGGCATAAAAGTTTGGATGCTGTGTACATTGTACCTTGGATATGTTTATAATTTTAATATATATGGAAGGAAAAATGATGCTGTTGAGCAATCAAACAACGGATTGGGCTATGATGTTGCGGTGAATTTAATCCAACCACTGGAAGAAAAATATCACGTTTCACTTTGATTGGTTCTTTTCAAGCATCAAACTACTTCACGATTTATTGAAAAAAGGAATGTATGCATGCGGAACTGTTTTGAAAAACTGAAAACAGCTGCCTGAAGACCTGAAAAAATTTCAGTTAAAAACTCAGGGAGATTTAGCTGTATTCCAGTGCAAGAAAGAAAATAAAATTCTATGCACCACTTGGATGAATAAAAAACAAATAAGCATTATTGCTTCAGATTTAAATCACAATGTTGTCAAAGTTAACCGAAAAAAAGGAAAAGAAATCAAGTAGTATGCCCTGAAGCTTTCAAAATGTATAATAAATGTATGGGAGGTGTAGACTTGGCTGACCAAAGAAGAAAGTACTACAGTGTAGCCAGAAAATCGTTGAAATGCTGGTACTACCTTTTTTGGTTTTTGCTGGATACAGCAATTGTTAATTCCTTTATAATCATGATGGTGACGAACTTTCCAGAGGAACGAAAACCACCTACTTTGCGTGATTTTCAAATGAAATTGATTGAACAATAAGTGAGAAACTTTTCTTCTAGAAAAATAGATATTTCAGTAACTGAAGGATTTTATGAACATGAGCATAAAGAATAAAAATTAATGGGAGTAAAAAAACTTGCTCCAAATGCCGTAAAAGTAATGTAAAAACAAAAATGGGACATTTTGTTCAAAGCTCATGGGAGTGTGATATTTGCAAAATATGCTTATGGAAAACATGCTTTTAGATAAAGTATACTAATCACAGTGTATAAACTATTTTGCATTGATATTTGGCAATGACGATAAACATTTCATAATTAAAAAATTGTGAAATAGAATCAGCCCTTTTAAAACAAAAACAAAAAATTTTTAAATAAGAAAATGTACGCAATTACTGATCAAATCTTGAAAAATCAATATAAGAATAAAAATTGATTGATAACTTAAAGTAAATAAATAAATGTCAACTAATTGACGAGAAAAATTAAGTATAATAAACTAACAGCATAACCTAACGATTTAACATAAATGTTCGATATTTAATTTTACGTAATTATTCATAGTGACTTAAAATTATAATTATTCACAGTACATTCACAAAAACTTATAACTACTTGACTGGCATTTGTAAAATTAGTGCTTTTTTGATTAGTTTGAGTAGTTCATTTTTGAAATAAATGGAAAACTGCACCATTGCCTATTATCATTGAAGGGGGGGGGGTTATATATATATATATATATATATATATATATATATATATATATATATATATATATATATATATATATATATAAAATTTTAGCATTTCAAGACAGATTGCATTTATTTATTTTCTTGAACGTTCATACTTAGAAAGTGAGCTGCAAGTATAGTTTGGCTGCCTTAACTTGGCAGTCGACCTTAGGTGATTTCATTCCTAGAGAGGGGTCGCTCATTGAAAAGTTACTATGTGCTACTGCATAATTGGTTGTAGCTTCTTTCGCCAAGTGGGGAGAATTTCTGGTGATCATCTGGTCTCCCACTCCCCAGAGTGAAAGCGAATAAAAGGGCACACCTGCCCCGCATGCTCATTCTTCATTGTGCTAGAAATTTCCTGTATCCGCAATAAGGTGCCAAATACGGCTACCTGATTTTATCCCGAAGGAAAACCTGTTGCCTAATTTCCCCAGTGGACTCACCAAATTCACGTGACTGACTGTCAAGTTAACGTAGCAGGACTACACACTACAAGTTACATTCCAATGTCAATCTGTTGTTATAAGCAGTTACATTAGACCTTCTTCGGAATATCACCCCTTCAAAAAGGGAAGTTCCCGATTGTCAAAAACTAGTGATGAATGTGCTCGCTTTCGTTAGATGGGGGGGGGAGGCATTTTCCGGCTATTTCTCTCTGAACCAATGGATGTGAAGTTTCCTTGGGCCTGGGAGCCAAAGAGTTAAAGCATCCTTTACCTTTGAAAGTGTCTTGTTAGTCTTCATTTATGGATCATAACAGTATTTTACTACTGAGATTGTGATTCGGAATGAAGATTTTATTCGAAAAATTATTTCAAAATGCACTTTTTACTAGTCATTTTTAAATGTTAATAGTTTTTTTTTTTTTTAATTAAGAGATTGCTCTTAAATTTGACATGCAAGATTTTTGTTGGGTCTGAAGAGGATATGTAAGTTTCATTTTTTAAATTTGGTCGTGGGAGCAATGTGGTTGTCATTCCATGAATGTTCATTGAATACTTATATCATCTGGCTAATCACAGATGAATTCAATTTCTTTTGTATTTGCTTGAGTATTTAAAATGGCTGTCAGTTGAAGGACTTAAATACGGTTTTTCATTTCCAGAGTTCCAGATTTCCCTTTACATATAAACAAACTTTACTTTATTGTATTGGTATCGATTGTACAATTTTGTCATAAAAATATAATGCAATTTGTTTTTTCTTTTAGTTGCTGTAAGGGAACATCCACTAATGAAGGAAGTAGTGTCGAAAATCGTAGAAGATATAATAAAACTGGCTGAAACATGCTACATTCAGACAGAATTATAAGAAGAAAAAGCTCCTTTAAAATTCAATTTGCTTGTGTATAATATTTTAAATATTTTAAAAATTGACGAATAAATATTTAAAAAATTGACAATCTTATTTCTTTTGTTTAAGATACCTTAACTCCATTTTCAGAAAACATTCTTTTTTTCTTCTTTCGGCTTTATTGACATTGATTTATATCATCTAGATTAGGGAAATAAATTAAGGTAAATTACCAAGAAGGTTTTTTTTTTTTCAAATGTTTGTGTGTGCTAAATTAGGTGTACGTGACATAATTGCCATCTGCACTCTAGATTTGATGTAGTATGAAAAGAATAAATAAATAAGTCGTCAAGCCTGTGAGTATTAAAATTTTTAGCAAAGCTGATACGTTAATAGTATGTTTAAAAAAAAGTATTTACTCTGCAATGCAGTAAATTGATTTATGAGACATAAATCAATTGATTTATGTAAACTTTGTTTAAAGTTTGCTATATACTAAAAAGTTCGTAAGTTCCTGAATTTTTAAGAAAATCCTCGCACATTCATCTTAATATCAATCTTACAACTGAATACTTTTCTTTTAACATTCCTTTGTTGAAATCTCCTGTGTCTTAAGAGTAAAAATTGATCCATTGGTTGGTAATATTTTAAATTTTTAATGTAGTTAAATAATATCATTTTCCAATTTAAAATAGGTATTTTGTATGACAGTGTATAAAATAACTATTTTTTTTACCTATAAAAGCAGTGGGGAAAATTGAAAAAAAGACTGGGAATTTCATTTCATTAAATGTGTAAAAACCTTGCAATTAGTAGTATAGTGGCAATATACATGCATGCCAAAAGTTTCGGCTTTGTCATTTTAATTGGAGGAGTGCATTTTATGAACATTATTTTATATGCATACAATAAAAAAAATTTAAGTACAAAACTTAAAATCTGCATGTGCCTTATTTGTAACTACAATTGAAAATAATTTTTTTTATGTCAGTGTGCAAGTACATTCTAATAATACACCAACAAAAAGGGCTCATTGTATAACAACCAATTCTACTGGTTTTTCAGGGAAACTCCTGGGATTTTGATAAAGAAGTACAAAAATAAATAATAACATTCTAATAATACACCAACAAAAAGGGCACATTGGATAGCAACCAATTCTACTGGTTTTTCAGGGAAACTCCTGGGATTTTGATAAAGAAGTACAAAAATAAATAATAACATTCTAATAGTACACCAACAAAAAGGGCACATTGTATAGCAACCAATTCTGCTGGTTTTTCAGGGAAACTCCTGGGATTTTGATAAAGAAATACAAAAATAAATAATAAATAAATAAAAAGAGAAGAAAAGAATACAAACACACACAAAAAAGAGAAATAATAGAAAACGGAAAAAACAAATATAACATCAAAACACAAATATTTTTTTTATTATTATTTTAAAAAAAACGAAGAACAGGACAGCACACACATATATATATAATTTTTTTTCATTTTCTCTGAAATTCCTAAGTTTATTAGAGTTACATATTTTTCCAATTGCAAATTATTTTTTATTTCCAATGGCAGTAAAAAATAAAAAAAAGTAGCCATTTCCTCAGGAGCTCTCTTACCTCTCAATATTTATAAAATTTTAATAATATAAAACAAGAATTTTTAAAGGTTATATGTTTGACATAAAAATTAGATATTGAATAGAATAGAAAATAAATAATGAATAACTTGAATAGAATAGAAAGTAAATAATCAATAACTAATATATATACATAAAATACTTATACATCAGTCAGTATTTAAATGAAAGTTGCACAAACAATGTTGTAATATATTTCTAAATCAGAACACCGTTTTTACGAAAATTTTAATAAGCAGCATTAATCCTATTAATTAGCCGTTGATTCAGATAAGCGGAGTAATTTATTTTAAAAAAAAGCTGTAGAATATCGATTATAGCTGCATAAGCAGCTACACAACGTTTTAAGTACGTCCTGCATAAGCAGCTACACAACGATTTAAGTACGTCCTGCATAAGCAGATACACAACGTTTTAAGTGCGTCCTGCTTAAGCAGCTATACAACGTTTTAAGTAGTGTGGAGAACACTGATCTGGACCCAGATTTCGACGATCATTGCACGTGCTTTGCCCGGACATTCTGACGTAAGCGACACCGTAAATCTGTACGGGATGGTAACGTGCTAGCTGAACGTAGAAATTACGGCTTTTGAACAAGTTTGTGCTACTTGGGGTAAAGTATTATAACTCATTTATAAAATGTCTCTAATTATGAGATAATGCAATTAAACTGTTTACAAATGACTTTATGTAGTTTTTGAAATGTGTTACCACCTCTCTCATAAAAAAGTGTCTTTTGCAACTGAAAATTCGCAAGAAAATTGCAGCTTTTGAAAGCGGCACACAATTCACTGATTTTGGGAGAGCATAATTTGCAAACGATAAACTTTTTTGTTGTTTTTTATCTTTTATGTATGTAGTTAGGCATAGAAATCCCGGGTCCCTCTCGAAATTTTTGTTTAAAACGAAACGATAACTTAAAAAAATGCGTTTTAACTTTGCATGCCATTTTTTTTTTTTTTTTAAATTTCCAATAATATTTTAAGTAATAAAAATGCGTGAATTCGTTTTACTTTATAAAAATATTTTTAAAGGTGTATTTAAATTACTTGTTATTTATTACTCATATTTCGGTTCTAGCTCAAGCATTTAAAAAAATAAGTTCTCCATCCTTCCGGACCTCCCTGAAAAATAATCCTGATGACACCACTATTTAGTACTAAAATGTCAGAAAGCACGAGCTTTCCTATAGGTATTGCTCCTCTACAATTGTTTCTTTCTCCCTCCCAAAAAAATAAATCTGATATTGGCACCCACGCATAGCATACTATATACCGTATATTCCATGTCCGCATCGTGTAAAATAGACGGCATGTCTAATCCCATATCATAATAGAGCAGCAGATACTATCTTAAAAATGTAGAGTGATATTATCACCCTGCTGAAAAGTCACCGGCATATGAACCTAGATAGAGTGAGAAAACTGCATTATGACTCTTTAACGATACAACTCTCTCACCCTAACTGTAATAGTGAGACTTAATCACTCTTATGGTAAGGGTGAAGGCGCTCTTTGCTCGCTCTAGTGAATTGCCACCACCTTTCCTAAGATGAGTTCAAAATACTAGGAGTGAGTGCGTTGCTTCCACTTTCAAACGACGCCATTTTGGAATCGGATTGCAGTTGCGAAATACCAACTGCATACAAGTAATTGAATACTTTTATCTAACACAAGTAAGTAGATTCTTATAACTTTTCACTCATTGTGAATTCGATTGAAAATTTGATAAGTCACAATATATACGATACATTGGTTCAGTGTCGGATCCAGTAGGACTCTAACTCTGTTGGATCTGACACCCCCTTCAGGGCCCCACCTAAGGAGACTCTTATCTATATTGGCACTGGGCCAAAAAGCGAAGAGCAGGGTTGCCAGATTTGGCTAATATTAGCCAATTTGGCTATTTTTGATCACGCTTGGCTAGAAAATTTATAAAGAAAATAGCCAACCTGATTTTGGCTAATTCTTGGCTATTTTTATTGAGGTTTCTAGAAACCGGCCAATATTAACTAATTTGGTCTTCTTCTTCTTCTTCTCCTTCTTTTTTTTTTTTAAGCATATTTGACTCTGTAAGTTTTTTGAAGAAACTGTCTAACTTTTTTAGCCTTAGCAGGAAAGAAAATTCAGTTACCTCTAGGGATGGACGCGAGACGAGACAGATATTTACAGCTTTTTTGCGAGACGAGACACACATTCTTAACATTACGATATAGGGATTTTTGCGAGACGAGACAAGCTTTTAGGCTATTTTGCGAGACGCGAGACGCTTATTTTTCGTCTCGCGTCCATCCTTAGTTACCTCAACTAACTCTAGCACTGAAGCACTGAGACTGAGAGAGGGACTTGGGGCCAGAGCTTTTGAAAGGATGGTGAAAGTATTGAAGCGGGATGCAAGGATCCAGGCGTTTTTTTACGCAATCGTTTGAGCGGCACTGCATTACTTAGCCAGTAGCGTAGCCAGGATTTTATTTCGAAGGGGGATGAGTAATAAATTTTAAGCTAAGTAAGAGTATTCAAGAACAATAGGCTAATTTAGTTCACCAAAAAAAGCAAGGGGCCAGAGTGGCGTAGCCAAGATTTCTTTTTGGGGGAGGGGGTCCAAAATTTTCTCATTTATGTATCAATTGCAATAAAATAAGTGAAAAAAAATGTCCTTCCCCGTGTCTGTCTCCAGAGGTCGATCCAGGAATGATTTCTGAGGTCCCATTTTTGTGAATTTCAACACTTATTTTTGTGAAATTTCATACCAATTTTTAATGAAAGTCACTTTTTTTGTTAAAATAATTGATGGAACACATTAAAATGTAGGCTAAAATGCCAATGAAGGGCCGTTTTAATCCATTACATTTTTGTGAAGGGGTTTCGGGAGGGAGCAGGTCCCGATTATGATAAAACCGTGGCCTGGGGCAGAAGTCTGAATGGGGGTCCCCTACATGTTGTTACTGTTTCTGGCAACTACTTTATGTACTCGTATATTTTCTGTGCTCGCATATGAAACATTAGCATAATGAAATAAGCTTTACTAGAAATGAAGACTTAAAAAATACAACTAAAAGCCTGACTTTTTCATTATATTAATAATTAATCATAATCGGCAAATTTCTATTTATGGGTGCCCCATTCACTTATAAAACTTCAGTGGGTCCTGCAACTTACCGCGTAATCACTTAAAATCTAGCAAGCATTCTAGTTACCACTTCTTTTTGCATAAATCGTTAATCTGCTGATATTATTTCTATGGAGAGGTGGAATCAAGGGAAAAAACGATTTTTGTAATTTGTGTGTAAATTCATAACTGACAAAAATTAGGCATTTACTACATTGGAAAAAAACCCCTTAAACTAAAATCTTATACTGTAATAATTTAGGGGCCCCTTTTAATCGGGGCCATGGGGCACATGCCCCTCTTGCCCCTGGAATAATCAGTGCCTGGGTGAGAGCCACCCTTAGCTATGCCACTGGGAGGGGCTGAAGAGCCCACCTTCAAAATAAAATCCTGTCTATGTTACTAATATAAACAGAATTTCTCAGTCCATTCTTATTTATTCTACAGTATGAGAGATTGTTCATTAAATTATTTTGTACTTATTTGTTCATTTGCCTTATGGCCGATTTTTTTTTCTTTGGGGGCTGAACATGTACGGAATTCATGAGCAGAAAATAGAAGTTTCTCTTTGAATTTTTAAACAAATGCTTTAAAAGATTTTGTGAGAATGACGCCCCCCCCCCACATGTAAGAAAACGTGTCCATACTTTAACGTCTGCTTTTAAAAGTTTAATTAAAACTCCAAAAGATGGCGCTGCAATCGCCGGTTTGGCTATTTTTGGCTAATTTTCATAAGCCATTTGGCTATTTTCAGACATTTTGATCTGGCAACCCTGAGAGAGAGAACTTTTCATACGTTTTTTAGAGAACACTTTTTTTTTTATTAGTTCCTCTGAAGCAAGGAGAGAGTTAGTTTAGCTTTGTTAAGATATGTTTTTGTTCATAGATTCTGTGCGTGTATATAACTTTGTAAATAATTGTAGAAATAGATAATGTAATAATAATCAAGAATATATAATTTAGAACCCTTTAGCTTAGTCGTAATTTAGTCGCTTGTGAAATTTGTTGGTGTTCGACGCATTTTTAGGAAGACAAAGTGATTACCCAGCAGAGTTACGCACCCGAGACCTTCTTAGCAGGTAAGTTCGATTTACCTGATACTTAGTTTTAGTTAGTAGTAACAAGCTCTGCCAACAGAGATTGCTTTGGTTAGGGTTAACATTTTGCTTTACTATACATTTTGTTTTTAGGACTCAAATAAGCCTTTTTCTTTTAATTTTTATAGCCTTCCACGAAATTCCTCTTTGAATCCGCCTCTATACTTGATCGTAGTGTTTTATTTATGCTTATATAGCTGAAATCTAGTATTCGTTTTTTTTTTTTTTTGTTTCTGTACATAATATTTCAGCATGTTTTGATACGTGTTTGTAAATCGGTGACACAGTCAGGATTTTATTTCGGGTGAGGGGAGGCTGTGGCCTCTGTATAAAATTGTAAGCAAGCTGTTTCATCTGTAGCCTAAGTATCAAATTTTAAGCTAAGTAAAGGATCAGAATTGTAGGAAGCTGCTGCTGCAGCCCCCCACGGATACGCGCCTGTTGCAAATAGAATAAGCAAAATTTTATATCAAAAGCAGAAAATAATGATCAATTATATACACTCATGTCCATAAATTAAGGATAATGAAGTTCAGGCAAAGAAAGAGAAAGAAGCAAAACAAATTTGACTTATTTGTAAAGTCTATTTATTAAACAAAAAGTAAAGAGCAAAAAAGATGCTATATGTTTCACATAATTAATAAAAATTGCAAGTTTTATTCCCTTGACCAAATTTCAAAAAGGAACCTATTTACAAAAAACAGTATAACATGGTTAGTAGGATGGTTAATACGGAGTATGTCTGCCGGACGATGCAATACAGGCCTGACAACGCCTAGGCATGCTGAGTATCAAATGATCAATCTGATATTGGGGAATATTACACCACTCATCAAGCAATGCACTCCGAAGTTCCGGTAGACAGGTAGGAGGGGGTTGACGGTCTGCAATTCGTCGGCTAAGCATATCCCACACATGCTCTATTGGATTCAAGTCCGGTGAGTTTGCTGGCCAATGCATACGGGTGACATCCTCCGATTGAAGGCATTCGTCTACAATGTTTGCACGGTGAGGACGGGCGTTGTCATCCATAAACACAAATTCAGCACCCATGGCGCCCCGAAACAAACGTACATGTTGTTCCAGAATGACATCCCGGTAGATGTGGCCTGTCATCGTTACACTCTGAACATGCAGGTCAGTTCTGGAACCAAGAATAATTCCTCCCCAAACGAGCCATCCTGCACCACCGTAACGGTGTCTTTCAATGGTGTTCTCTTGGTGGTAACGGGTACCTGGCGCTCTCCGGATGAATGTCCGGCGAGAATCAGACTCCGAACTAAACCTGGACTCGTCGGAAAACATCACACAAGACCACTGTTGCGGTGTCCACAATGCATGCTCTCTACTCCAGGTTAATCGCAGGCGACAGTGAGTTGCGGTAAGTGGAACACATCTGACAGGCCTACGAGCATATAGACCAATGTGCCCTAAGCGTCTGTACACGGTCTGCCTTGAAACTGTCGTACCGGTAGCTTAAGAGAGCTGACGAGACAGGTCTGATGCTGTACTCCGTCTGTTTCTTTTGGCAGTAACTGCCAAATAGCGGTCCTCATTCGGCGTTGTAACTCGGGGGCGACCTGTGCTGTAACGTCTACTCACATTACCATCATCTTGGAATCGTTGCCAAAGCCTGGAGATGACACTCTGGGCGATTCCAAGTTCCTCGGGTACTTCCAGCTGGGTACGTCCACATTCCAGTCGTCCGATAATTCTGCCACGTAAAACATCATCCAAATGCCTCCTTTGTGCCACAACTATGCGGTTTTTGCACTGAAATGCTTTCACAGCGCTTGTGAACAATTTTACTTCTTTGCCACCATTCCTTATATACCCCTCTCTTACACTCTCGTCATTGTGACGTACCATCCACGCCATCTGGTGGTTTCCTGTAATTTGCATATTCTTCTTCAAGATGTGTGTGATCATTCCACAGGTGAAATTTTTATTTTAGAGATCAATTTCTGTGTGATTCTGAATTATCCTTAATTTATGGACATGAGTGTATTATATGCAAGTGTTACTTCAAACATTTTATATTCAAATAAATTATAAATATAGGAAAAAAAAACATTTTGCGATTTCACTTGAATATGCCTGTTGCTATGTGCATCATTTTATCTTATTCCAGCTTCCTCTAGCACAGCTTCACGCTTAGAAATATGCATATATACGTGATTAAATTTTAAAAAATCGCTCTGTCGTTGTAGTGTATATTCCCCCCACGCCCTACACATATACACAAAAATCTCTCATATGGTCAAGTGGATAATTTACAACTGAACCCCACAGATGGCCTCTGACAAGTTCACTTTTAAATCAGGGAAAACAGCTGAAAGTAGCAAGTGTTACATGCAGCATCTGAGCTTTCACTAATACGAAAAACAAAGTCTACTTGTGCTTTACTTTGATTCAAAACGGAAAAAGTTATTGTTTTCGGTCTTAAATGCGAGATGTTTGGAATAGAACAGTACTTTCTACACTGTTTAAGGATAATTAAGTAGTATAGTTACGGGTAAGTTCAATATTACTGGTAATAAAGGTAAGTGTTTCAATATTAAATTTAGTAATACAATATTAGTTTTAGAGTCTTGCAGATTTTGGTTTGGTAGATTTTATGCCTTCAGTTGTATGAATATTGATAAATAAAATTCTCATATTGGTAAAACTTATCTTTTAGCCTAGACATCAATTCAAAATAATGCTAATGTTTTTTCTATTGAATTTAAATTAACATATAAAATGTATTCTCAATATTATGTATATACTGGAAATGTTTCTGAAGTAGTTCCATTACTGAAAAAGTTTTCAATAGTAACTCAGTATTGTGGAAACATCGAAAACATAAACCTGTGTTCTTACATAGTAGCAAGTTAGTATTTAGAGCAAGAATTTTTACAATGTATCCACAACATTAACCCATTTGTGCCTGGATATTTTTGCGACTTTCTTCGATTTTTACTGACAACAGAAATAATAGATAAATTTCTGATGTCAACTTCTTGAACAAGGGATGATTTCTTTTAAAGTCATTAAGCATAAAAATCGAAATATCAACATCCTACTTGGTCATGTTAAAATATTTTGTAGAGTTGAGGCTCAATACTCATGAATAAAGACTAGGAAAAATAAAAAACGTTTTCCACTAATAGCGAAAATGCCGTCCCAAAAAAGGGACACTAGGCATAAATGGGTTAAGTAAAAATTGGAAATATTTATAATGTATTCTTAATACTGACAACTATTTATTTTAAAATATTTTTACACCTTTTTTTTATTTTTCTAATGCTAATATACTTAATCACTCATATTATTATTACATTGGAAATAAAAGCTAATATTGGTAAAATTTAGCAACATTTATCCATTATATTGTCCATGTTAATTAATTTAAATTAAATATATTTAAAATGTATCCACACAGTATTGTGTTTATATTGTGAATTTCCCTCATATTGTACAAACAAATATTTTTCATGTATCAGCATCTTAATATCGCAGTAACTCTGGTGAGTTAATACTGTTTATCTACTGTACACACATTTCAAAATTTTAAATCTGAGAAATAATTTTAGGCGCATTTATGTACAAATTGCTGAAAAATATATTTTAATAATAAAGTCAAATACTACTGAAAATCTCGTGATGATACGACCATAATTATCACAGGGGCAAGCAGGGCACATGCCCCAGACACCCCATTTTAAGGTGTCCTTAAATTTTTTGAGAAATGAATTTAGTTTATTAAATTTTCATTCTAAGATACTAAATGCCTGTTTTTTCCAAAAGTTGGATGTCTGTGTTGCAAAATGGATCCCAAATGGATGAGCCGATTTTAATGTGGTTTGTTTTATTTTAAAGATGGTATAATCAGAACGGTTCTAAATTGCATTTGATCATATGCACTTCATCTATCCCATAATATTCCCTAATCACCTTCATCTATCATCTAAATAAAGCTTACTTTACACTTGTTCTGTCTAAGACAATTCGAATAATCGTTGACATTCAATTCATTTTGATTTCTGAATGATTTCTGTAACGTTATGGGAAAAGTCAGGGTTTGAGTTATATAAGACTTCATTTTTAATAAAGGTTATTTCACATATTGCATAAGAAATGCTCATAAACTTTAAAATTTCCCAATATATTTCATTTTAAATTCAGTTAATCGGGACATAGATTTGTACTCTGTGGAAAATACAGAAAGACCAGAGTCGGCAAATGAACAAATTGCAACGGCCCCACCTTTGACCCGGTATCTCATTTGAAGGCCCCGGTATCTCATAATTGATGACCAGATGTGAAGAGGGGATGAAGCTGAAAGGAGGGGGGCGCAGAAGATTATAAATATATTATACTCTATGGGCAGAAATCGCATATCTTAAAAACTAACTCGCATATCTTAAAAACTATTGGTTGTAAAATGTTGAAACTTAACATTTAGAATTGTTGTAACATTAAGTTATGTTAGTGTTCATTCTAAGCTACATTTGACTTATGGAATTCTTTTTTTATCTGGAATTTTCCTGCAATATGTGTTTCACATTGTCCCGTATAAGTTAACCATACTATTTTCTGTCTTCCTCAATTCCTTCTCTGAAAGCATGACATAATCAGTGAATATCCCCTAAAATATAAATTATTCATAATTTCACAGTGTATTTTTTGTGTTAATCATGGGTACCCATAAAAATTTTTGTAAAGGGGGGGCGGCAAACTTATAGAAAAAAATTAGAGAGGGCAAATTTTGAATTTGTAACAATTTTAGTTTCAATTTCGCTTTCTGACGCAATTTATGATGCACATCATAAGACAATATGCTAAATCTCTAACGGGGGTGTGCGAGTTCCCTACCTTGCACTCCCCTCCCCCATATGGGTACCTATGGTATTAATGTTATATTCTTCAAGTATTTAATCTTATTCTGGGTTTTTCTGAACTTGCAGGTGGCAGAACAGATTTCATTATTGACACTGTTGAGCAAGCAGACAGCAAAGATTTCAGCCTTGCAGAGTTTGGGAGTAGTAGATAAATGGGCCCTACTTTTGGGTCTTCTACTGGGTATCATTTAAAGGGTAAATAAAATTATCGTATTGGTAAAATTTATTTGTAACCCGGATATAAATTCAAAATAATTTTAAACACTTTTTTCGATTGAATTTAAATGAAATGTATTCGCAATATTGGTTATATATTCGAAGTAGTTCTGAAATACCTCCACTACTAATAAACTTTTAAATAATACCTCACAGAATTGTAAAACATGGAAAACCTAAACCAGTATTTTTACATAGCAACAAGTTAATACTTAGCCCAAATGTATTTAAAATGTATCCACAGTATTAGGTAAACATTGGTAATATTTCTAATGTATTCCTAATATTGCCAAGTAATTATTTTTAGATGTTTTTATAGTATTTTTAGTTTTTTATGTTCATGTACTTAATTATTCAATATTAGCATTAAACTGGAAATAAATACTGATGTAAAAAGTAACAAATTAATATTTACCCATTATATTGTCAATGTTAATGAATTTAAATTAAAAAAATTTAAAATGTATCCACAATATTGGGTGTATATTTCAAATTTTCCTCATGTTGCATAAGTAAATATTTTTAATGTGTTAGCATCTTAATATATTATTACTGGCGAATTATCGTTGTTTATCTCTTATACATTATTTTGCATTTAATACCTGAAAAAATTATTTTAAATTTCTGAAAAATATATTTTAATAAATAAGTCAAATATTACTGAAAAATTTATTGCAATATGATTGTTCCCTGATTATCATGGGCAAGCGGGGTACATGTCCTAGTCTCCAAATTTAAGGACTCTAAATTATTGCAGAATGTGAATTTTTAGTATTGAATTTTCGAAGATAGTAAATGTTTGTTTCTTTTCAAAAGTTTGACTCTTGGTGGCAAAACAGATTACAAATGGATGTGCCTAGTTTTTATATGATTTGTTTATTTCAAAGATGGTTTAATCGGGATGTTTCTTAACTATATTTGATAATATTCACTTCGTTTATCCCCATTACATAAAGCTTGCTCTATACTTGTTCAGTCTCAGATAATTCAAATAACTGTTGTCATTGAATTATTTTTAACTGAAGAGTAATCAGTTACTGTTAAACAGATTTACCACTTTCAGTAATATCATGGAAAAGTCAGAATTTCAGTTGTATTTTTTTAAGACTTCATTTTTAATAAAGCTTGTTTCCCTTTTTGCAAAGAATATGTTCACGAGCATTCACATTTATCTGTATTTCATGTTAAATTCATTTAATCATGACATAGATTTGTACTAGAACACTGTGGAAAATACAGAAAGACAATTGTCAGAGTCGGTGAAGAAACAAAATGTAAAGGGCCTCCATTTAGATTCATACTTCTGACCCAAGCCCCTATAAGTCATAATTGGTGCCTGGATATGAGATGGGGGGGGGAGGAAGACAGAAGGACTGAAGCCCTATAGCTACTGATTCCCATTCCCCCACGATCTACCACCGAATCCTTTGCTTTTATGATAATGTTTAAATGTAAATTTTAACTGCAAACTCTTGTATTCATATGAATTGATTGCTTTAGAAAACTAAAGTTTTAGAATGTTTTTTATGTACTGAATACTCATTTTATTGAAATACATGAATCTTAATAACAGCGATGACTAGGTGATTTTTCAAATTGTTTACTGTTTTAGTGTATTTTTAAATTTGGGAGTTAATTTAATATTCATATCATATGTTATATAAGTTCCTTATACATATGTGTGTGTGTGAATTTTATATAATTATTATTATTTGCTTTGCAAAGCATCTATACCTTAAACAGAATCTATACCTTAAACGGTGAATCAGATGGTCAGTAGATTTCTCACAAAAATTGTGTTTCATTAAGTGCCTCAGTGAGTCGTAACAAAATGTTTTTGTCAAGCTATTTTTTTACAAGAAATAATGCAATTTCTGGACAGGTTTTAAAACAAAACTATGTCAGAAATTTGAAAATTCAGAATATCTTTTCACAAGCTGTATTTATGGCAATACAAATGGTTAATTTATAGAAGTGAAATACTCAGAGCAAAATATGCAACATATTGTATAGCCCAAAATAGAGGGAGAATTGGGTATCAGATTCAATTTCCACTTTTGTGAATTTCTCCCTAGAAATGGGATAAGACCTGCAGTTTTGTTGTTCTTTAAAAGTTCATCGTGCTGTTTATGAAGAAACATTCTCAATTATATCGAGATTTTGACAAGCTTGTCTTTAAAGCTTGCAGAGACAAGTGATGAATAAAATATGATACAAGAAAAACTGATTAATTTTGGCTGTTTATCAAGTTATTATCTTTTTATTTTCTAGTACTCTGAACTGGTCTTTTCGGAAAGCCTTTGAATTTTTGTCAGTGGCATGGTGTAAAAGAGAAGAATCTATTAGAAGAATATTATAATTAGTATTGTTTGTTTTATTTGTTCATTTATTCTTTAACTGTTCTTGTTTACCAGTTCAAAGTCTGCATACTTTTGATCTCTGTGGTCTTGTTTTTTCAAAGTTTTAAGAACAGCCATAACAACTTTCTCAATTAACGTGAAATGTATAAAATTAACACATAGTCAGAAACTGGCCCCAAAAGCGTGATTTTAGGGAGAAAACTAAAAAAAAAAAAAAATAAAAATAAAAATAAAAAAACTAACAAAAAAATTTTTGGAAAATAAGAAAAAATAATCTAAACAAAAAAGTAAACATCTTGTTGATTGAAAATTATGCGATATAATCGCATAATTTTCAATAACTTTTTTTTTGAGATGTTTACTTTTTTGTTTAGATTATTTTTTCTTATTTTCCAAAAATTTTTTTGTTAGTTTTTTTTTTAGTTTTTTCCCTAAAATCATGCTTTTGGAGGGCAGTTTCTGACTATGTATTAATTTTATACATTTCACGTAAATTGAGAAAGTTATTAGGGCTGTTCTTAAAAGAAAAATAAAGTATAATTTTTGATAAAGTTTCATCAGTGAGTAAATTAACGGATATATATACAGTAAAATTCAATGTGGTATTCTTTATTAAAGCATTTGACCCAGGCAACTCTTTGATATATTATTTTATGTTATGATATATTCTGTTATTTATTTAATCTCTATTATATGTAAATTTTGACGTTGCGTTGCATATTTGACATCAAGTTAATGAATTCCTTGAAAAATCAAGTCTTATTTGTAACGTTTTATGAGGTAACCATGAAATAAAGTATAAAAATCAATTTTTAGTCCCTTCAGATTAATTTTTTTAGTCTGCACCCTCTCCACCTCTTAAAAATATGTTGTAAACAAAACCTCGAAACTCCGGTAACTTTGATTATTGTTATTATTGTTGTTGTTGTTGTTGAAAATGTAAACTGCAAAATGTTACTTTCAGAGATGAGATTTAAGACTTTAGTTTAAAATTCAGACCTTTTTAAATGTTTAAAAAAATTAAGTTTTTTCAATTTTTCAAAAACAATTTCTGATTTTTCACTAAGGCAAAATTGTATATAAGTAATGTATCAGTAGTATCAGTAAAAATTAAAATATTTATTGAACTTGAAATTCTTAAGTATTATTGCTCAAAAGTTGTTTGGACATTCTTTCAGACTTTTTCCTTTTTTGTTTGTCACAAAATTCTATATCTTCTATATCTTGTTCTATATCTCATATCTTTACTTTGGTACACACCAAACCGAAAACTAGCAGACGGATTTTGACACCATATCACATGTAACCATTGATGGTAAAATGAGATGAAATATACTATTTTTTAATGTTACTAATACAATAAGCAAATGTAAAATTTACTTCCTTAGTAAATTCAGATTTTTTAAGCCTGCAGTATTCACAAAGTGTAATAACCTTGTCAGTGTTCACATGCTGTCATATGTATATTTGAATATTACTATAAAATACCTTAAGTCTAGTTTTTAACTGACTTCAAAAAGATCTAGGTTATCAATTGAGGTCAGTACCCAGAGGCGTAGCAAGGATTTTCAGTGACCGAGAACAAATTCGCGCCCTTTCCTGTTGACCAATCTGGGAAAAGTTTTATGTACAAATGGGTGCCTTTTTGGGTGCTGTGCCCTGGGACAGATGACCCCTCCTTGTTCCGCTCTAGCCACTCCTCTGTCAGCACCGAATCCTTGTAAATTACCAGATTGAAAATTAAAAGAATTTTCAAACTTCCGTTTAATTATTTCTTTCATTAGTTCATCTTCCACATATAGATTTGACCTTTGCTAAGAAAATGAATGTTGTTATTTGATGATATTTTACTTGCTGTGTGAATGAAAATTTTTTATTGCAAAGTTGTCACTTTATTTTATTTTTTACTCAATTTTTATTTGCATGAAATATATTACAAGTCCTGAATATTTTCTATTTTTTATTTGATTGTAATAATTTGTAAATTTAACTTACCAATACTAAATAATGTGTTTAATATTTTTCATGTCACTATTAGTTTGATGTTTGCTATAATACACTGGTTACTGTGATTCAGAGATACTTTTATTCCAAATTGCTTTGAAATATGATTTTTGCTTCGGTACTGTCCCCAATTATTCTTTTTTGTGTTATCTCGCACAATTTTATTTTGTGAGGTAAATCATACGATGCGTTCCTTTCTTTTAATAAAGTATTTCATGTTCTCAATCACTTTGCATATCAGTGTGTATTAATAGGAAATAGAGAACAGAGTATTTTAGAAAACAGTACAAGCATTTCATATTTGTAAAATTAAAGGGTTTTTTTCTTTTAATTTTTGCATGTAAAAAGTAGATTTCTTTTTTTTTTTTTGCTTTTTTGAGAGCTGCTATATTTAGGTTTTATTGCAGTTTTTTTCCGTTTGCTTTTGTGTGCAGTGACAAAATTCGAATGTAAAAGGCGGCTTAAATTCTACATATGTATTTTATTACTTTCTTCATGTTTTGCATAATTTTGAAATGTTCAATTTTTAACAGTAAGGGCCCCCTTTCCCTTAACTCTCTTACTCAGAAGGTTACAGTGTATGTAAATGTTACTTGAAAGTATTTATTATTACCTTACATAAACTGTTTCGGTATGCTTTGTGCTGTTCCAAAATTCTGTTTAAACTGCTAAATGTGCTCAAAAATTTATGTAGATTTACAGACATTTTATTATAAGTTATCCTCCGATTTTAGTGAAAATAAACCAAAATGTTTTCTGATATTATTAGTGTTTTCAGGGTCAAATGAAAAGTTATGCTGACTTACTCCTCTGTAAATTTATTACCTAGTTGAATGTGTTACGATGTGCTTTAGTTGGAGTCTTAAATTTGACACTAAGCCGTGTACACACAAACTAATTTTAAATAATTTTACTTTGTATGTATTTAACATAATTCTAGTTTATGCTCTAGTCTAGTATTTACTAGCTGCAAACTCTTCTTGATTTTGAATCTTTCTACAGTCTTATTCAAATTATGACGGAAAAAAGTACCCCCTTTTTATTAGGGCAGAATAGCAGTTATGTTTTAAATTAATTAATTCTGTAATTACTTGTTGAAGTCATAATTTTTATCTTCCAGATGCTGTTGGAAGAAACCCTGTATATAAAATAGTATTGAAACATTGATTTTGAATCCAGTCATTGTAAACTTTATCGATGCAACAAAATAATACAATTAAACAAAATTATTAATAATTTTGTTGTGTGCTAACTGCTATTGCTTTAATAATTTATTCAAACCTGTATGCAATGGGTCTAAATAAAGCACACCTTTTACTACTTTTGCAGTTCTGTAATCGCTTGAATTTTTTTAAACTTAGGTTATTCATGGTAAATTAAAATTAGCGCTGCAGAAGACTGCGCTGGACTTGGAAGTCCATTACTCAAGTTATTATTTAAAACTTTACTTTCTATTTTTATTAACTGTTTTTAACTACTTTATTTTCGGCTCTCGGCTTAATTTAATTTTATTCTAACATACTAGTGAATTTTTCTGGCTTTACCTTCATTTACTGTTATAAATCTATTTTCAATAGTTTTATAATTCCAGCATTAAATCTATATTAAAAGAATTTTTTTTCAATTTCAAGTTTGTAAAAGTATAAGTAATTTGTAGCTATTTTGCTGTAAAAGTGAAATTTAAAGAAATAAAATCACACTTAAAAATAAATAAAGAAATGAATGTGTATATACATATTATGAAAATTAAGAAATGCCTTTTCTTTTGAAGTATGTATAAATTGTGTTCAGAACAGGAATTTTGCTTTTTTAAGAGGTGAAAAAAAAATAAAAATACAAAAATGTCTCAGTTTCTGTGAATTCCCCAACCTCACCCAGACATTATCTGTGGTAGTTAATATGGTTCACCTACATGCTCTAAACTTCAATTATTTCTTTGTGTTATGACAAGTCTACAAGAGGGGTGTTTTCTTGGGGGTGTGTGACTTGGGCGGTGAACTTTTAAGGGATTCTATTTAACATGTATTCTTGTTCATGCCTCTAAACTTTAAATAATGATTTTTTGGCCAGACAAAAATGTTAGGGGGATTTCCAACATTTTGGGCATAACCAAATGGGCAATGTTGGGGAATTATGAAAAAATTGGTTTTGATTTATATTATTTATGTACTACTACCAATGTGTTGGGATAAAAAGAGAGGGCATTTCATGAAGAAATGGCCTACACAAAAATATTTCTTTACCCCTTTTCACAAAAAAAGAAATCAATCTATAAAAGCTGTTTCCATTTTAGAAATATTTTATTCCTTTTTCTGAGGGGCGAAAAATAAAAAAAAAATAGGTGTTCTCTTAAATTTCCAAACATTATATGTACATTAACAAAGGTCATCAGCAGATATATGTATATTTTAATTTACCCAACAATTAGTTCAATTTTTTTGGTTTTCAGTTAAAGCCATAATTCTTGTATTAGTATGTATAAATGAAATTTAATTTCAAATAATTCCTTTTTAATAAGAAATGGACGTGATTGCATTGTTATTTATTTAAAAGAAAACAAAAGACTTGTTAATATTAATAAAGTTAAAAAGAAAGTTTGAATAAATTATGCTTAAAATAAAATCTATTTAACAATCAAAATTATTAGTGTTCTTCTGATTTTATATAAATATGTTATCATAAGCGATTTTCATTGTTTTATTAATACTGTTGTAAGTAAAAATTGTTCTGAAATGTGCTATAGGTAAAAAATAAGCTTTCAGGTATTTTTATTTCAGCAGAAGAAAAGGTAACATCGAACATATCAAATATTTTCACACACTGTTGAGTGATGTGGATGTCCGAAACTCTTATTTCCATTCTTGTTTGATCACAGATTACCTCAAATGAAGTTATAGTACTGCAGATAAAGAAAATTCTTATAAATCTCTTGCTTATGGATTTTACATAGCTCAGCGGCTATACAGGTGACCCCCAAGCATTTTGAAGCTTTCAGTTCTATTCCTGTTAAGTTTTGACTGAGCAAACAAAACATAAACCGTCAACGAATTCTGAAACGAAATAGATCTAGAGTTTATAGCGGTTTGTTTTAGTAGCCATGTGGAACTCTTGCGGGTACATTTTAGTTATTCCATCATCTGATTATTAAAATGAACCTCTGTAATCCTTCTTAGTCTGTTTAGTTTCAGAATAGGCTGTTAGTTTACATACTGCATGGTTTGTGTGAACAGTCCACATTTCACAGGAACGAAAGCAAGAATTTAAAAATGCATGGGGTTAGATATTACTTGTACCATTGATCTATGTAAAATTTATTTTCCAGCTGTTATAGATCATTCTTAACATGACAATAATACAAAATAGCCCAGAAATGGATATCTAAGTTCTGGATATTAAATAAGTATCAATTTCTGAACACTGAATACTTTGGATATGAAACAGATATTCATTTTTGGTATATTTGGGATCTTCTGGAAGTTTATCAAACTTAAATTTAAACCCAAAGCAGACATTTAAATAAAATCTCTAACAAATATAGGTACAATAAAAAACCACTTAAAATATCATCTGCTATTTTAGCTTTCTATTTCGTAATTCAAAAATTTTAAATCAACAATATGTTCAAAATCATTTATTTACAATAGCCTTTTCATGTGAGATTAAACTGGCTGATAGCGATTAATATTAATAGTCCTCAGCTTTTTTCAATGTAAACAATTTTAATTTTCCAGAGTGAGAATGTTTCATTATTTTAATTTTTCGCAGAGAATATTGCATTATTTTATTTCACACACACAAAAATAAGGATTTCTTTTTTCTTCAAGTATTCAAACTTAAATTTAAACCCAAAGCAAACATATTAATAAAATCTCTTTAACAAATATGGGTGCAATACAATACCACTTTAAATATGTTGTGCCATTTTACTTTCTTATTTCATAATTCAAACATTTTAAATCAACAAAATGTTCAAAATCATTTATTTACAAGAGCTTTTTCTTGTGCGATCAAAGTTGCTTAAAAAATGATAATTAATAATACTGGGCTTTTTTTACGGAAAACAATTTTAGTTTTCCAAAATGAAACAGTTTCATTCTTTTAATTATTTGCAGCTTCATAAAGGAATTTTGTTTGTTAATACAAAATAAAAATTTATTTTTATAAGCAGAAATACTCTATTTAGAACAGAACATAGTGCAATACTTATGCTTTAAACTTGCTAGGAAGTGAAACTTTCATATGGCAAAAACTGACATTGGTATTTAAAGGCTACTTATATTAATTGAGTTAAAATATCACATGGTATTTTGAAGTAAAAAAATAAACTAATTACATTAGACAATTAAAAAAAATGTGAAATATCTTTTACCGTAGTATGTACTTAAAAGAAACAACACATATAATTATACAGAATTTTTTAATTTTTTTTATAACGAACAATTTTAGCAAGTATTAAGACATTTTTTTTACTAATACATCCGTTCAAGTACCACAAGAACACTTACTTAAACAATCTCTTTGCAGTACATTTGTAACCTACTAAAGTGGATAATTTTCGTTTATTATTTTTGTCTTTTTGCACTCTGTCATTTTTAGCTTTTCAGTAGTTATTTAGTAAAATATTTGCTGGGACAGAAAGACATTTTTTTACTAATACATCAGTTGAAGGACCACAAGAACACATATTTACACCAAAAATATTTTCAAGCATTATTTTTTTATTGTTATTTTTATGACAATATCTTTTAAATTTGTTTGTTTTAAAAACTTACCTTCAAAACCTTCAGATGTTAATCCTAAAAAAAAAAGCACTATTACAATATCCAAAGTAAAGCTGCGTGGCCACTTAAGGCCACCTCGATCAATCAAACAGAAGTACTTGGAAACTTCTTCAGAAGGATATTCAAATTCAATATCCTTATTAGATGATAACATAGAAACACACGCATCACAATTTAAACCATGCTTTACCTTATATGCTACATATCCAGCAATATATACGAGCACAGACATAATTTGTAGATAATGAAATATCCTAGTTATAAGAGAGGTAATTATAACTTCCAACAACTCTTCGTAATTTTTTGAGTTGTCAGTATCCATAGTGTTTAGTTAGAGTCAGTAAACATAGTACGGTTAATGGAGTTGCTGTCTGATATTAGCGACAAAACAATGTATCCACATTCATCCCAATACCTTAAAAGTATATTTACACAGATCTTCCCCAGCTAGAAAAAGTTTGCACAAAAAGTGTAAAAAAAAAAAGTGTACAAAATCCGAGGGTATTTGGCGCCTCTGTTGTGCATAAAAAGTGCAAACTCAATTGTGCACAAAAAGTGCACTCTGGGGACCTAGACGGAAAAATGTAGAGGTCGTGATCTTACGACTTTTTCGTCCTTTCTTTCCATTTTAGTGCTGCCATCCATAATCTTGCATGAGAACTTGCTCCATTTTTCGAACTTCCGAGGATTGGGTTCGAACCGAGGAACCCGGGTTTAATAGGCGAGCATTCTAACCACTAGACTGTAGTTGACTCAGAATGGTGTGACTTAAGTTTGATGTGATTGTTGTTTCAAGTTTGGAATTGGAACAATTATGTATTTAAATAAATAAAACTAGACTTTACCAGTACACTTCTCAAAATTAAAAAAAAATGCGATTTCTATGCATTTTAAGCTTTTGAACCCGAGTACGACCGTCAAAAAAAAGTTTGTCGTTCTGTCATTCTGTGCGTGACGTTTTTTTTATTTGCACATCACATAAAACTGACTGAAGTGAATGAAATAAAATCTGGTGACATGATAGGTGGTCACTCATCTTAAACTATATTTTTAAAAAATTCATTAGATTTTGAGATTTTCCAAAAATTGTTTCAAAGTGCGTACATTTTTGTTCGCAGATCAGGTATGAACGACTAAAACGAAAGAAATGAAATTTGGTGATATGATAGATGATCACTCAATTTAAGCTACAGGTGTCGGATTAAACAATTTTTTTTTTTTTTGATTAGATTTTGAGATGCTTCTAAAAATCGTTCCAAACTGGGTAAATTTTTGTTCGCAAAATTTAGCGACGCGATAGGTGGTCATACAACTTAAACAATGTCCCTAGACAGGGCCGTACCCAGAAAAAATTTCCAGTGGGGGGGGGGACTAAAAGGTGAAAAAGGCTAAATTTTTCACAAAAGGCTACATTATTATTGTTTTGTCAACAAAATTTTAAATTTCGGGGGGGGACAAGGGGGTCCGATCCCCCCCCCCCGCTGGGTACGGCCTTGTCCCTGAAGTTTCTTATTATTTGGATTAGATTTTGAGATTTTGGTTTCAAACTGCTTAAATCCCAGCTAGAAAATGTGTGCACTTTCTGTGCAAATATGTACATATAAAGTTAATACTTTGAAAAGTATACACTTTTTGTGCACAGTTTTTGACATTATAGAATATGCACTTTTTAGTTTGCATTAAAACTGCATATAATCGGGGCCTTCGCGATCGCAGTAGTTTCTCTTTTCCTCCGGGCCTGCTTCGAGGAGATCATGACGTCACGCAAGAGATCTGACTCTCTCAGCCCTCAACCACTGCAGCGGTTAAGGAATACTTAGACTTTTGCTATATGTGTACTTGTTTTTATATAAACATACTTGTAATGTTACACAATAATTAAATTATTAAAAATGTAAATATTTAATCGATATGCGTTCAATGACGTTATGAAAATATAGGTCGAAATGTAGCGTTGTTTCAAAATTGACTCTTATTATCTCTCCATGCCGTTTCCATGAGCTGCCTTTTTAAGTTCTTTATTGAATATAATTTTTATTAATAAAAATAGACGAAAAGGAATCCTGAAAAAAAAAGCTTTAGAAAATTGCTTCTAAACAATTAAGACCTGTTAAAAATAATTTCATAACAACAACAACAACAAATCTAAACTTCGGATATATTTTTATTTGAGGAACTGCTTTTTAATTCTATCAAGATAAATTGTTACCATTATGTTTGTTGATATTTATTTCTTTAGATAATTGAAGAAAAAATTAGATAAGGTCACACTTAAACTAAAACTATAAGAAAGAAACATTTTCTGGCTTATTATACTAAAAAATGTCTTAAATAATTATCTTAACAGTGGTTTGATTGTGTGTATATATATTAAAAATTACGTTATTGTTAGTTTTTTAAAATTTGATTTCCAATATCTTCTTAACATATTATAAATATATGTTTAAGTACTATATTATCCAGTTTTCATATCAATTTCTATTAACTTCCAATATAAAAGTATGTATTAAACAAAAATTCAGTTTCGCAATAAAAGTGTAGAAAACATTTAAGAAATGAAAATTAGTAAATTTTCAAATTTTTTTCTTTAAATACTTTTACTGATTAATTAAGGAATTTAAAATGTACGCACGGTAATTTTGTATCTAAAAATAATAATAATAATGTTGATTAAAAGTGTCTGCTTTAAGTTATAAAGAAATGCAATTACAGATTTAAATAAATTTTATTGAAAAATAAAATGTAATTTACATAATATGCATACAATCTCCATAAACGGTTAAGCAATACAAATATTCACTAAAATAACACTTTTAAAGATGTTCTCAAATGTAAAAATAATTTTCACTAGAAGTATTTCGGAATTAAATTGCTCAGAAGCAAGCTTTATATACTTCTATAAGTTTCACGTATAGAAACTGTTCATTCAAAAATGTAAACAATATACTATAACTAGTACGGTTACAATAATAAATATCACAAATTATGAAAAAAAATACCTTATTTATCTTTCTTTTAACAAATAAATTTAAAATGAGGTTCACCAATTACAGTTTACGTATTTTTGCAATTTACTTTTGGAATTTCCTGAACACAAATATCTAACTTGGGATTCTATTTATAAATATTTTAAACAAGAGAGACTGCACTCAGTTTCATTTGCCAATAACGACAATTTTCTTTTTGAGTTGTTGAATTGCCTGTTATAATTTTTAATTTTTGTGTAATTATTAAGGAAAATATTTGTTATTATTGACAAACACTGTTTAAGCAGACTTTGAAAATCATATCCACAATTGCATTTAACAGAAAAATCAATTCCTAAGATTTCAATTTTTTCAATTGCAAGTTGAACAATGAGATATTTGGGTTCAGGAAATTCTAAAAATGAATTTTCATATCGCTGACTAATAAGCTTTTGGAAAATTTGGAAAGTATTTACTATGACAAATATTAACAACTCTTGGGGGCATTTAAGCTGACCTCTATCAGTTAGCATAAAAAATTTATAAACTTCATCAGAACACTCAATTTCTAAAATTTCATTTCTTACTAATACAAACAAGCACTCAGAACATTTTATTTTCTGAGATATTTTATGCGCTGCATAACCTGCAAGATATATCAAAACAGACATCACATCATTTTTAATTTCTGTGTCATCACTGCTATTAAATACATCATAAAAATACTCTGGTATTTCCAGTTCTTGAACTACATCAGGGGTATTTTCGCAGCTAAAATCCTTTAGCATAAATTCCCCATTTTTCTAGAATACATTACATTGCAAGAATGCATTCCATTGCCACTAAGAATTTTTAATTTCCGTTCAGCTTCAAAAACTTGAGTGCAAGACACATTTTAATTCCCCCCACTCATTTGGCGATACTGACCAAAACGAGCTTCAAGACTGTCAGTTTGAAATTGCCCCAACATCAAATAACTAGGACCCAAAGTTTCAAAAATATATGTTACAATTTTAAGCAGGCTATTTGTTGTAAATTGTAATGCAAAAAATGTTTCTTTAGTTAACATTCCACCTTTAATAGGCAGACCTAGTTGTCTTTTCTCATCTGCTTTTAAAGCAAACCACTTACCCCATTGATTCAACCACTCACTAAATGTTTGTAAAAAATTATAATTACTGTCTGTGATTGTTTTAATGGGATTTGACAAATCATCATTAAGATGCTTACCATATCTTAAAAGTTAAATTATTTTCATTGGTTGATAGATGGCTCAAAAGACTTTCAAATTTTGTCCATTTATCACATTTATGCTCTTTGCCTAGTAACCATTCAAAAGATTTTATGTCAACAATAGAATTATCACAAAAAATCTCAACATTAAAATTTGATGAAATTTTAAAACTGACAGTCACTTTTGGTACATCTTTCTCTCCTAATTAAAAAAAAATTAGACACTCACCTCTGGTTACATGTATCCAATCAGTGCCTAATAATTTGTTTGCACACTTATCGCGAAAGTCATCAAAAGATGTAATTAAATCGCTAGTCATCCATTGATTAAATTGTTCGTCTTCTCTGTTAGTTATTTTTGTCCTGCGTTCATTTGGATCTTTTCTCTTCGGCGGTAGTGTTTCAGTAAAATATGCAGGTAAATTTTCAAACACTGTTGGATAAGCTTCGGGTGTGGGCGTAATTTTTTTTCGAGGCACAACTAATTCGGTTCCATCATTACGTTTCACTCTGTCTTCTCGTTCTCGTACGATGAAGCGCTCTTCAAAAGTTTTATACAAAAGACAGATGTTGAGCTAGGATAAAAGTGTTGTCTTCTGATTTTACTTATCCATAATTGCTTCTTCTCTGCATCAGTAGGGAACTTAAAAACAGTAGTGTACGCCTCTTCATTATCGTAATTTGATCTGCATCCTGGAGCACAGCATTTTCGTCCCATGATTTCTAAAATGAAAGCAAAAAAATCTACACATAATAGCGTTCATAATTTTATATTACATAACACCTATATAATCTAACGCTAAGTAAGGATTTTTATATGCTGATTTTCAAATAAATAAATCTACATATATTACGTATTATTATTTTTTAAAATAAGAAAGAAATTACTTACCAATGCTTCTGAAATCTTCTGTATCTCCTTAAAATCCCCGCTTGTCGCGTGGTCTTGCTATTAGTTTCACTACTTGTCCAGCTTGTGTAACAAATTAAAAATAATGCATATTTAAATAATAAAAATAAGCCGAAAGGTACATTTTGAACAAAAGCAAGAGCACAAATGCCTTCAACCACGTGCGCTGCAATACAGCTCAGTGCAGGTGTAGGGGTAGGCGTGCAGGCGTCCAAAGCAGAGGGTTAGTCAGATCTGGGGATCTGGTTAGATCTCGTTTGTGACGTCACGCCTCCCTTCGAACGTCTCGAAGCAGGCCCGTTAGAAAGAAGAAACTACTGCGATCGCGAAGGCCCCGATATAATTTGCACAAAAAGTGTATACTTTCAAAATAATAAAAAATATCTACTTTTTATGCACAAATTGTGCACAATCTATACCTTTTTGCAAAAAAAAATGCAGACTTTTTCTAGCTGGGTCACTTTGTAAATTTTGTATAGGGACCAAAGCCACAACATCTTTATTTTTGGAAAAGTTTGAAGAAATCATGAATGTCTGAACAGTACTAGCAGCAACATAATCACTTGAATTATCTGCACACTCTACAACATTTCCTGTTTTAAAATCCATTAAATGATTAATATAGATCTCGTCTAAAAGCGAATTAACTATTTATTCATGTTCATTTAGGGCACAGGCTTCTGCTTTAAATAGTTAATATGACTACTTGCATGCTGCTAACATTCATGGCAGAGTAGCTATTCCAAAACCGTTAGTTTCAGCGCGGAATGCTTTGAAGTGACTACAGTGGTGCCAAGACTACCTAAAATGGACACAAATGCAATGGGAACAAGTCATCTGGTCTGATGAATCTTTTTTTACACTATTCCAGACCACCGGACGTGTGTTCGTGTGGCGAACATTCCATGTTAACTGCCTCTTTCCAACCGTGAAACATGGAGGTGGGTCTCTGATGGTGTGAGGCGCTATATCTGCCCGTGGATTGGGGCCTCTCGTTGTCTTGAGGGGGGTGATCAAAGGTGACCATTACCGAAGCATTCTCGCAGATCATCTTCACCCTATGCTTCATACTCTCTTTCCGGGAGAATGTCCTGTGTTTCAAGATGACAACGCCCCTGTTCACACGTCTCACTGTGGTCAAGCATGGTTACATGAGCATAATGATGAAGTGGAACATCTAACGTGGTGTCCTCAGTCCCCTGATCTAAATATCATTGAGCCATTGTTTGGTTTTTTAGAGAAAAAATCCGTGCTCGATTTCCTCCTCCACGCACACTCTCTGAACTCGAGACGGCTCTGCAAGAGGAATGGTTGCAAATTCCGATGAACTTTATTCAAGAACTTTATTTTTCAATTCCACGTCGAATGTAAGCTGTTATTCAGGCAAAGGTGGCCCAACTCCTTATTAATAAAATATGTTCATTTTTTCACAGGTGCTCCTATTATTTTGTCCTATACCTGTATGTTACATAAACTACATGTTAACGTATATATACAATTGCATACTTTGCAAAAAGTGTTTAAATTAAATCTACAATCACTAATATTATTTAAATCAGCAAATGGACATGCTTTACAGCGAGAAGAAGAGTGTTTAATAAACTTAAGTGTAGACCATTTATGTGTAAGATTAGTTGTTGACAAGTAACAGGCTTTCGATCCAAGAAATTCCTTATCATCATAAAAACTCTCATACCGGGCAAAGAGATCCGTATTATTAGGTCCTTTATTGCCAGTCGCTAAATTACTAAAGGATAACATTCATGTAATAAAAAGTCATACATAAGAGAGCATATAGAAATAATTTTTATAGAAAAAAAAACTATGCTAGCAATATTTATTTAAAAAATATAAACACAAAACAGTAATGTAATAGAAAATCTGGAATAAAAGTAATGCAAATAAGATACCCTTGAGTAAAATAATAAGCAAATCATTACTAACACGAATTTAGAGTAATATATATATATATATATATATATATATATATATATATATATATAAAGAGAGAGAGAGAGAGAGAGCTATTTTTTTTTACAATGGAGAAGCTTGTAGAAGTGTCTCCTAGTTAAACAAGAAAAAGGAGAAGTGATTTTACGTTATGGAAAAGGAACAAAGCAAAATTTGTCTGGTGAGTACCCTGTAAATTGTTTAATTACCATGCTTTCTTTTGGTTTAGCCTCGTTTTTTGAGCATAACTTCAAAACGAAATTTTCTGTAGATCTGAGGTAGGAGTCGGAAAATAGTCTGTGAAGAGTAAGAAAAACATTATGAGCAGAAAACTTGAGGTAGTGGTTCCTGGTACTGTGGTGAAGCCTCTAAAATTTCAAGATGTCGAAAACTTACTAACTGAACATTTCGGACCGAAATGGAATGCTGACGAACGGCTAATTTTTCACAAAAATATCTTGTCATCAGCTGCTCCAGTAGGAAACAAAGACGATGGAGAAGAAGACATGGATGACGACGCATGGATGAACCATCATGACGAAATGTGTAAGACTTCGGAAGAAGAAATCGCCACAAGAATCTGAATTTCGCACATATATTTTTTATTATCGTTCTCCAATTGTATAATTTATAATTCACATCACTCAATATTGCCAGTGCGCTGATTTTCAAATGAGTTTTGAAGCGCCGTGATTTAAAAAGTCATTTCTCATTGTTCATTTTCCTGGAGTCCTAGGCTCATAAATACTAAGGTAATTTAAAACATAGTTATCTTAAATTCCGATTTTGATTTCTGTTAAATAAAATTTAGTTGAATTGCAGATTTTTATCTATTTTCAATTCTAAAAACCCAGCATTTACACTAAATTTATGAAATTTTAAGTTTTGGTTTGTAGCAAAACCGGCCAAATCCAAAAAAGAAACTTAAATAACTGCCTCCATTCACATGCCCTTATATTGTGCTTTAAAACACATTGCCGTAATGCCTCTAAAGCAGAAGAGTTTTGGTTCCTATCTCACTTTTGCGAAGTGTTGCAGAAAATCAGCTCTTACGGAAAATTGTATTATATGGAGATGGCCGGTTCTGCAACTAGGCGACACAAGTATTCGCATATAAAAAAGAAAGAAAAAATAAGTTCATAAATCGAATTTGAAATCTTTGCAGTTGGAGAAACATACATTAGAGAAAATATTAAATTTTACTTAGGGTCCGTAGCGGAGCCTCAACTACTTCAAGGGGAACATAATTTATCCACAAAGACGTAATCTTTTTCATATCTTATGTTTACTTATTTCGGGGTGCCTACTGTTTCATCAGCCATCCCCAGTAACATTTGCCATACACTGAGTGAACCTGAATTTTATAATCGTGGATATCATTTCTTTATCTAAATATTTGGGAAATAATCCCTTTCTGTGCATCTTTTTCTTGAAGTATATTAAAAATACATTGAATCAAGTGCCTTTTCTTTCGTTCATGGCATTAACATGATTTTTGTTAAAACTATACATAATTAAACTGCAAGTGTTCAAGGGGTGCTGGAGAGAAAACTCCCAGGAATATTTCAGTAAAACTTGGTATCTACAAGTTTCAGAACATGCGCAAGTCAAATATGCAATTTAAAAAATCGCCATTTTCACCCGATAGATGGCGCTATATCGTGTTTCAACGCTTATGGACGTCATATATGAAAATTTTAAGGCCATCTAACAGTGTAAAAACAAGACCACATTGAGTAATGGTCAATCATGACTTTGAATAAGAAGGAACGTGCATTGTTAGTGAAGATATTCTATCAGAATGGTAGCAATTATTCAGCTACTCTGAAAGAATACCGGCGTATGAAACGATTAAGAAGAGGTCCAATGGGTGTCAATGAGAGTAAATAATGGTTTAATTGTTTTCGAAAGCGTCTTTATGAATTGTTTAATTTGTGATTTTAATTTACGTTAATTTTTGATTACATGTTACTGTAAAAAATTAATTACTGAAGCGAATTGTATGGAATTTTGATAAACTATAAATGATGCTTTATATTGTTTATATGCCTCTTAGAATGTCACTATGCTCTTTCTATCGGTTTTGGAAGTTGTATATGCCACCGGTGAGCTTTGAAATACGGTACAGCGCCATCTATCGGGTGAAAATGACGATTTTTGTTTGCATGTTTGACTTGCACATGTTCTGAAACGCGTAGATACCAAATTTCACTGGAATATTCTCGGCAGTTTTCTGTCCAGCACCCCTTGAACACTTGCAGTTTAATTATGGCCACCCTTTACTTTTGTAATATCCCCATTTTCCTCCACCATGGGGGAAATTGAGGGTATCAATTCTTGCCTAACTAAAAGTGACACCGTAAAAAAGTATTTTGATAACATAAAAAATAATGCTATATTTCCCATCTATATAAGTGTTGTATGTAATACATGTAAATAATTTAATTAACATAAATTTAACAGGTTGATTTTAGGACCTTTAAAAAAATACACGATTTTCATTCCATTTCCCCCCACCTGACCCTAGACGTCAAAGTACTTCAAAATTTTTTTTTATATATTTTGAGATTTTGTGAAAATTGAGTAAATGCTTGTTTAATTCCTGAAAAATGACAATGTATTCCATAGCCATTAAGAATGAAATTTGAAATTATGTTATGTGGCAAGTTGACGTTAACTATAGATGTAGAAATTGTTTTAAATATTTCATAGATTCTGAGATTTTGGGAAAATCGTGTAAATGTTTGTTGTTGCATCTTTCGAAAACGGTTTTAAAGATTAGAATGAAACTTAGTAGCATAATGATGAACAACGGATAAAACAATAAATGTAGGATTTTTTAAATAAATTTTAAAACTGTGAGAAAATTCCTTTTTATGGGATCATTTTAAGGCGTCTGAAGATTAATTATTTAATTTAAAATATTTCGTCTATTTTTATAAAATTTTATTTGCCTTTAGATTTATTAAACTATCTGTAGAGAATAAAACAAAATTTAGTTACAGGCGAGGAACGACCCCTTTACATTTCAGCTCTTTTGTCTAAGATGAAACGTTCATTTTGAAAACAAAATGTTTTCTCTATTGACAATTTCAACAAGCATTTAGTTGCTGTCTAACCTTTAAGAACCCTTAAAATATTTAAAGAATTTTTTAACAGTACACAAAAGTTGTAACTTTGCTTTCTGTTCTTTTGCCAATATTTTATTTCCATTCTTTGTACTCCTGACAAGTAATCGCAATGGACTTTGTAATGCTGACGAAAATTCAGGTTTTTTGGAAATCTGTTTCACATAATTATCCGTCAAAGGCGTGTACTTCAGCTAGTTATCTGATACGATTCCATTTACATTAATTTATAAAAAAGAAATATGCTTCAAATTGAAACAGGTTGATAATGAACTTATCTAATTTCCTCATTAAGCCAGCTACTAAGGGTCAGATTTCTTTTTTTTTTAACCGAGTTTAAAATTTCAATATTTGATACCTAGAGCCTCTGGAGATAAGAAAATGTTGCATAAAATTGAAGATAAATGTCTGAATTGGTATTAGATAGCACTGTTTGATGAAAATTCCTAAATAAAGCCTTATTATAATAAATTATCTAGTCAAGTTTTAGTTACTGGTACACCAAGCGTAGTCTTTTTTCCTACTTAATTCTGAATATTTTTCAGGTTAGATTGCCTACATAACTCTAATAGATTAATAATTAAAGTTTGTTACCACATTTTTGTCACACCCTGTATATTCAAAAATTATCTAAAGATGACCTTCTAAATAGCTATTAACTTCATTTCCTAGAAATTATATGCAATTTTTTATGAATTTGATCAGAACACCATTAACTGACATATGTGTCAATTACTGGTGAAATCCTTTTTTATAACCCGGTAATTGACACCCCATCTTAAATAAATGAATTTATTTATTGAAAATAAACTGTAAAGACTTATTTTATGTACTATTATCTCATACAATTCAGTCAACCGGCTACCAACTGAGACATGTTGTCGAGCTCCATCATGTAAAAACATAGGACCTAGACTATTGACCAGTGCTGATTGTTTTATTCGAAGTTTCCTGTAGCATTCATCCAACTGACGACGGTACACGTCCGCATTAATGGTCTGACCTCTCGGAAGGAATTCATTATGGACCGTGGTCTTCGCGGTCCACCAAAAGGAGACAAGAATTTTTGGGGGATGCAGGTTTGGTTTGGGGGCCTGCTTCGCAGGTTCGCTTTTATGCAATCGCTGTGCTTTGCGCTTGGGATTGTCATACAGCACATATTTTTCATCCAAAGTCAGGATACGATACAAGAATTGCTCTCCAACCTCGCGCTCATGTAGAGATTTACAGGTTTCCAGGCGCCGTAGACGTTGCTCCTCCGTTAAGTCATCATGCGGTACCAATATTTCGAACTCTTCCGTCATGCGCATTGTCACCAAATGTCGGAAAATTGTCTGTGGTACTACAGAGAGTTCGGCTGTTAGCTGTCGTATCGTTGATGTTGGCCGGGCCTCAACTTTCTGCCATAAGTGGTCCACATCACACCGCACTGGACGACCAACTCCAGGTTTATTGTAAATGTATATCGCCCATACAAAACTTGGTAAACAATCTAAGGACTTTCCGCTCACTTACCATGCTCGCACCCCATTTTGCCCACTGTTGCAGCCATCAAATGTCCAAGCTGAAGCTCTATCTGGATCGCAATTCGCACGTCGCAATGCTCCATCACGACCTTAAATGCTTCCAGTGCCCCGAATGGCATTTATATAGTATGTGAACTCTTACACTTCACGTTGAAGGGGTGGTTGGTGTTGTATCACTACTGTACTGGTCGGAGCGATTTGTAGAAGTAGCCTATATCGTTTGCGTTAAATAACACAGGTCTGAAAAAAATCCAGCCGCATGGGATTTTTTGGGGCTTTTTTGGGATTTTTCTTGGGGTGCTAAATCGAAATCATTTTATATAAACATTTACACTATATAACACACCCTATAGTGTAAATGTTTATATAAAATGTGTATTTCGTAAACTGCGTTAAAATATTTTAAGAAAAAAAAATATAATAGATGTTCCCGTCGCGGGAGCTTTGGCGCTTAATGGGTTAATTAGCCCTTGAACATCATTACGGAAAACGATATTTCCCTCTTTGGAGAAAAACCGAGTGAATTCCTTCTCTCTGTGTCTCGAGAGAGGATGAGGCAAGAGAATGAGGCTCTAGGTGGCAGCAGATTTTTATTTTTCAGTCTTGATCCTAGCAATTCAACTCCATCGTTGGAAATGCCTAAATCCCTAACAAGATCGTTAGCTCGCTTTGAGAAAATTGTTGAAGTCCCTCATCAATAGAAAAATTTGAGCTAGATTCGTCCTAGTGAGGTAATGTGACTTCATTCTCAGAATCACTCATCTGGATATCATCCAATCAAGATGGATGTGGAACTGGAATTTCTAAGGAATGAGGCACTGCCCTAATGGCACAACAGTCCCCTGTGACTGAAATGCGACCACACAATACTGTCACAATAGAGTTACAAACAGTCGTCATGACTCCGCAGCAAAGTCACGCCAGAGTCGCTAAGTCCTCTCGCTGTGTATTCACATTGCGACCGTTCAGAGAAGTCACATAGGGAAAGTTTTGCGACAGCGAAAAAATTAGGGAAAAAAGAGTTACCGAGAACATACACTAGATGGCAGCACCAAACTCTCAGGCAAGAAAGTTCAGGTTCAGAATCGAACCCTCCAGCCAATGGTTAGTAGGCCAGCATCTTACCTCAAGGCTGTGATTACCTTGCTCGGGATCCTTTAAAGTAAACTGATTGCTGCAAAATCTAGTTCTGGCATGGCTTTTGGAAATTTAAAATTTTTCTGTGAGTATTTTATAAATGGAGGGAAAATACCATAATTAATAAATATAAATTAAAAATCTTGGAAATCTTTCTTTTTCTACATAAATTATTTTCAGGAGATAATGTGCTGTTTTATTTAAGTATTCATCCGAAAAAACTAATGATTTATTGAAATTTTTTATTCGGTTATGAGAAATAAATTTGTAATGTACGACATGTGGGGTTTGATATATATTAAGGTATGAAGGATAATATTTATATTTTTGCTATATTTTGCCTAAAAGGGATTTCATATAAAAATAAATAAAATTAATTTTAAAAATATGCATTAGATAAAATAAATGAAGTATTTTTGACTTAGTTTTTTTTACCATAGTTTTACGGCAAATTTTTCCTAGTGGAACTTTCAAACATACCAGGGACGTATTTAAAGGGGGGCGTCTGAAAACTTAAAGCAATTATTAAAAGACAGCAATTTTGAGACATTTGTATTTACTCTAGTAACAATAAGGTTGAAAATACTGGATAGTTCCCCCCCCCCATCCGAAATTTAAACCTACGTACATTGTGATTAGCACTCTCAACTCTAATATTTTTAAGAATAATATTTTTTTATAAATAATATTGTCTTGTTTAAACGAAATAATTTAAAAATTATTAAATTAAACTAAATTCCATTACTACATAACTGCGAGATTTTATTGAATTACTATTTTCGGATTTATTTAATAAATGTTTCACGAAAGAAATTGCCACAAAATATTAGAAAAAATGAGTCTGTTTCCAAAGTCGCAAAAGCGGCCAATGTGACGTCATTTTGAAGTCCAAAAAAATCAGTAGTCACAAAATAGTCACACAGTGACTTCACAGTGGAGTCACTGAGCGACCGATCACATACTAGTCACATGGTGACTTCAGAGTGGAGTCACTGAGCGACCGATCATATACTAGTCACATGTTGACTTCACGGCGACGTCACCTTTTGACTGGTCACAAATAAACTTCACAGTGACCACACAGTAGAGTCACATCACTCACAAGTCACAATGTGTTTAGTATGTGACAATTGTGACCCTTTGTGACGTCACAGCGACTGTTTTGTGACCATCTATGCTATTGGGGTGGACGAATAGCTGAGTTAAAGTTTGGGTAAGATATGTTCTTTTTATTTTTAGTATTAAAGCCTCTTACACCTACCGAACAGAAATAGCAGCCTGTAGTTGGTTTTGCTGTCCACGCCACATCATAGGAATACCAAAACGAAATGATTTTTTCTTACCCTTAAACCTCAAACGAAGATCTTCCTCACATCTTCTGCACACCTTTTGAGGAGCCGATAATTTATCATGATCTCCAAGTTTCAACTTGAAATAAGCAAACATTCTTCACAAAATTACTTATGTTCTTTTGTTTACTTTTAACGTTGTATTCACCATAAATACAGGGTCAGACTGGCCGTTTCAATGGGGCGCAGACCTTGGATTATTTAAAGGGCGCACTTCTGAAATGTATAAATTATAGCCACTACCGGATTAAAGGGGAATGGGCGATATGGGGCGGGGACGTACCCAGAAAAAAATTTCGTAGGGGGTCCAAACGGTGAAAAAGACCGAATTTTTCACAAAAAGACTTCATCATTCTTATTTTGTGAACAAAAACTGAAATTTCGGAGGGGGGCGGACCCCCTGGACCACCCCCCTGTGTACGTCCTTGATATGGGGACTATCGCACCCAAATGTACTTAGAAAAAAGAAATTACAAAAATGTAAGACATCCTATTTTACTTTCATAAAATCGACATAAATTTCAACTAGCTGCCCCCACCCACATAATTGTATAATTTGTCTCTGACTGTAGCCACTCAAACCTTTTTTAAGTCAAAATGCATCTAATTCGAATATCTAACTTTGTCGTAAATATGTTGAAGAAATCTGAAAATATGTTGATTTTGGCTCGGAAAGTCAACTATTGCCAGCCATGACAAAATTAATTTGCTTTAAGATTTGCTATACAGCAGTAAAATTTATACGCGAAATTCTACTTTATCTTGCCAACCAGTCGCTGAGCAGTAAAGTCAGTAAAACATTGAGAGATGGCTGAAGTGGAGGTCCAAGGTTCTGGTCTGTCACGCGGTTGTCGATCTAACAATGGAAAGTTTGGGGTGGTTTTCTCCAGATGTAACGTGAATACGCTTTATAACCCCTTAAAAAGTCCTCTACCCAAGGCATCTCCCACCTTAGGCAGATAGCCCTTGCGTAGCTTTGCCAAAAACAATAAACAAACAAGTTCTCTGTTGATGAATGTCCGATTTAGACTGAAAACAACAGTCTATATTTTAATACTTTTTAATTATGCAAATATATGCATCATTTTTTTGTTTATAAATTGTTTATTGCATTTGGTTGTATTCATATTTATTTGTTTACAAAAGAACAAGCAGCTTTGAAAAAACTCTTTTCATATTATTTTCATTAATATATACAATAATTAATGAAAAATTTCAATCTTAGGAGAAAAAGGGACAAAAAAAAAAGTGTCTGATTAAGGAGGAGGGAGGTGAACAAATCAGTTTATTTGTTACTCTAACATTTCTAATTCACCGTCGAGTTTTAATGCAGTTTTATTGAACTCTTTGTTTATTGAACATTAAATTGTTTATCATTTCAAAAAGTACTTTACTTTTCTTTCAGACTTTTTGTTACGGTTGTTCTTTGAAAAAATAATGGAATATTTGAACAGTTTTTAAACGGGTACCCCTACTCCACCTATCAGTACAGTTTAATTTTTATGGCATACATGCCGAAAGTTTTCAGTTTACTACTAAAGTACTTGAAAGCCTGAGATAAGTTCCCACCACCTCTGTAAAAGGGATTGTTTGCCAGGAGAGGACTAGGGATGGACGCGAGACGGCTTTTTGCGAGACGAGACAGAGATTTACAGCTTTTTTGCGAGACGAGACAATCATTTTTAACATTATGATATAGGGAATTTTGCGAGACGAGACAAAGCTTTTCGACTGTTTTGCGAGACGCGAGACGCATAGCATAAATGAATTTAAAATGAAAATAGCATAAATGAATTCAAAAGACCTCAAAACGTGTCAATACACCAAAATCTCGAAGTCGATTTTTTCATGATTACAATACTTTCCTTACATGGTACATGTTCGGAAAGTAACAAGGAAGGATACAGAAATTTTATTTCAGACAAAGCTCAAAGCTTGAATATCTGAATTCAAAATTGCATGAAATATGTCATCATAATCAAAAAGTCCTTTTTACCTAGTGTAAATATATTTTTCTCGTTGAAAGAGGATGCGCGCAGAGTTATAGCTAGGTTGATGAGCGATCCTAGCAGAATTTAAATTTTGCTCCTCCCGCCAAGACATTTTCTAACATAAAGTCTCCAACAGGCGTCCCCCCTCCTGAGGGTTGCGCCCCTGGCAGCCGCCCATTTGGCCTACGATGTTAGGTGCGCGCCCTTACGCCCCCCCCCACCTGTATCCGTTCTTGAAATTGAATCTTTTTGTACCATTTCAGTAGTAAAGTTTTTAAAAGGCCACTGTGAGTACCCTCTGTCTGCAAGCACAGATATGCGCCCGTGGAGTCAGTGGAATAACAAGGGAGGGGCGGAGGGACGCTGCTTGCGGGAAGCTGAAAATAAGGCCCAGAACGGCGAAACTTAGAAAGAATAAAGCAACAAACTGAAAGTGGAAGGAAGGGGGCCGGCAAAATGTCCAAAATTTTAAAAGAATAGGCCGGCAAGTAAAGAGACCAAATAGGCGCCACCAGAAGTTGAACAGGGCAGCAAAGGGGAATACAAGGGGTTGGGGATGGGTGCAGGGGGCGCACCATGATTCATTCTGTTCCTCGCGGGGTGATCCTAAACTTACAAGAATCATTTTCCACAAAGAGAGAACTCCGAACTTTCCCTTCCTCAAGATTGCATGCCTCTGGGGTACCTTGCCATGAATTCTGTTTTGTAGCCCTGTACAAAATCTTCACACCAAAATCCCGGGACATAGCTGAGATATATATCACCCGGGGCAAAACATGTGTTCGCCCCTCCGCCCCCTTTTCCTGTCTTCGATTTTCAGATGAGCGATCACGATTACAAAGCTATGAAAAGGGATCTTAAAAAAGTTCATAAACACAATAATCCTACTTTTATAAATTCATATGAAAGTCTTCATTTTCAGCATTTTCTTCTAGCTTAATGTCAACTTCACAAACCTAGCGGCTTGGTTTTGTTTCACTTTCTACCTTACTGGGTGTAACAGCTTTATTTCAGTATTTTGTTTTACTGTTCAGCCATGATAACATTATTGGGGCGGGCTTACGAAATTTTATACACTGATTTGCAAGACTTTCGCAATTAAAATTCGGGCCATGACTGAAAAGAGCGGGATTCAGATTAATAATTACAGAAAGGAGAGAAAAACAATTAAAACTAGATTTAATTCTTTAAAATAGTTTTATTGAATATTATGTTTTACTTTGGCATAATTACACATGCAGCATAGCTAATGAAAATTAAAACAATCAAGCAAGCTAATGAAAAATTAGCATTATTTATTATGGAGATTTCTATCTCCCTTCTTTATAATAAAAAACAGTAAAATCATTAGCAATTAAATTCAATGAGCTTTTTAATTCGATTTAGGTTGCCTGCAGATCTGGAGGAGACAACGCACCAGATACCATCAATCCGACACTGTTGAAAGATACACATTAATAGAAGCGGTGGATTCATGGTTTGATCACGGACTACACTTATGTTCCAAAAGGAACTCTGACTGGTATGAGATATCGGGATGAGATCCTTGATCCATATGTCCGCCTATATGTCGGTCCTATTGGCAATGATTTCATTTTCACAGATGAAAAAAACACGACCTTACCGAGCTGTGGTAGTTGAGGGTTATCTTGAAGGTCATGATCTGGAGCGAATGAAATGGCCAGCTCAATCCCCAGACCTGAATCCGATAGAACATGTTTGGGGCTATCTTGGCAGATAGGTTGCTGCTTTGAGTTCTCTTCCAAACTCGTTAATTTAGCTGGAACATGGATTAATTCGTGTCTGGTCTTCATATCCGGTTTCGGTGTCGGACAACTTAATTGACAACATGGAAGGTCAATGCCGTCAATGCATTCAAGTTAGGGGTGGACACATTCCTTATAAGAACTCATTTTGTTATGTGTCTGTGAAATTTTACCGCATAAAATTGTGGTGTACTGTTTTCTATAAAAATGGACTTTTCCACCAAGATTTCTGTTTCGTTGTAAATAATTTTTGCGTTTAAGTTATGTAAATTTCTATGTCACACTCAATAACTATTTAATGAACATTTCTTCTAAATGTGTTGTTTCTATGTTCATTCATTTGCAAATTAGACGCAGAAACCCGTTGTACCTTAACTTTTGGAGGCCAGTGATTCTGTGCAGCTATATCAATAAGTTCTTTTTATACGGAAAAATCTTTCAATATTTTAAACCAAGAAGTCTTCATGAGAAATTTAGAGTTCTTTCTTTAGAGAAGGTTCTTTAAATGATTTAACATTAATATTTCCGCTTTCTTGAATCGTCCTGCAAATGTCAATAATAAAATGTATTTTAATAGTTAAAACACTTCGTCTGATATATGTAGAAGCGATTTGTGTTTAATTAAGGATTCAAGGTTTATTAAAAATTATTTTAAATGGGAAAGGTTTATATTAAAAATTTCAATGCTGTAAGGAATAAAAAAATTATGTTAAAAATATCACAGGATTTCCATTTTTACTTTGCAAAATTGTGAGTTGCTTCAACACGATTTCAGCAAAATTCGGAGATGTTTCTGTACTAACACAGCAACGATATAAGATAATGAATTACTGTAACTCAGAAATACTAGTTGTAAAAGTATTAGTAGGAGAGATCGAGGATAGTTGGTTACAGGGATAAGTAGGCGCAGGCCTCAGTGACAGATGCGAAACCATGTTATCTCTGTGCAGTGGATATTTGAAACGAATTTTCCTTTGTTTGACAACGCTGCTTCATTCTTTTTCTATAATACTCAGTTTAATAATTGCAATTTAACATGTGTATCGTGGCATGTGATTACCTCTAGTTGCTCCATACGGGATTTGTTTGAACTGTTTACGTTAAGACGGTTACGTCTCTTTGTGAAGAGACGTATCATGGGGAAAATAGGTACATTGACTACGTGCAAGTTGGCTCGTTGCGCCAACTAACTTCGTCATATTTTTTCAGGATACTCGTCAGGGCATAACTTGCCGAAAAAATGGCCGCTAACGTTCGCTAATATAGTCCGGTGGCTTACTTTCACTCCCACAAATGCATGCGAATGCGAATTTTAAAACATTAGTCTTCATACAAGTATGTGTACAATTCCTCAAACACTGTATGTAACGCAGCTACCACTTTTTTTTAAAATCCGCTGATAGAAAAAGAAAAAAATGTATAAATTATAGCTGTGTGTTCCGCGGTTTCACCTTGCGAAAGAAGAGAGTTCGTTCGTAAAGAGCTGTTTCACAGCAGCTGTGAATAATCAAGATACTCTGCTTACTATATTGATAAGCAAGTGATTTCTTTTGCGAGTATTTCTTTTACATAGTCTTATTTCCAAGATTTTAAAAACATTTTTGTGATTTTCATTGATCATTTATGTCAGTAAAGAATTATAGCTGGTTCAGCCGTTTTGGGACACTCTGTAGATAGGACGTAGGATGAAGTTATAAAGCTTATGATATAACCTTCCTCGTTATTTTTAAAAACATTTTGTGACTTCAGTTGATCATAATTATCTTAATAAGTAAAAAATATAGCACACCTCAATCGTTTTTGAGATACCCTGTAGATAGGTCGTAACGTGAAGTTTTATAGTGTCTAAACCCACCCAACCCCCTATCTTACCAACCCCCTATTTGTGTTATCTAACACAAAAAGAATTTTTCAAATCAGACTGGCAGTTTCAGAAATTTGCGAGTTCAAACAAACAGACTATGTCTCTTTTATTGGTATAGATGCGGCAATTTACCCCATAGTATAGGCAACTAGCCCTACGAAGGGGCAAGTTGGAGCATTTTTTCCACTCTTATTTCAGGGTTCCGTTAAACCCTGAAATAAGAGTTTAACGGAACTCTTATTTCAGGGGTGTGTCGTTAAATATAAACTGCACACAATATAAGAGTCCGAACTCCTGGGTATTTATAGCAAAATATCTGCCCTTTAAAGGTGCATTTCAGTTCTCTTGAAAACTTAAAATATTAATAAGAATAAATGACTAAAAAACTGCGCCTACTAGCGAAGGTCTCTCCTACTCGTACTAACTTTGTTCTGTTCAAAAATATATTGATCAAGGAAACCTCTTTCAGTGTAACTATACTGAATAAACTATTGTTGCAGGATACCCTGCTTGTTTCCGGAGTTTGTCGTTCTAAAGTCCAGTTGGTATAGAAAGTTGTAGTAAAAAGTCCACTGGTCAGGATGGAAAACAACTTTATTACTTCTAGAACTTCGTCGAACAATCAGCTGTACAAAATTCACAAGTACAATCAAACAGCAATGCACTCTTAACAGTTCGCTTAGATCTGTACAGCTGATTGTTCGACGAAGTTCTAGAAGCAATAAAGTTGTGTTCCATCCTGACCAGTGGACTTTTTACTAGAACTTTCTATACCAACTGGACTTTAGAACGACGAACCCCGGAAACAAGCAGAGTATCCTGCAACATTTGGTGTCAGAAGTGGGATTCGAACCCACGCCCGGAGAACCGGACTGCGAGATGATATTTCTTGCCATCTGGGCTGGCAAGAAATATAATCTTGCAATCCGGCAACAAAACAGTACTGGGCTTTATGGGATTCGCTTCGCCTGATAAATGGAGTTCTGTATTGTAAATGGGAGTCGGACGACGGCAAGACGTTTCGATGGCAGTTAGTACTCCCTCGTTCGAGGATTCCGAAGGTTCTGGAAGAGCTTCATAATGGCTTAACTGGGGGCCATTTTGACTGAATGAAGACCCTGCAGAAAGTTCGCGAGCACTTCTACTGGACTAGGGCGCGAGACGATGTCGAAAAGTGGTGTCAAGCTTATGACGCCTGTGCCACCTGTAAAGGCCTGAAGAAACGAAGCTGTGGAAAACTACATTGTTACAAGGTAGGAGCGCCTTTCGAGAAAATTGAACTTGACATCTCGGGACCCCTTCCGCGAACGTCGGACATCAACAAATACATCCTTGTTGTCACTGACTATTTCTCTAAATGGCCTGAAGCGTATCCTATTCCCGGTCAAGAAGCCTCGACCGTAGCAGAGGTATTGGTGCAAGAATGGATTTCCATGTATGGAACCTATCTGCAACTTCATTCCAACCAAGAAACGAACTTTACCTCTGCAGTTTTTAAAGGACTATGTCAACTTCACGGAATTGACAAAACCCAGACTACGCATTTACACCCACCGATTTTTTAAATCCGACGGCATGGTGGAGAAGTTCATTCGCATAATTTTAAACAACCTCTCGCCCCTGGTCTCTAGGAATCAAGTGGACTGGGACAAAAAACTCCCCCTCTTCCTGCTGGCCTATAGGAGTGCCGTCCATGAGACTACCGGCTTCACACCTTCCCAGATGCAGTTCGCCAGAGATCTTCGCCTTCCCGCCGATCTAGTGTTTGGCCGCCCTCCAGATACGCCAACTTTGGGTATATGATCATTTGAACCGACGAGGTCAGATTGTTGTGGAAAATATACCTAAAAAAAACCTTCTAGTGTTGAATGACCCGCAGTCTCCACCGACATTGTCGCATGATGTACATACAGAACAGCCCGACTTAACAACTTCTTTGGATATAATATCAACAGTAACCTGCTGGCAGGTCTTAGATTCTGAGACCTGCAGCGACCACAATTAGATATCGTACTCTATACAGGTTATTCTTCCTATACTACCGACTACAGAAATAAAACAAAGTTTGAAATATTTACTAAATTTAACAGGCTATATAGTAGATTTCTGAATAATAGCATCCACAATATATCAGTTGCTGAGAACTCTTCTTGTCTCCAAGGGGCCATGGAGGACTTTCAACATTCTTTAATAAATCTCTGCAATCGTACCTTGAATAAGAAAAAGAATAAATTTACAGTTAATATTTCATGGTGGACAGATGAGCTAACTGCAGTGCGAAACAGGATTAAAGCAGTGTATAGAGGGAAAATAAATAATCGAGACGTGGAATATTATAAAATAACTTACAATAAAGAAAGAGCTCTTTACAGGAAATTAATCAAAAAATATAAACAACTTAGTTGGAAAATTTTTTGGACAAATACATCAAATGCTTTTGGTAAGGTATTTAATAAGGTTAAAAGTAACAGAAATGATCTGAATATAAAAAATGTCTTCTATGGCCTTCCTTTTGACACTCACTATAATGCTCTACAAGAATTGCTGGTGAACACTGATTTTCAAATGACGGGTGACCATAGTGGTATTTTTGTTAATGAGTATATAGATGACATTTCGGAATATACACCAATTTCTATAAAGTAATTGTGTTAATGTATCGAGTTGCAAAATAATAACAAATCACCTGGCCTGGACAAGATTGACGGTCGCATATTAAAACAATTGCTCTATAATAATTCTACTGATCTAATAATGATTTTTAATAAGTGTTTCTCATTACGTGTCTTTCCAAAAGTCTGGAAAATTGCATTAGTGATCTTCTTTCAGAAACGCAACAATGACCCCCGTGAGCCCAAATCAAATAGACCCATATGCCTCTTGAGTACTTTATCTAAAACACTTGAACGAATAATTAAGATTAGAAGCATGACTCATTTAGAAAATATTACTTTTTTGCATAACAACCAACATGGTTTTCGAAACAATAGAAGCACTGCATCTTTATTAAATATTGTTAAAAATAAAATAGGCACAATTCTACAAGACAATAAATTTTGCAACCTTGAATCTTTTCATATACGGGGCACATTTGATAATAGAGATTGGGATGTCATTAAATGTATATCAGTTGAGTTTCCCATACAGAATTACCTAAAATCAGTTTTAATAGATTATTTGAATGATAGATTTATAATTTCTAGAACGCAAATCCATACAGTAAATAAACAAATTTTTAAAGGTTGTCCCCGGGGCTCCTGTATAGACCTGTGCTGTGGATTTTCGTTGCAGACAAAATTTTAAAAGAGTACAATAAAATATATCACAATCTTTGGGCCTACGTTGACGACTTCTTGATTTTGACCCCTGCTGATACACGCCCTGAGGTTGAGCAACTCGTTAACACTCAAGTTGAACTTTCCAGTAGTATTTGCAAGAAATTTAACCTAAACATTTCTATTAATAAAACTCAGGCAATGATTTTTCGTAAAAAAAAACTGGTAAAAGGTTACAGACAAGAAATCCTATTTTTAAATGTTTGTGTTATACAATTAAGCTAGTTAAAAATTTAAATTATTTAGGATTAGTATTTGATTATAAATTAAACTGGAACGAATATCTGGATAACATTCAATGCAAAACCTTAAACCTCATAAAAAACCTAGCATATGTATCTCACTTAAAATGCGGTATAGAATTTAAAATATTAAAAATCTGGTATAGAACAGTACTTCAAAAACAGATAGATTATGCCGCAGTAGTCTGGTTTCAATTCACTAACAGTCACTATGACAGAAAAGCTTATTCGAGTACAAAGGCAAATACTATTACAACTTACAAAGGCATTCAAACGCACCTCTACAATAGCCCTTAAAGCTTTAACAGGTATCCCGCCAATTATTATCACTATAGAGTCCAGTTTGAAAAAATATTGCATTTTAAATGAAAATAAACCGGTTAATATAAATAATACACCACTTTTACCTAATAATTTTGAGTGTTCTTTAAATAAATTACCCACTCACTTGTTTACAGAAATTAAGAATTTAAAAATTGATAAAAAAAATTAAACAAAGTAAGCAAAATGAATATTTGGAGATATATACTGATATTGATGGATCCCATATGGATGTGGGGACAGCCTATGCTTTTGCAGCCAAAAAAGATAATAGATACATTTTTGATTTTAATGAAAGATTACGCAGTAGAAATACAATTTATCAGGCCCAACAATTGGCAATTTTGAAAGCAATTCAATGGACAACAGCAAATAATTATAATAAAGTAATAATTTATACAGATATCAAATCAACCGTTGAAGCCTATAAATCTCCTTTGTCCTCAACTTCTAGTCTGAGGTGCAATACTCTAGAACTCATAATCGCCAATAGTCATATAGAATTTGTAATTGCCTGGGTTAGGGCTCACGTCGGGGTCGAAAGAAATGAAAGAGCGGACCAGCTTGCTAAAGAGCCATTACTTTACGATCATAATGTAAATGTCAATATTCCATATCCTACTTCATACATAGACTTACTTATTAAACAGGAAATTATAAATATTAGGTTGTAACGAAAGTTTCCCGCCACTACAAATATCGTCAGCAAACAGATCACGTTGGTGTGTTTGCTCTTATTTTGTCAAAAAATTTTTGTCATTTGAAACAAAGAGACTTGCTTTAGAAATGGAACTATCACGTTACTGGATTAGAACCATCATTTACTTCCAGCTCTGTTGCAAAATGTCAGCTACAGACTGTCAAAGAATTATGTGTGTAATTTAGAGTCTACTGTTGTATCATATGGCACTGAACTGGAGGTTTGGTACTAAAAGTTAAAAAACTGGGCCTATAACATTCAAGGAGAAGAGCGTTCTGGCCGGCCTACTGATGTTGATGAGGGCCACCTGCGAGAACTTGTCGAAGAAGATCAGTATTTAACCACTTGAGAGCTAGCTAAAGAGTTAGACATTAATACCATGCCCTTAGTCATACTATGCATCACATAAACTTGATGTACAAGTTCAATCGCTGGATGCCGCATGAGCTGATTAAAGCAGATTTGGCGGAGAACATTCGTTACAACCTGATACCTGGAAATATGAATGAATTAACTCAAGTAATGGTCGCTATATGTATATTTGTATTAAAACTGTGAAATTTACCCAAACAATTATTCATCCTATTATCATTCCTTTTCTAACTTTCAACGGCTATTTTCCGATTTATATGTATAAAATTGAAAAGCTGGGTAATGTTCTATGTATATGCGTCCGTCAGGGTCACCCATTGCACTATGTTTTTGAGAACTGTCCCATAATACCACATCACTTCAGATCTAATAATAGTATGGATATATATCAACAATTTTTATTTTTAATGCAATGTAAAAACTACTTACGGCAGATATGTCTTACGCTGAACTGCAGAAGTTATATTTACAATATCTTAGATGAAAAATTTACCATAACAGAACTAGTGTGATGCGTAATATGTGGATGAATTTACTTATATTTTTGGAATGTTGCTATTTTATGCTTATATGATGGCTTCAATGTTTATATGAAGGTGCTTATATTACATGATGAATATATGTATATATATATATATGTGAATATATGTGTGCATGTGTATGTGCGTATATATATATGTGAATATATGTGTGCATGTGTATGTGCGTATATATATCTATATATATATTGCTGTTGTTTTTGTTTTTTAATGCATTTTAAGTTGTATCCTCCCTCAGCTTTATAATAGTATTGGAAAATATGGATGTGTATATTTGTATATGTATGTATATAGGGGATTGATAATTTATGATGCACAAATATTAGTTTAAAAAATTAAATGTGTTGTAGTGTCGCGCTTGGCTTTGATTTTCCGGTTATAGTTCCTCCTCCTCTGGTCGGTGGCCATAGCAGTGCGGTTTTAGGTCTCCTCCGGGGGGTTCTTAGCTGAAAACCTCTTTTGCGGTCGGCTTCCCCTGTGGGTGCTCCCTCCAGATACGCCTTCATCGCCTGAGGAGTACATGGAAAATCCCCAGGCACGGTTTGAAGATGTGCATCATTTTCCTCGGGAGCGGATCAACCTGAAGACGGAGAAGATGACGACTCGCTACAACAAGAAGGCTACGGGACACGAGTTCAACGTAGGTGACAAAGTTTGGCTATGGAATCCTACTCGACGGAAAGGCCTCTCTCCCAAGCTGCAATCGCCGTGGGACGGTACTTACAGATTCTTAAACAGAATGAACAATGTCATTGTACAGATTCGTAAGTCACCTAACTCGAAACCGAGGGTCGTCCATCACGATCGGCTAGCCATTTACCGCAGTTGTAATTAATTAAATGAATATTAGAACATTGTCACTATGGCGTAATTCCACGTTTCTCTCATCTTTTATTTCTTTCCTGTCGCTCTTCTCTTCCTTTTCCATCAACTTTCTTTTACTCAGCACTAACGCCATGTTTAATGTACATATTTGTGATATATTGTGATATGTCGTAGCGAGTCTTCATCTTCTCCGTCTTCAGGTTGATCCGCTCCCGAGCAAAAACGCAACCGTTCAAACCGTGCCTGGAGATTTTCCATGCTCTTCTCAAGCGATGAAGGCGTATCTGGAGGGAGCATCCACCGGGGAAGCCGACCGCGAAAGCGGTTTTGAACTGAGAACGCCCCGGAGGAGACCTAAAACGGCACGGCCATGGACACTGACAAGAAGAGGAGGAACTATCAGCGGGGAATTAAAGCCAAGCGCGACACTACAACGCATTTAAAATTTTTTAAATTTAATATTTGTGCCATCATAAATTATCAAACCCCTATATACATACATATACAAATATGCATATCCATATTTTCCAATACTATTATAATGCTGTGAGAGGATACAAATTGCAATCTAAACATGAAACTTAAAATATATTAAAAACAAAAACAACAATATATATACATATATACACATAACATGCACACACATATTCACATATGTACACATATATTCATCATGTAATATAAGCACCTTCATATAAACATTGAAGCCTTCATATAAGCATAAAATAGCAACATCCCATAAATAGTGTAAGTAAGTTCATCACACTAGTATTGTTATGGTAAATTTTTCATAAGATATTCTAAATATAACTTCTGCAATTCAGCGTAAATAGGACATATCTGTTGTAAGTAGTTTTTGCATTGCGTTATAAATAAAAATTGTTGATATATATACATACTATTATTAGATCTTAAATGATGTGGCATTATGGGACAGTTTTCAAAAATGTAGTGCAATGGGTGACCCTGACAGCCGCATATACATACATCATTATCCAGCTTTTCAATCTTATACATATAAATCGGAAAATAACTGTTGTCAGTCAGAAAAGGAACAATAACAGGATGAATAATTTTTTGGGAAAATTTCACAGTTTTAATAAAATTATATGTATAGCGACCATTATTTCAGTTAATCCATTCATATTGCCAGGTATTTATAATTTCCTATTGAATAAGTAAATCTATGTATGAAGTAGGATATGGAATATTGACATTTACACTATTATGATCGTGAAGTAATGTTTCTTTAGCAAGCTGGATCGCTCTTTCATTATTTTCGACCCCGACGTGAGCCCTAACCCAGGCAATTACAAATTCTATATGACTATTGGCGATTATGAGTTCTAGACTACTGCACATTATACAAGTTGAGGGCAAAGTTGATTTATAGGCTTCAACATTTGATTTGTCATCTGTATTAATTATTACTTTTTTATAATTATTTGCTATTGCCGATTGAATAGCCTTCAAAATTGCCAATTGTTCGGCCTGATAAATTATATTTCTAATGCGTAATCTTTCATTAAAATCAAAAATGTATCTATTACCTTTTTTGGCTGTAAAAGCATAGGCTGTCCCCACATTCATATGGGATCCATCAATATCAGTATATATCTCCAAATATTCATTTTGCTTACTTTGTTTAATTTTTTTTATCAATTTTTAAATTCTTAATTTCTGTAAACAAGTGAGTGGGTAATTTATTTAAAGCACACTCAAAATTATTAGTTAAAAGTGGTGTATTATTTATAATGACCGGTTAATTTTCATTTAGAATGCAATATTTTTCCAAACTGGACTCTATAGTAATAATAATTGGAGGGATACCTGTGAAAGCATCTGGAGGGCGGTGAAACACTAGATCGGCGGGAATACAAAGATCTCTGCCGAACAGCATCTGGGATTGTGTGAAGCCGGTAGTCTAATGAACGGCACTCCTATAGGCCAGCAGGACAAGGGGGAGTTTCTTGTCCCAGTCCTCTTGATTCCCTAGAGACCAGGAGCGAGAGGTTATTTAAAATTGTGCGATTGAACCTCTCCACCATGGCGTCGGATTGTGGGCGTAAAGGCGTAGCCTGGGTTTTGTCGATTCCGAGAAGTTGACATAGTCCTTTAAAAACTGCAGAGGTAAAGTTCGTTCCTTGGTCGGAATGAAGTTGCAGAAAGTTCCATACATGGAAATCCATTCTTGCACCAATACCTTTGCTACGGTCGTGGCTTCTTGATCGGGAATACGATACGCTTCCGGCCATTTAGAGAAAGAGTCAATGACAACTAGGATGAATTTTTTGACATCCGAAAAACGCGGAAGAGGTCCCAAGATACAAAGGGCAATTCTCTCGAAAGGCGCTCCTACATTGTAACGATGTAGTTTTCCACGGCTCCGTTTCTTCGGGCCTTTACGGCGGCACCACTTTTGCTTGACACCACTTTCGACATCGTCTCGAGCCCTAGCCCAGTAGAAGCGCTCACGAACTTTCTGAAGGGTCTTCATTATGCCAAAATGGCCCCCAGTTAATCCACTATGAAGCTCTTCTAGAACCTTCGAAATCCTGGAACGAAGGAGTACTAACTGCCATCGAAACGTCTTGCCGTCGTCCAACTCCCATTTACGATACAGGACTCCATTTCTCAGGCGAAGCGAATCCCATAAAGCCCAGTACTGTTTTGTTGCCGGACTGCAAAATGATATTTCTTGCCAGCTGGGCTTATCGCCGGATTTTCCCATAAATTCCACAATAGGTTCTATGTCGCTGTCTGCTAATTGGTTCGCCCGAACATTTTCGTCACTCCAGGGATCTTGAGATGGTGCCGATGATGTAACTTGGCGGACAACGGGATGTTTCGCAAGGTAATTTTTCTCCGCCCTGGAGCAATAGCGACAACTGTCTATGCAGGGCCTTCTCGACAAAGCATCTGCATTTCCACGAGATTCTCCTTTCCGATGACGTATCTCGATGTCATATTCTTGCAACCTCTGTATCCACCTTGCTATCTGGCCCTCTGGGTTCTTGAAATTTAGAAGCCAGGTTTGAGAGGCATGGCCCGTTCGGAGCAGGAACTTTCAGCCGTATAAATAATGATGGAAATGCTGCACGGCCTTAACGATAGCAAGAAGTTCCTTTCTCGTAACACAATAGTTACGTTCGGCCTTCGAAGACCATTTGCTCCAGTAAGCAATGACGTGTTTGGCCAATTATCTCCTGGGACAAACCTGCTCCGACACTCTCCTTGCTTGCATCCCACTTCTGACACCAAATGTTGCAGAATTACTCTGCTTGTTTCCTGGGTTCGTCGTTCTAAAGTCAAATTGGTGTAGAAAGTTCTAGTAAAAAGTCCACCTTCAGGATGGAAAACGAACTTTATTGCTTCCAGAACTTAGTTCAACAATCAGCTGTACAAAATTCACAAGCACAAACAATCAGTAATGTTCTGTTAACAGTCCGCTTAGACACGAAGCTCTCACAAATACTGTTATTCTCACACAAAATAAAACACTTCCACAGGTACAATTCAGTGGAAATATACGAGGGATAACACTAACACTCCCTCAAGACTCAACAGTGAAGATTTTACACACAACACTTTAAAAACAGCTTCGAAAACAAGCGCGAAACACCGCTTCTATCACAGAGCGAAGTAAGCGTACTCACTGAGAGCGCTCCATTCACACGCTGGGTGCTCAACTCACACTGAACTGGGGCTTCTAAAGCGCTTCTATTTATAGCCGACGCAGAAGGTACAAGAAGCCTCCAGAAAAGTCTATTTCACGAAGATTCCACAAAAGGCGGGAATTTTGATTATGTCATAGAAGAGAAATATTAGGTTATGCGTTTTTAATGCAAGAAAACCAACTTTCAGGCCCTTTTTGGGAAAATCTCGCCAAATGACCAAAATGTCGCCAAGCTTCGCGACTTTTGGCGTAATATCTTCACGTTTGCGCCAGAAATAAGTCCCCAAAAGTGGAGTTATCGAAGGTCTAGGACCAATATTTCTCGAGATTTCTAGAAACCCATATAAAAACTATGGGAAAACCAAAACTTCCGTATCTCCGGTTCTAGTTGACCGATTTTGATGCAACGAAAAGAAAAATTTATCTGTTTGAAGCGTAGAATTCAAATTTTGATCTATTTTAAACCTCAGAACAGTGGGTTGCTCGAAAATTCGTAACACTGTAGTATCTAGAGTGGAATCTGTCGAATAGATGGATTTGTGTTTTATCTAGCGTAGACTAAAATTTTAAATTGACTTTAAGTGAACTAGTGGAAGAAACTATGCTTAACACATTTGTATATACCTAGTAATTACAGAGGAATTGAAACAATAGCAATTAAATAATGTTGGGTTAGCCATTTAAAAATTAATGCGTTATGATTTGTCAATATCAACTTCATAAGATGCAGCTATTCCATTAAGGAACAGGAGAATATTCTTAAATATTACATAAAGATATCGGAACCATCTTTTTTTTTATTGTCCCGTTTCCTCAATTAAACAGTTCAAAAATTCTTTTTTTTCTCCTTTTTAGAGCATTAGAAAATAAACTTTCGTTTCATTAGACCAATATATGACGCAAAATAAAAGGTAGTACCTTTTTTAAAATCAGAACTATTCTAGGTATGTCACAGAGATAGCAGAAATTAGTGAATAGGCTGTTCAACTTCTGTTCCTGATACCCAGGTTTCTCAGAGATTACACTTTTAGTCGGATTACACTTTTAGTCCATTTTTAGTCGGATAAGAAAATCACATAAACTTGATGATCCACGTAGGAGAAGATTTGTCTTTCGGCAAACAATCAAATCATGGTATAAAAAATAGGAGGTATAAAACCCTTCTTCCTTCAGTCTGCAGTGAAAAAAACTTAACTTTTTACCCTTTACAAAAATAATTAATTCTACGACTTCTATGTTATGGAATGGCTCATTCTGTCCTCCCTAGTGTTCGGTAATTCACTGCTTACCCCTTTTTCGAAAGAGGTAGCCCTAGTAGCAATAACCCATCGGTCGATGAGAGGCGGGTGAGTTAAATCCGAGGAGAAGGAGCAATGGCCGATCACCGCTTTTCATCCAAAAAAAGGGGAAATTTCATCGGCAACTGGTACAAAATGTCTGCTCGGGGGGCCATAAAGCCGATCATCGTTTCCGATGACTCGGGAACTAACGAAACTTACGAAAAGAAACCGATAAACTGTTTAAAATATATTTGTTAATAAAAAATAAACGACTGGCAGCTAAATTTTCAAAAAATGTCCGTTCTGTTTATTATGTTTTCGTTTTTTGTATGCTAAATTTCCGTTTTTCTGAAAAAAAAAAAAATCCTTCCTCCTCCGGGCCCGAACTCTGACCGTACTGATTACGAGATAAGCGTGCTACCCCTAGACCATCTAATCTTGTCATGTGCAAGGCAAAGTGTGAACTAACGGTTATTTTAGTCTCAGATTGGGACTTAGGGTGAAAATTTAGACAAAGTGTTGTTCAGCTATTATTAATAATAGTCAAATTATTCGATTGGTAAGAAATTAATTTCACTTTTTACCAATGTATGTAAGTAGCAACAATATTCATAATTAATAATTAAAAAACAATATTGCCAATTGTATAGGAATTTTAGTGTGATTTTAACTTTCATATTTCTTGGATAACTTTTAAAAATTAACTGATTTCTCTTCTTGCTGTTTACATTAAAGAGGTTTCAAAAGAGTTGCTCATTGTAATGAAGTTTCCGTTTTTCTTATAATGCAGCTGACGCTCAAATAATTTTCTTTTCTTTTTTTTAAACACATTTTTAAAAAAATTATTTAAATATTACAAACGATTTTTATATAATAAACTTTTTTAAAAATATTTCTTTTCAAATTTAAATTTGTGGGAAGGGGCAAGGGGGGGATACCACCCCCCTGCCCCCTCCCAACCCGAATACAAGAAATTTGAAGTAAATTATGCGATTAATTCAAGAATTGTTCGAAATTTCCCTTAGATTATGCAAAGGCACATCTAAATTACGCAAATATCTATAGGAATTTGGGTAAAGTGTAAACCACTAGGGACACCTGCAAGGCCCGTTGACTATAGAGCTGCAGTTTCGGATAAGATATTGTTTGTCGGTTTCCCATCGGCGAAACTGCTCGTCTAGATCACTTCTATCCATGAGTAAAAATTCATCTATTGCAGATAAACAAAAGTGCACTTGCCGATGACTGAATTCGACGAGTCCATGAGTTAACGATGAGTCGATGAACGACCGAGCAGAAAACAAGCAGTCATTGCTACTAAGGAGTAGGTTATCAAAAAGATAACTTTTTATTGAAAATAGGGTAGATTCTGTTGAGAAAAAGGGTGCGTTCTGTTGAGAAAAAGAGCAATTTTTCTGAACCATGTATTGGATTTTTTTTTTTTTTTGCACAGATAGTTTTCTTTTGAAAAGGTAATTTTCTTACTTCTTGGTAGTTCTCTCTGCATTAAACTATATGCATAGATTTGTAGAACAAACCTACCGTAACATGACAATTTTAGAGTAACGTTATTCATAAAAGAATTAATCTTTGTTCCTAAAGATGTGCTTTAGCTAATAACTTGTATCAATTAAGAAAAAGTAAGCTGTTATAGATCTAATTAAATCATCAATCAGCAAATTTTTCTAACAATTCATGACTCCAATTGTCTGTATGATCTCGTTCGTCTTCTTTCGCCTTCCCCTCAATCGACACTGATTTAAAATATTTATATTTTAAGCACCTTGCCCTAAGTCTCTGCCAGTTGAGAGCAGATGAAAACTTTGATTAGGTTTGTGTGCATGCGGGTGTTGAGAGTGAAGTAGCTCACTCTACGTTAAAAAACTAACAGAATTACACTTCTGCCAAAATTAAGAACAATTCATTTTTTAAAAGTTAAGATTTGATCAGTAAATGCTTGGAAAAGGCGTAAGGTTTATTTTTATTCCTTATATATAAAGGGCAAGGCTCATCGACTCTTGAAAAAAATCTTGAAGAGTGCAACTTCCTTTGAAAAACTGGACACTGGTCATCTCTCCTCACTCTTGGTTTATCAGCATTCAAAAAGCCCATTAAGATATTTGCTCGTATTGACTCTAACGTAACTGAAGTAACTGGGTAGCCTTTATTGGATATGTACTCTTGCAATAGAAAATCTAACCTTTCTAAAGTAGCTAAAATTTTAGTTCACCCAATGTTCGATTTCATTAACAGCATATTTATCGAATCGAACAGTATGAATTATGGATGAAATCATCATTCATACCGTTAAAGTTGCAAAATAAAATACGTATTCCATTCTTTGAATGAAAAATTAACTGCGTTAGTTCTAGATATGCGAAGTCAATGTTTAGACTGTCCTGTCAATAAATGATACAACTATACGACTAGTATGTGTTGTTCTTCCCCATAACTCAGTAAGATGACTCATTCAGAAGTCTCTCATCCTTTCAAGAATGACTCTACTCTCCATACCCTCCCCCTCCAAATAAAAGTGGTATCCGGCATCGCATACCGAATGAAGCACCACAGAAACGCGAATTTAAGACTTTAGCGAAAGATATTTTCATCGTCTCCACACCAGGGGATAGCAAGTCATCTCCTTAAGTGATTTTAATGCCTTGGAGAGCACTTAACCTTTCTCCTCAAGAATGGGGTACTTGTCATTCTGGGCTCTCGGGTCCATAAACACAATCAAAATGCCCCCACCATTAGGTAACTTCTGTCTTTTCACTTTTTGGGGAGGGTGAAAAAAAATGTAATGAAGCAGTAAGTGACATCTGTGAAGCCGATCCATTTTCATTCGTTCGATTTTATTTATCTATTTGTTTACTTATTGAGTACATGACAATCTCGCTCACCAAAATAGTCAGAAGAGATTATCGCGGCCTTTTATGCATAAAATATTAGTGCATGTACTTGTTAATTCTGTTTGCTTATTCCCTTATTCCTTCGCCCCCCCCCCAACCTATAAGTTCAGTCGCTGAGAAAAGTCTTTCATCGCATGAAACTGCACATATTATTTAGTTTTGTTGCTTTTAAAAACAGGATTATGATCCTGCAACATTGAATTCCGAAACTAACTGAATTGGATTGCAAATATTTGGACCATTTCTTTGATCTTTCTATTTAATTTTTATTCATAAAACAGGTAAAATGCCCTACTGCAGAGTTAAAAAAAATCTGCTTTTAATGTAAAATAAGATTCGTTAAAAACTAAAAGCACATCTAACACTGCCGATTGTGAATAACATTTGCATTCCTACTCATATTTTTCCCTCCATTGCAGCGGTTTTTCTATTAAAGTAGAAAGCTGCTGGTAACCCGGTTTAGTAAGTTACACATACTATACTGGGTGATTCAAAATAGAAGTTACATCAATTATTTCTTAACTCAATCCGGACAGCTGCCGAGTTCTACGAAGTTACTGCCGGACGAAAAGCGCCGTTGCACGAATTACGCTGGAGGATGGCAGATTTTCAACGCTGAGCCTAATGTAGACGAAATTCAGATCACAACTTTAAGCTTCATAAAGAGCATATAAAAGAACTGCATACTAGGAAGGGTCGTTTTTCATTTTTTTTTAAATCAAAATCGCCTGTAGTGGAAAAAGTTGTGCATTGATATCAAATGTCTGTTAAAAAAATTTTTTTTGAAATTAAAATATATTAAGACCCCCGCCAGGCCCATGAAGTTTCACCAAATATTTAACATTCAATGTTTTTATTTATTTTTAAATTTTTTATGTATAAAAATTGTTAACCGCCTGCAGTTAAAACAGTTGAATAATAAGACCCTTCGTTCGTGAAAAAAAAAATGTTGATATCATATCATATTTAAAGCCCCCTCCAGGCTTTTGAAATTTGTATAATTTTTGCTATTTTTTAATAAAGCATCTCTTCCAGTAAAAAAAATTTCTATATACGATATTGCTCAGTTTAGTTTTGAATATTGCTGATAGATATTAGAGTATTCTTCCCAGGCCTTTAAAGAAGAACGCGCCGCCAATCTGATTTTACTGACCGCCCGGTTTAAAAAAAAAATGAGATCCCTCTCGATACTTTATCTGGCGTTCCCAGTCGATAGGGGTACCGTCAATGAGTATTCGAGGAGGCTTGTTTCTCCTAGAGAGGTACAAAGCTTGGCATTTGGGTATATTCAGGAGCAGCTTCCATATCCTAATCCAGTTTGAGATAGCTTCAACATGACCTTGCATGGAATTCGGGATGAGCTGGAATATCGTTGATGAGCAAGTTAAACAGGGCCGGTCCCAGAATGGAGCCCTGAGGACTTGAGCCACTTGACATTAGGGAGGTGTGGGAAATGGCATCACGAACTCGGACTTGGTATTTCCTGTGGACCAGGTAATTATTGAGGAGTTCCACGATGGCATCGGGAAAATTTAGCATGATGATGAGCTTCTATATAATGCCAATATGCCAAATTTTGTCGAAGGCCTTCTGGAGATCCAGAAGAAGAATGGCAGAATGGTTCGTTCGTGGAACTGTGTGGCAAGGACCTCGACAACACGATGCAGCTGATGTGCTGTGGAGTGTCCGGGACGGAAGCCGAACTGCTCAGGAAGTAGTAGGTCGATGGTTTGATTACGATCATTGACTCTATTGAGTCTCAATCTCTCGGCGATTTTGCTCAAGCAGCTCAATAAGCTGATCGGACGATAGGCCGTCGGACTGAACAGATTCGGACCAGGCTTGGGTATGGGAACAAAAGTGGCAAGTTTCCAAGTAGGGTGGAAAATATCCCGTTCGCAGGATAGCGTTGATTATCCTGGTGATTTTAAAAAGGATGTTGACAGGAATGTTCTGCAGCATCTCGTTGGAGATATGGTCAGGACCCGGCTTTTCGTTTCGCTTGGTGTTGTTAACTATGGAGATGACTTCTGTAGGAGGAGCAGGACTAATGCGATGTTGTGGTGGCTGAATCAAGAAATTGCAGACAGTCCTATGCACATGATAGTCCCAGTCCTGGGAGGAGCTGTTGGAGTTGTTTGAAAATTGAGTCTCGTAACAGGAAGCGAGTAAGTTGGCTTTGTGTTTGTTTTGGAAGTGAATGCTGTCGTGGAGCTTGAGGGAAGGCATTTCATATACCTTGCCCGTGGTTCCCTTGACGGCCTTCCAAACAGACCCGTCGTCAGGAGTGGGGTTGGAGATGTAGGTGGATCATTGCTCGTTGCGATAGTAGCACGTCCATGGAAACTTAACAAATATGGGGGCCCACCGCTTGGCGATTGTCAACAAACTGGTGGGTTGGCGCTTTTCTGTAGAACGTCTCTGGGATTGAAACCTCTTATTCTGTGTTCGGGTCATAATCTCTGGGTTCCGTTATTTTGGTTTTTCTCGTTCGTCAATGTCCGTGTGACGCAAAAGGCTGCGAGATTCAGCCATAGAGGAAGCGCGCTTGATTTTTACGGTCATTTTCCCAAGATGCACCGTACATACAGAAACGTGAGCAAATGTCGATTTACGAAAACCAAATAATTCTAAAAATGGAAGTATTTAAAGTAAAAATTACGAACTATTAAAAACAAAAAAGGAAGTGCCCCTCGAAAACATGCTAACGCTGGCCTTTTGCGAGACCCCAAAAAAAAACATCAGTGGGTCCGGCCTTCGCTTTAGAGGGCCCCCTCGAAAATATGCTAACGCTGGCCCTTTGCGAGACCCAAAAAAACATCAGTGTGTCCGGCCATCGCTTTAGGGGGCCTCCTGCAAATTAGGCTAACGCTGGCCCTTTGCGAGACCCAAAAAAACATCAGTGTGTCCGGCCGTCGCTTTAGGGGGCCCCCTCGAAAATATGCTAAAGCTGGCCCTTTGCGAGACCCCAAAAAAATATCAGTGGGTCCAGCCATCGCTTTAGGGGGCCCTCTCGAAAATAGGCTAACGCTGGCCTTTTGCGTGACCCCAAAAAAAACATCAGTGGGTCCGGCCATCGCTGTAGGGGCCGCTCGAAAATATGCAACAACTGGCCCTTTGCTAAACTAAAAACATCAGACTATCATGTAGACCCCCCCCAAAAAAAATATATTAATTTTAAGTGTATGAAAAAAACGTAAGAAGTTTCAGATTTACTTGAATATTTTTTGACAAGGTATAGTTATCGCAAGCTGCACTAGTTGCAGCTGCAACAAATTAGAATAGCTAGATAACGAAATGAGGAAAAATAACAATAACGCATGCGCACAAACGCAAAATAACAGCTTGGTGACGTCATATTGAGCAAGCGAATTCGTTACATTCATCTGTTTACGTCATAGAGTAGCTAGAATAACAAATAACAATTACGCATGCGCGAAAATGCAAGATATTTCGGATCTTTCCACAGTTCTGATAATATCCAATTTGCAATATTTGGCGCAGTATTGCCCCTCCAAAAAAAAACTTTGCCAAGTGATGCGCTAAAGCACATTTTAGCCCAAATATGCTTCCTTGCGAATAGTATTTATCGAAACCGCAGTTCTGGATGCTTCTTACAACTCATGGAGGAAGTGAGCCATCGGTTTTGTGCAGTTTTTCTAAATTTATTTGGACAGCACTTGTCGGTTTATACTTCTTAGTTTCGTAGGCCTGCCGGGACGAAGCACATTCCGACAATTACAACTCACCTTCCACTTCTTAATCACAAAAGCCACTGTCGATTTTGAAATGTTTAGCACACTAGATATGTCCTTAAGGATCGGCGATTTCTATGATATCCGACAATCACACTTTTCTCGAAGTCAGACAGTTCTGAATTTCGTGGCATGGTGCATGGGTCTAATATCAATGTCGTTTTCTACACTATATTTAAGTACAGAAGGCGTGACGTAGTTCATGACCGCAGATATCCTCATTTGCATGGGTTTATACTGTACAAAAATATTCAATCCCCTCTACAAAAATATTCAAAATTAGTAAATGTGACCTATACGTTATTAGGGTGATGCACAAAACTTTGAGCATTTTATTTTAAAAAGTGTCGTAAATATGAAAATAAATACATGCTGACTTAAACCACTTTTCAATGGATCTGGAAGGGGAAAAGTCACGTCAAATAATCACATTTCAGGGGCTGTACACAAATTACAAAAAAATACAATAATTACATAAAGACATGCTTCTGCTATTATTGGTACACTGCAAAAAAAGTCTGTAAAACGTACAGAAATTACTCGAATTATTTACAGAATAAGTCTGTTCGTAAGAAAAAACAGTTTTTTTTTTTCTGTTTCATCTTCACCCGTGCATGCGTACTAGACGAAGACGTCATTGCTCAACCTGCGAGGCTCATTTCGCCTCCGGCGCAATTAAAACGTCAAGACGTTCTACTACGTGTCGTTAGCTGGAGCTGGTGAAAAGGGACGGTATATTTAGTTACAACTGCATGCGCAGGTTCAGGTGAGCGTTTGATGTTATTTACGGATTTTGTTCACTGGGCCCGTTGGCGTAACCCGGCTCGTTTGGACTTAGAACATTTTTAAGTACTTTAGTGCTTGTCGATAATGTTGACGCCGCGTAATTAATTAGATTAATTAATTGACATAATTAATGTTAAATCAATAAGTAATTAGCGAGATATAAAGCAATACGTTAATTAATTAGATTGATTATTATTAATTAATTATTAATACAGTAATATTTAACTGGGAGGGAAACCCCCACCACAAGAATAAAAGGAGTTACATTAAAAAATGTAAGAATTCTTATTTTATTTCCATAAAATGGACATTTAAAATGACTTAGAAAATCTTTAAGGACTGTAGTGTTTGTGAATAATGTTCACGCCACATGATTAATTAGGATAATTAATGTTAAAGCAATAAGTATTTAGACAGATTAATTGATTATTAATTGATTTATTTAAGTTTGTTAAAAATCCAGAAAACACCCTGAATATACATAATGTTATTAAATGGACTTGCAAAAGAGATGAATACTTTAAGTAAAAATTTAATAATTTCTATCAAAAAACATTGTAGTAAATTAACTAAATATATTATTATGTTTTGTTGATCTCCGGTAGTCATTCAATAAAAACAAAATTAATGATTTAATTACAATGTATAATTAATATTTTTTTTAACTAATCACCTTTTTTTAACTTGAATAAACGTGAAAATATCACGTTTGAAAACTAAATGGTGACACATATATAGTAACACTGGACACAGAAGAGGAATCTCAGTCACTGTTGTGTCTCCTCATTGTTGACTGCTAGATGCTGGACAGCAGCGGGGCATTTACTCTTATTGTAAGCAACAATATCGGCCTTCTTTGGTAAAAATTGGAGAGTAACATTGAGGGGAGGGGGAAAATGGTTTCTTTTTTAGAAAATATTTCCAAAAAGGTTGAATTGTTTTTTTTTGGGGGGGGCAGTTACCCCTCCGTCTTCCCTTTAAATCCGTCCTTGGCGGTGAATGATGGGAAATAGAACAGTCATGGAACTTGATTGTGAATTCGAGACTTTTTACCTACAAAAAGAAACGAAAAAAATCACCTGCGAATTTTGATATATTTATTTTAGACTTGCGGGTGAGGGGAGGGGGGGGGGGACTTTTATGTGTAAAACTACGCATCGAAATCAATGGACCAACCAGACAAATCGGCATAATGATTTTAAGCAGTGCAGGGCATCACTTGATCTGACGTCATACTATGACGTCACCTTAGCGACTCTTTCTTCAGCTACTTGCGATTTATGTGCAAAAGTTTCTGGCAACACTGATATGAGGTGACGCTCTGTTTCGGCTAACGAACGATATGTACCGTTCACCTCACCATGGCACAGCGTTTATGTCACTGGAAAATGGTAGACGGGCGAAGTGTGAAAGTCTCGGGTTCGGATCCCATCGCGCGTCCGTCGACCGTTAAGCGTTCAAAGTTTTCCGCGGTTTTCTCCGGAAAATAGCGCAATACGGATTTAGGACCCCTTCGAAAGACCCCCACGGAGGGCTCCCCTCTTTCGAGGAAACCTCCCCAAAGCTCATTCACCAAATGGAACGAATTTCAAAAATCACAAGCACACACTAGTAGTAGATAAATGAGAGTTCACCTCAGGGGGATCCCATGTTAATTGTGGGGATCCATGGGGATTCTGCCTCTGTGTTGAGATCGTATGGGGAGCGGATGTTGAGAGAGGAGGTTGACCGGATGTTGGAAGGGTTGGTAAGAATTTTTTTTTATTTTTTTTTTTTTCAAATAAGGGGACTTGGAAAAATTTTCAGACTCTGATATATTTCGGAATTCTGAACTGCTTTTAATTTTAACACAAATTTTATAACTTTCCTGCTCACAATCTTATTCTTTTTTAAAAATCTGCACTGCCATCCTTTAGATGCGCGGAATTTCAGTCCTAATTCGAATGCCTTTTCTGAAGACCAAGTTTGTAAATCACAATCATGTACATTTTTCTGTAATTTTCTTGCGTGTTAGAAGTGTTAAAACGTATATTTTTTTATTTGATTTAGTTTATATTCATAATCGCCATTCTTCTGAATTTGCTTTTCCCACAGATATAACTGCCTTTTATTTATAACAAATTTAAAATAATTTTGAACACTCTGTAAACTGCGGGATTTTGCCACTATTGTATCCTGCCAGTATTTTACTGCAGCCTCCTTATCTTTTCAAGAAATAAATTGCTTATTTTGCATGATGTCCTCACTGGACATGAAGTCAATGCTTTCTTTTTCTAAACTAGAAAATATAGGATCTTCAGGGGTATCGAGTACTAAGCATTGCTCATTTACTACCAAATCTGTTGCATTTACTTTCTGATAATTTTGCAAGCTTTCAACAATTTGATTTTGCAGACTTTTTCTTCGTCTGTGTATGGAGAGAATGTCATATTTTTCGAAGAAAATTCCGCGTATAGCATAAAAACAACAATAAGTATATTTATTGTTTCCTCCATAGTATCATCACGTGGATAAAAAGAATAGAAATTTTAGAATTAAAATAAATGCCTCACTTATGCGTAAACTGAATTTGCAGCTTGCAATGTGTTAATACAAATAAAAGGAAATTACTTTCTGCAGGGACTTTCAGAACTAAAATAAAAAGATTATAGGACTTCAGTTTAACTAGTAGAAAACGAGATTAAGCCACTTAAAAACCCAGTACGTTGAAATATAACACGGTATAGCAAACACTGATTTATAAATATTTCGAGTACGTACTCGCGTCAGCGTTTCAAATTTTCGACCAATTCTCCCTGTCGCCAAATACTAGCTAAAGGGTTACAATTGGCGGGATTTTAACTAATTTTTAACCTTTAATTTCTCAAATTCTATGAGGAGATAGCAGCTAATTTTCACACAGTACGTTCGTTTTAGTGTGAGTGGTAGATAAATGAGAGTTCACCTCAGGGGGATCCCATGTTAATTGTGGGGATCCATGGGGATTCTGCCCCTGTGTTGAGATCGGATGGGGAGCGGATGTTGAGAGAGGAAGTTGACCGGATGTTGGAAGGGTTGATAAGAATTTTTTTTTCCTTTTTTTTTTTTTTTTCAAATAAGGGGACTTTTTCAAACTCTGATATATTTCGGAATTCTCAACTGCTTTTAATTTTAACACTGCCACCTATTACTTAATTTAGGAACTAACTTGTAGACTTGGAATTATTTTTAAAAAATATTTTCCGGAATCTCCGGCCGAGAGGTTCGAACTCGATACCTTTCGAGCTGGAGTCCAGTGCTATACTACCTTGACGGGTCGGGACTGTAACTGATAGTGCTAAAGATGGAAGTGTACTGTAGTTTAGGAATGTGATCTTAGAAAATTTTTCGCAGAATCTTTGATACACGACGGTCACTGTAGGAATTATCCAGACCACGGACAAATCTGATTGGTTCTTCATTGGCAATACTGTCTACAACCTTGGCAGACTTATCGCCACTCCTTTCAATGCCAAGTTATATGCGTTAATATTTGAGCGCATGCGCACGCACAAACTCTAAATGGCGTGCTCTAAACGCTCTAAAGTAAACACTAGTTTAATGATGTCGCCATTAGAAAAAAGTTATATTTCGTCAACTTAATCTCCTCCCAGCTTAATGTTGTATGATGGCAATAAAGGAACACTGGTAGTGTTTGATGTGCCAACGGAGATCGCGAAGAGTATAAATTCAATGCCCTTTTCAAATAAACTTTATTTACTTAACTAAAATACTGTTAGTCAGCTAGACCACTCATATACTGTAGAAAAATGATTTATTTATTACAGTTAGTAATTAGTCCTCATGAAGACATTCACTTTTTTTTATAAGGTCTTATTGTCTTTTAGTAATTCACATGTATGAAAATGACTAATAATTCTTAAAAGTCATTTAAAAATATTTCTAGAAAATTGCGTACAATTAAAAATGTCCCAGTATCTCTGAGACAAATGGAAAATAATTCTGAAATTGGCAAACTGTCCCCGAAAATTGTGGAAGTTTTACCGACCTTAGTCTAGGCTAAGGTAAGGTGACCATACG